>CM056993.1:55454942-55777442 GCA_029891345.1 Dryococelus australis | reverse complement strand
AAGGCTGTTCACGATAAAGTGAGCATTTTTAAAATCAATCTTAGAAAAAAGTCACTGCCCCTGCCTGCGTATATTGTAAGGGCGCACTGAGTGACATGTGCCAAGTAAAGTTGGTAACGACGGATGGGAAGTCTAGTTCCATATCTTAAAGTCGAATGAAAAGTGTTCCATAACCATATGTGATAACTTAAATTGTTTCTTTCGCTTTTTGTTTTTTTAATGCATGGAATTGTAAAAATGAGGAGATTTGTAAAATATTCCATTTTCTAATAATTTCGCAGTTCCACTTAACCGACGCATGAATAAAGTGATGAGGCCCATGACAACGTTAATCTTACATAAAGCGGATGAATACACAACGTACATACAAGTAGATCTTAAGCAGGGCTTCCAAAAGTGCTCATTTAACCGTGAATAGCCTATAGGAGCAGCGCCAGAACTTGGCTTGCAAAACACGCTGCCAGGTTATCGCCATCGGAAACGAATCGTCGAAGTCCTTGGTTCGTCAGTCTCCTATCTGGCGCTCGCTTGAACTGCGTTGCAATATGTTTGGGATAGGGTTTTTTTTTTTTTTGCGAAACTATTATATGTAGCCTAATGTATTCACGTACGAAAAGAAAATATACCCCAAACGAGAATGAAATTGTACTTTCAAGGTATCACAAATTTTGTAGATATTAATTTGGAGCTCTCCACCAACGTTGAAAACTACTTTATTCAGATTCCCGTATCTTAATGCACGCTACCCCGACAAGACGAGGAAAACTTACGATAGGGGCCTGCATTCATCTTTACTGCAGACATTCGATGTTCGATCAGTAAAAATATAGGATCACCACTTAAAGTCTCACAGGTATAGACTGTTCATGGTAAGATGAGCAATTTTGAAAGCCCTGCTTAAGATCTACTTGCATGCACGTTGTGTGTTCTTCCGCCTTACGTAAAATTGACACTTGCGGGCCTCATCACTTTATCCACGCGTCGGTCTAGTGAAACTGTAAAATTTTGAGAAAAGTAAACATTTTAAAAATCTGCTAAACTTCGACGCATAAAAAAAAAAAACAGAAAGCGTTAGAAATAATTTAAGTTATCACAAATGGTTACTCAACAATTTTTATTCGACGTTATGATATGGAACTACTTTCCCCTCCATCGTTACCAACTTTACCGGGTGCATGTCACTCAGTGCGCCCGTTAAAATATTTGCAGTTAGGAGCAGTGATTTTTTTCCAAGGTTGATTTCAAAAGTGCTCACTTGATCGTGAACAGCCTTTAAACACAGCTTTTCGCTCCCGCCCTTCCGGGCCTCAGACGCGAAAATTAGCTCCATCTAGGCGAGCGCCTTGTACAGTATAGAGCAATCAAGGATGCGATCTGAATTAAACGTTTTCCTCTTCCGTAAAATAAAGATTCATGAACTGAAATTTCCTTCTTGCACGCCCTGCCGAAATTTTAAGTGTGTAGGTATAAAGAATTTTGAAATCGATTTGAGAGGAAACCAGAAAAGTGCAATATGCAAAATACTTTATACAATCGTTGTAAGCGACACTTAAATTTTGGGGAATTAGTGTGTAGTTATTTTTCACATCTTAGAATTTGTAGGTTTTGAAATGAATACCTCTGTATTATTTCAACACAAATGTATAAGGTGTTTTTCTTTGCGACTGATTTTTTGGCCGTTTAGAATACGAATATACTGGTTGCATCGCAATGATTAATTTTCCTCGTAAAAAAAAAAACCTTGTTTGAAATAGCATGAGCTATTTAAAAACTATATTTTTATGTCGCATTGAGCTAGGGACTTCCTACAGTACAAAATTACGAATTTTAAATTTTTGTACAATTTCGGGAGTGCAATCATTTATTAATAGTAATTGTAAAAAACTGAGAAGACTACGAGAAATAGCAGTTGTGAATATGAACTATTATACGCCAAAGTTAGCGCTCAATATTTGAAACAACGATAATAATTAACATGATTTCATTCCTAAAGACGTATTGTGGGTTGAACGTATTTTAATGCAATTTTTTGGAAGTTTTTTTCTTTCTCGTCTAAGTTAAGGTCGGATTACAGGGCACAGTTTTATTCGCAGTTTCCATGTGTGTGAACAAATGCAGAAATAACATTTTCTTTGTGATAGTATAATTCAACTCGTTCAACCTTCGTGCGTGGTAGCGCTTTCAAGGTGAGCTGGTCGGCCATGCACTGTGCAGAACGTACAGGGACAGGGTCGTTACCTCCACTGCACTGTTACAATGTTAACGAGAGGTTCGTCAAAGAATGTGTTCATACTGCAATTTCCCCATCTCATTTTAGTAGGCCAACGTAGTTCGATAGCGACTGAACATGCTTTGCTCTCAAGAAACTGGCAGGTGTTTTTTTTTCTGACTAACTGCAGATCAATGTTAACTGTCGCAATTTAATCACTTAAATATCAGTGAATATTTAAGAGATCGAGTTTCACAAATTACGCTGATTTGCCCTGTTTTATAGTGAATTTCATTTGTCGAGGATGCTTTCCAGCTGCGCAATGACCAGTGTATTCTAACGCTATGGACAGTGTCACTATAACTGTAAAAATCACGTGACCTCGACTTTGTCTATAGTTCACATAACGTAGGTACATTACATACATTCATAAAATCACAATCTTCAGCAACTCAAATGTCCATCAGCCCAAGCATGGTGATTATTTTTCATGATATATTTGACATAACACGCCAAAATATAGCGCGAAAAGAATTCTTTATTTTAATTTTGTTTAATTTATCTACTCTGGTGATTTAACGTAAGTTGGAATATTTAGACTAAGGTGATGGCCAAAAGAGCATAGGTGCTGTTTCTGAATTATCCTTCCCCTCCGCCCCCATTTTTTCACGATGTTTAAAATATTGTATTATATATGGTTAGCTACAGGTGTTTTTCGCGAAAAGATTTCTGAACTAGTTGTATTCCAAAACATTTTGGTTCGTATGCACTTTCGTGGTTCGACGATTCTGAATGTCACGTGCCTTAAGTGTCTGTCCGCGAATCATGGACATTCGGTATCGGAGCACTTTATTGCGATTTGCTCAGTCAAATAAGAACATATCTTCCCACGTAGACATCTGGCCAATAATCGATGGAAATTATGGCTGTGGACGTAGGGTATTGAAGTCTAGAATGGCCATTAATATTTTCGCGAAAAACACCTGTATCTATATATGGTATAATCTTATATGTTATATAGAGTGTAGCTGAAAAACCATTCGTAAACATTCGCATCACAGTTTGGTCATGTCATGTTCTGCCGGCAATCCGAGAGCCAACTTTTGCGACGTGCACATAAATTCTAAAGTCCGTCCACCTCATCTTCGTCTATGATTTCACTGGTCCGAACACTGGTTTACGTCGGTTGTAACCGGAACTGGATACGAGTTATTCTGTTTTCTTTTTGTGACCAGTAAGAAGAGTCTTACTGGTTGATTTAGTTTAGCAAGCTCGCCACTTGCAGTGCACAGCTGTTGCTACCGCCGCCGCGATGGTTGCGAAAGCATTCTCACCGCTCCACTTCACGAAGGATTGTCTCTATGGCCGACAACAGGTTGTTTCACACGCAGAAAGTTGCACGCTGGAACAGACCCGCCATGTGGTAGGTAGAAGGGGGGGGGGGGGGGGGGCAAGGGGGTGCATTGCTCAGGAGCCCGGGTCGGGCCTGGCTCGTAAATGTTAATTTATAAAACGAAGTATTACATGAAAATTTTATTTCAACGCTCAAAACTCACTAATTTTTTTTTTGCATGGATGACGACTATTTATGTTGTTTTAAATGGTTGATTTTTGAAAGGGAGGGATTAGGGGGGCCCACAGCACGCTGCTCAGGGGCCCGGAATTTCTCTTAGGGGACCCGCGTTGGAACATTGCGTGATGTCAGACTTGTTCCTGATCTCGCACTAGAATTCTCGACGTGTCACGTGCCGTGGCTGCATCTTCGTCGCCGAAGATTTACGGGAATCTCCTCTGTCCCGGGCGGCCATTCTTTGCTGTCTAACAATTGCTGGCCAAGCTGGCTGTTCGGTGGCATGTCTCTATAGGCATGTTCCGGCATCAAATAATTTCTCTTTCCCCGCTAGGGTTTCGGTCAATTCTCTTTGCCAATGATCCTTCCTTCTTTCATTGTCTACATGGACCTCCAACATCACTTCTGTAAGGACAAAGCATCCGCCTGGCTTGCATGTGCTTCTGAAGAAAATAATAATTAATATTCAGTTTTCATACGTACTGTGCGTGCCAGTAAATATAATTTAATTTATTGCCAGCAGCCATAATTAATTTTCTTTTCTTTCTTTCTTCTTCTTCTTCCTTCTCCAGTTAGTTAGTTAGGTGAACATTTATATTTGCTCTTTCGACGGATGTATTTGCAGGGACGCGAGTCAACGCTTTCTTACTAACACGATTTTTTTATGCATTGTCAAGTGGTCTACGACGGAAGACAGACTGCCGCCACACAAATATATATTTTTGACCGGTAGCTTTATGGTCTCAACATTGTGTGTATGACTTGGCGTTCATATAAACCGAGCAGGAGCTTGGGTATTTAAATATCTCTCGCCTCCCTCCCAGATAAGCAGCATTAAGTCCAGGCAGATTATTGTATCTCAATGAACGTATTTCCTTTCCAGCTATTGTTCGCAATTTCAAAGTTTTGTTGGGATGGCGAATGACCTTTTTTTCATGCTCACTTCTAACTGGCATAATTCGTCAAACATTAAATACATTATATATTCTAAGAAATTATTTGTAAATTCACCACATCATTGTATACGTACAGTGACAAAGCGCGAATTGTAAAATATTATCCCACATATCATGATAACGTTCCTACAGTTATTCAGGAAAGATTCAAATTCGTAGGAAAGCTCCCAACTTTCTATAGTGGCGATGCTAGATATTCCCATATTTTCAGCATGTTGCATAGTACTGTTTCCATACACTGTATAGGTTTAAAACTTCCATTATAGTTCAGGAAGATTACCAGAAAAAATTTTACAGTGTAGAATTGGTCCAAAATGTGCAAAATTTTTGATGGAAACAGAAGCTACTCATTTTCTACTGCTCGCCCGCAGCGCGAACTCGGCCGAAACACAAAACAGCCTCTGAAACCATACGACGGCCTATACTCTTATTTATTGAAATGGACTGGAGCTGTCTGTGAGGTACATTTACTTTAAAAAAAAAAAAAAAAGCCACTATTTTATTCTTTCCAGAATCGTTTTCAGTGGGTAGAGGAGCACTCGTCCAGAGCGACCTTTTATTCCAGATTCGTAGCTTTAAGAATCAATTTTCTAGCAAATTTGCTAAAAATAAATGTTCCAGTGAACTTCTTCTTTTTTTCACTCTAAACCTGTATCAGTAAGATTACTCAGCAGTTAGTTACTAAGCTGCCAACGACTGTCAAAAGACAAACTGGAATCCACTGCCTGAAGTAGTGATATTCACCGCAGTTCAGCGGAAATCAACACTGAATTAGTGAAACTCAAGACAACGAAATACTCAGTGAGCTACTATACCGATTTTTAGTGGAGTCCTTATTCACTAGTTTTACCGATATGGTGTAAATTTGACTATTTCAGTTAAAGAATGTGTACGAAATTTGCTTTCCATTCTCGAACGGTCGTATTATTTCCGTGCGTAAAACTGCGTGGATTTTGCAACTATTATTTCTGCACTATTACTGCATAAGCTATAAAAGAATGGATAATGGGGAGTCAGTCGCCTGTTTCAGTTTTCTTTGCTTCCTACTGAGACACTTAATGAAGGAAGTGTACATACAATGTTCTTTTAGCAATCCGACTGTGGCACGAGTCGTAGTTTTGATTGTTGAATTGTTCTTCAGCGTCCCCCGCGTGCAGAGATTGCGTGGAGACGGCTGAGAACTGATCAGTATTTGCTATGAATGGGGTCGCCTGTTTTTCGCGAAGAGCATTCAAGACAAGTTGTGTTCCAACGCGTTTTAGTTCAAACTCACTTTCGTGATTGGATTATTTGGATTGTTATGCGTCTTATCTGTCTGTCCGCGAGTCATGGACGGTCAGCATCAGAAAAACTTAATTATGATTGGTTCACTCATGAAACAGACGGTCTTCACACAAAGACGAGCGACCAATGGTCGAATAAAGATTGCAAATGTGCGCATAGGTATTGAAGGCCTGCCTCCGCGTAAATCTTTTCGCGAAAAACAGTTGGCCCTAGCTATGAAAAATTATGGGAAAATTTGTAATTTTTCCTCTTCAGTGTCCTTACTTCAACCCGAAGGACTAATTGGGAGGTGGCGTACATACCACTACTTACCTGGGATTTGAACCCAGAACTTTTACACTGCGGGTTGGTGTTCCAGTCGACTGAATCACCGTCATATTTTAGGGATAGTAAACCACTGAAGGGTATTAAAAATTACATCAAAATTTCTACATTATATATATATATTTTTTTTTTTTAACGAGCTACTGTGGTTAAATATACGAATAATATTTGTTGACGTACAAACACTGGCTCATTCATCTTTTTTATTTAAATTTTTTTAGTGGTGTCATAGTGTTTATGTTGTATCGTAGGTTTTCTGCAACTGACAACAAAGTGGCATATGTCCAAATTAATTATTCAGGTAATCACTAACCCCCACTGCAATAATCATTCAAAGATCACAAGTGAAGTGTGCTGCAGCTTGAGCAGACACGCTAGGTCGTACGAAACAAGTAATCCCGCGACAATCTGCGTTATCCGTAGTATCTAAAGAAACTTACCTATAAATGAAAACTCTCACCACGTTCGTATTTCTAGCAACTTCTCGGCTGCGCCTCATGCGATTTGCGCAAGTTGCTGTGTGATGATGTCCTTGAGAAAATCACGTAAGCGTCGATGTAGTCGGGCTTTACTAAACGGGTCCCAGTGGTGAGAGGATTTCAACTGAGTTTTACGACATTCGATTCTTCCGTTTGATTCAGGACAATAAAAAATAACGTGTATAAAATAGTTTTCGCCCAATCTAAGGGTTTATTTAAGGTCAAAACGTTGTTAATCAACTAACCTACTCATGCGACTACGCAGCATTAAAGACTAGATGAAAATTCGTTTTTTTTTTTTTTGTTGGTTTGGTAATTCCTTTTTGTGTTGGTTTTAGGTATAGGCTGTTCACGGTAAAATGAGCACTTTTGAAATCCCTGTTTAAGATCTACTTGTATACACATTGTGTGTTCTTCCGCATTATGTAAAATTAACATTGCTATCACTTTGTTCATGCGTCGGTCAAGTAAAACTGAAATTATTATAAAAGTAAATATTCTACCAATTTGCTTATTTCTACACTTCGATGCATTAAAAAAAAACAGAAAGAGAGATAAATAATTTAATTTATCACAATTGGTTACCTAACACGTTTTATTCGAATTAATATGTGGAACTACTTTCCCCTCCATCGTTACCAACTTTACTGGGCACATGTCACTCATTGCGCCCGTTAAAATATATGCATGCAGGGGCAGTGAATTTTTCTAAGGTTAATTTCAAAAGTACTCACTTTATAGTGAACAGCTTTTACGTAGGTAGACCATACCACGTTAACGTAACTGAGTAGTTACCTTGCTCTGGAATAAACTCGCGAAATTTTCCGATCTCTAATTATGAGTATTGTTTTACAAATTACCGTGTTTCGCCAGCGCACTTGTTAGAAAGAACTCCGTGCATTTGAAAGTGAGATTACGATCCCGTTGATGTAAATTCAATTGCGACGAAATTTTGCACTAAATAAAATACGCGAAACAATACAAAAAACTTTAAGCCTTTTGTGCACGCATAGCTAATGTAAAACTCTTTGGTATACATTCCAACTTCCGTTCACTGCGAGTTAGTACTGTAGGTATTTACTAAACGTGACGGCTTCAAAAACACGTTAATGGTGCGACTATACAAAACATTAAACAGCAGAGTTAAAAATCTCTCCAGTCCGTTTTTTTGTTACTTCCTGCTTATGACGTGGATTATGGATATTGTGTTCATTCTCGTAGTGTAGTATGTTTCTCTGTTATAAATTTACGCATTTTATATAGTTACTCCAAGCTCGTAACTTTACGATTGCAAGTAAAATAAATATAATTTTTTTAAAATCAAGCGATTAATTTTCATATTTTTATTTGCAAAATCGCTAACTACAAACTAAAACTTTTCATCAAGTTCTTTTTTTTTTTGAGTAACTTAAATCGATAAAAAAAAATGACGCTTTCGCAAGGACTGTGTTGAGTGTTAAATAACAATTTACATTGTGCTTTTCTTTAAGCTTACGGTATTCGCTTACGAAGGAGTTGTTTAACACCGTCCCAATTTTTTAAAGATTTTGGAAATCAGCCTTCGAAAGAAAAAACCCACTCTCTACGTAATCTTTTCACGCCTAATTTTATTGCAAATTACTCTAGTTGAGGCCCTTTTTTGCGGTTGGGATATTTAAATTGTCACGCGCATCTTAGGATCCTGCCTGAGAATCACAGACGGTCAAGTACCGGAATGATCTATAATTCTGATTGACTCAGTCAAGGAATACTGTCTTCTTGGAAACACACGTGGCCAATCACTAGGGACAGGTGTTTTTTCGCGGAAAGATTTCAATACCAGTTGTACGACAATACACTTTCGTTCATATGCACTTTCGTGGTTGGATGATGTTAATAAATATTACGTGCCTCAAGTGTCTACCCGCGAATCATGGACGTTCAGTATCGGAATACTTTATTACGCTTGGCCCAGTCAAATAGGAACATGTCTTCTCACGTAGACACGCGGCCAATAACCAAAGGAAGTCGTGGTCGTGGACGTGGCATATTGAAGTGTAGCATAGCCATAAATATTTTCGCAAAAAAAAAACACCCGTCCCTACCAATCACCAAGTTAAGGCCGTATGTGTCCGCTCTAGCTGCTGTGGTCCATTCGTGTTACTTCCAACTTTACTGAAGCCCTGCTAAGTTGCTGCTTTTGGAATATCCCTCTGCCTTGTGCATACAAAGCTTAGAAAAGTCTATAAAATTATACCAAAGTGATATTGCACCGCATTCATGTCCGCTCAATTGAATAATATTTTGCACGGGAACTATTTCTTGCCAGGCATCTATGGTTTCATTCATATTAATTAAAAATGAAATATTATAATTTATAGGTGAAATACAAGTCAAAGTTTGGTGTAACCAAAAAAAAACTACATTTATGAAAACTGGACTATAGAACACTTGTAATACGGTACACAGTATATTTGGAAACAGTTGAACATATCACACGTGTAGTGATTTTTCGAAATTTTGTTTCTAAATGTGTGAAGATACCTCTAATACCTTCAACGGAAATTAATTCCTGGTCCTACTACAACTGCTACTACAATTTATAATAACGATGATCATTATTTTGACAGTATAGATAGTGTAGTATATGCACGTTGATCTTCTTCAATGCGGTTCCGGCGACAAATTACTCATGGCGGGCTGCCTTGGCGGCAAATTAAACAGCCTGTTGTCACAGCGGCAGTTGAAAGAAAATCGGGTGTTGAGCATCCGGTCTTTATTAAGGGGCCTGCCTATCTGCAGCTGTTCTGCGAGTTCCGTGATCTGTAAGGCAGACTCTCGCTCACTCGCCAATAGCCTCTTCTTTCCGTCGTCGGCGACTGACGTGACTTTAAGCTCTTGCCCTAGGTTTTTAATGTCACATAATAAAGATAAATGTGGTCGGTGTGAAAAGAAAACTGCTAGCTGCTAGAGCTGATTCTGAAAATACCCGTTTTAGCCATTCCTCACGCCAAATAAAATAATCCTTTGAATCGAATTGACAAATTGCATCGTTTATAAGGAAAGGAAAATATACTTAAGGCCATTGGTGAATGTAAGCAGTATATTTATATAATTGTGGTTATAACTTGTTTCATAGCGGATTCTTCAAAGTTTTTGGATCGACAAGACGTAAATAACAACTTTTAGCTCCTTGCATTGTTACAAATGCACTATGTTCGTTATTCTCGGAGCACTGACTGCAGATAAGAAAACAAAAATTCTTTCTTTTCTTCCATCAGTGCTCCGAGGATAATGACACCAGTGAATATCTAACAACATAAGAAGGTGCTAAAAGTTGTTATTTACGTCTTGTTGAGCCAAAAATTTCGACAAGCCCTTTGGAAAACAAGTTATGACAAAAATTATATAGATATACTGCTTTCATGCACCAATGACCTTAAATGCTTTTCGTGCTTAGGCACCACTACAAAATAGCCAACCGTTTATTAATCACGTGTTTTCTACCGAAACTATGCGACGCACTTATTTGCACCAGCTAAGCACTGCTCATATCTGATGACAGGGCATGTGGTAACGTGTGAAGTCATTAAAACTATGTCGGGAAATTCCCCAATATTTTTAGTAACAAATTATTGATGCCTCAAATTAGTAGAAATTGCCATTTCATTTATTTTTGTCACATTTTCGTGTTGTTAGTCTGCCAAAATCAAAATCAATTTCCTCGTCCTGCAAATTTTAAATAAATTCCCATGTCCTGCCGGAGCCCAGAACACTCCCCTTCTCTGCCAGAGCCTGAATACTTCTTGTATAACATCTGAAAAAGACTTCTCTGGCTGAGGTTACTATGTCGTTAAGCCCCTGCCAAACTGTCAAATTTTTCCATCAATCTGCTTCCAATAAGTTTGGGCAAATAAAGTTGGACATTTATGACGTCATTGAAACGTCATAACCGCCGCCATATTTGTCCAAAAAAGTTGGATGGCTTCCGTTTCCATCAAACATTTGAAAATTGGACCAGTTCTATAAAATTTATTTGATGTTTGACGGTCTCAGTCAATCAGAATCATGCACGAAAGAAATAGACGTCAAGAAACTTGAAATAACGAACAATTGCTGGAAACGGAGTAAGATATGAAGATAATTAATTTATGTAGAAGCTGTCTGGGCATGAATGTTATTTTAAGTGAATATTACTCAAAATATTACGAACTCGGAGGTATTAAATATCATTGCGCAGGAAACATATAAATAAAACTTTAATTTAATAAAGAAACGAAAATAAATTACAATATTACGTACATTTATTCCTGTAATGGACCGCATGGAAAAACAAAAGCAATATCTCACTATGAAAATAGTTTTTCAATAATATTTCTAATTAGATTCTCCCAGTAAAAAAATTTGACAGTGTGACACATTTTCAAACACATTCAAAGATTATTTGATAAGATTTGTTGGAAGGAAAAATTTGATGGCGGCATTTTGTCCTCAAATCTTATTGTCAAACATAGTTGAAGGTAAAAATTTGACAGTGTGACAGGGGCTTTACATCTGTTTTTGAACCACGAGTTCCAGGTAGGCCATTGCTCATTAATATACTCCGGTACTGAGCAAGGATGTGAACAAACGACACGAACGTCGCCTCGCAAGGCGAATGTTTTTGTAAAGAACGCGATGAGCTCTTTTCGTAACGCGACCTCTGGTAGCAGTTCCAGGGACGTACACCCGTGCTGAATATCTGCGTGACTAAGCATTCTTCCTCCCGCCAAGGCCACGGCCAGAATTAAGGCTTTGCTTACGCGTGTTTCTGGCTGAAGGCTGTTCGCGACAAACTGAACACTTTTGAAATCAGCCTTAGAAAAAAGTAACTGCTCCTATCTGCGTATATTTTAACGGGCGCACTGAGTGAAACGCGCCCAGTAAAGTTAGTATTGATGTAAAGTAAAGTTTTTTTTTGCTTTCTGGTTTTTTGAATTCATGAAAGCGTTAAATTGAACAGATTTTTAAAATATTTACATTTACAATAATTCCACAGTTTCACTTGATCGACGTATGAATAAAGTGATGACGCCCATGGCAATGTTAATTTTACGTAAAGCGGAAGAATACACAGGGTGCATACAAGTAGATCTTAAGCAGGGCTTTCAAAAGTGCTCAGTTTACCGTGAACTGCCTATACCAGCATTTGTTGGCAATACTCGCCGTGCAAAAAAATACCACCTCGTCGTATGTTGAAAATCATATTGTTGGTCCGTAGTTAACGGAAAACTTTGGAAAACATTGGCTAGTGTCTTTTTATTGCGCATTGTGTGTAATTCCACTGTGTTTAAACATTTTAATAGATCCAATTACAAATTTTCGGGAGTATGTAACCACATTGAGACTATAATTTGTGCAACAAACTATTTCAGTGGCCATTACAGCGTGAAATTCCTTCCCACAATTTGTTGTCAGCATAAACTGTAGATATAAAAGCAAGTCAAGTCAGTGTTGCAGTAACTGTCATGGAATTCTCCCCCCCCCCCCCCCGGAAAAAAATAGCTCGAAAAGGGCATGCTGTTATCTCTTTCATTGCCATATTAATGTAGTACTTCTGGTGTTGCGAATAAGGAATGTTTTTATCAGTGCTGCACTTAAGCTGACGAAGAACTTGTTTCGCTATCGCAGCCAATAAGTTATAGGCTTTGTGTTCGATATTCAGAAGAGACATGCAAAATTCGCGTTATTATTCGGCATCAGGCTAAACTTCACAGCACTGTCTCTAATGGAGCCAGCGTTGTTTCTCCATTGGGTGCTGCATACATATGAAGCCACGCCCTTTCTGACTGAATTGCACGTGATTGGGGCACACAATTGTGAATTGTTCATTTATTGGCGCAGAGTTACCCAGGACATGTCAGATACATTATGCTCTAATGACATACGTATTACAAACGGTACACGTGTTTACAGTTTAACGTGTCCCCAAATAATAACGCCAATTTTGCAGGTCTATAGTAATCAGTAGAGACCCGCAGATTTCGCGATTTCGTTTGAGGACAGACTAGACTTCAAACACGTGTACGTTTTACTTTCTGTTTAAATTGAATCGCTGTTTGTGAGACACGCCCTGGACGAATCTGAACCACTAGCTGACCTGCAAGGAAACTAGGACCGAATACCTGGTCTGCGATGAAACTGAAGCCTCAACCAATGAACAACTAACTGAGACTCTAGTACACAAAGTATTATGGAGTCTAGCTTGTTGCCAAACGAATCCGCGAAATTTCCTGGTCTCCAGTGATCGGTGATATGGATCGGTCAAAACGCAGGCCAGTAGCACGGTTTACGAATCAATTATCCAAGGGAATATCATTGGACACTGGGGACTCGCAGAGTACAGTACCGGTCAAATATAACATTCCTGCGCAACATGTAGGCCTACACACTTGTCTACAATGGGCATGAAAGGGTCATACATAGGGCCACCTGTTTCCCGCGAAACGTATTACGAAGTGCATAATTGCAGTCTTCGTTTGACTACTGGCCGCTTGTCTTTGTGTGAATAGTCTGTTACTTAAGTGAGCCTTGATTCGCGGGCAGACAAATAAGCCGCGTAACAATTCAAATCATTAAATTACGAAATTGGTTCAGAACATGCTTTGGAGCACAGCTTGTCCTGGAATTTTTTTCGCTAAAAACATGTGCCTTTAGCCATACATATTTCACACACAGTTTTACCCGAAGTGTTGCAATCATGTGGTATTTTGATGCGCACTGTACTTGTGGCTGGTGCACTACCAGTGCAAACGTGAGGCGTGCTTCAAGACGTTACCATCAGCCATTTGTAAAGGAGAGGCGTGGTAACTTTCAAGACGTTACCATCAGCCATTTGTAAAGGAGAGGCGTGGTAACTTTCAAGACGTTACCATCAGCCATTTGTAAAGGAGAGGCGTGGTAACTTTCACACGAGTTAGTCCGAACATATTCTCTGTACATTGGTTGTTTGCAGGCATCTGAGCAAATAAATATCCTGGAAATGCGAAATTTTGCCATAAAAGGCAAAAACCAATGATATAAGAAATTAAGATTTTGTTTTTGTCATATTAAGTATTTTCAAAGCGAAAAAAAAAAAAAGTCAAAATTAGCCTGTTCAGTAACACGTTCATTTCTGAGTTCAAGTGTTGTAGTCACGTAATTGTTTGTTATGCACTGTACTTCTGGTCAGCGCTTGTCTTGCAACCAGAGAAACACGTGCTGCGCACTCTACGATGTTGGCGTTAACTATTCATGTCGAAGAGACGTAGAAAATTCCACAAATCAAATTATCCAAAAGGAAGATCGGACACTGATGCCTTGCTGTGTACAGCAACGGTCATAAATATCGTTGTTGTGCAACGTTTCCAAGATCGTGGACGCTGTGACTGAAAGGGTTAAAAAAGAAATTGCACTTTTAGAGCTTGCCTGCGTAGTTCCTTTAAGGGGTAGGAGAAAAGTAAGTCAGTGCAATCGTAGTTATAGACTGTTCACGGTAAAAGGAGCACTTTTGAAAGCCCTGCTTAAGATCTACTTGTATACACGTTGTGTATACCTCCGCCTTATGTAAAATTAACATTGCTATTGGCTTCGTCACTTTATTCATGCATCGGTCATATGAAACTGTGGAATTATTTAGAAAGTAAATAATTTACAACTCTGCTCATTTTTGCACTTCGATGCATTAAAAAAAAAGAGAAAGTGAAAAAATTAGCTTTAAGTTACCATAAATGGTTACCCAACAATTTAAGATGTGGAACTACTTTTCATTTGTCGTTACCAACTTTACTGGGTGAACGTCACTCAGTGCGCCCATTAGAATATATTCATGCAGGGTCAGTGACTTTTTTCTTAGATTCACTTCTAAAGTGCTCACTTTATCGTGAACAGACTTACATCTGTGGGCTTTCACCTCGTGTACTAATGTTCCACTGTCACAGAGTGACATTCGCCCGGTAAAGTTGGTAACGATGGATGGAAAGTAGTTCTATATCTTAACGTTGAATAAAATGTGTTAGGTAACCATTTGTGATAACTTAAATTTATTTATTTCGCTTTCTGTTTATTTTAATGCATAGAAGTGTAAAAATTAGCAGATTTTTTTTATTTATTTTTTTTTTCGATTAATTTCACAGTTTCACTTGACCGACGCAGGAATAAGGTGATGAGGTCCATGGCGAAGAAATACACAACGTGCGTACAAGTAGATCTGGATCAGGGCTTTCAAAAGTGGTAATTTTACCGTGAACACCCTATAATAATGTTCCACTGTCACAGATCTAATTCGCACAGGAAAGCGTGAAGACGGAAGCACTGCGCGCCGATACAGCGCTGGACGAGCGTCGTCGCCTGTACCACTGCGCCTACCCGAACACAAAAAAAAAAAACATCATGTTTCACGTATTATTTAAGGCACACTGGTTCCTCGCTGTGTACAGTTCTGACCATGAATATCCTTTACGATTGAGAACATTTCGGTTGTCAATACCCGTGGTGTATGAAAGCAGTATATTTACCCGATTTTCGATATAAGTCGTTTTCCAAACGGTTTATCGAAGTTTTTGGTTCGACAAGACGTAAATAATAATTTTCAACGCCTTTTTTTCCTTTGTTGGGTTTTCACTGCCTTCATTATTCTCGGAACACTGGTGGGGGGGGAAAAAAAAAAAAAAAGGAGATTTTTTTTCTTATCGTATATAAGAGCTCTGAGGATAACCAACGCAGAGAATTTTTAACCATATAAAAAGGTGTTCAAAATTGTTATTTACGTCTTGTCGAACCAAAAATTTTGAAAAATCCTCTAACAAATCATGACAAAAATTATATAAATATACTATTTTCGTGCACCATTACCCTTAAAAGCTGCCCAAATCTCTCAACTCAACAACACTGACTTGAACGGGCTAATTTATGGTTTCGTGTGTTGCAATTAAGAAAATGTTTTGAGGCTAGATGCACTTGAGCTGTCGTTTCCTTATCACAATTTATGAGTTTTGTGTTTCGCTATGGTAAATTAACCCTTACAGTCCCCGAATCAATTACCGAGCTCGAGTGTTGCAAACGCTTAACTTTATGATACTGACTGTATTTGGGTCGGGCGTGCTTCTTGCGACCAATGAAAAACGTGCTGCGTGCTCGTTCATAACTCAGAAGCAAGACGCTCCAAACACAAAACAACGATTCCATGTTATTTACAGTGACAACCATAAATATTGCAACATATCCTCGTTCATGGACACGGGGAATGAATGGGTTGATTAACCGATCATAAAACTAGGACAGTTTCACGGTTTAGGAATTTTGTTAAAGGTTGTTCACAATAAAGTGGGCACTTTAGAAATGAACCTTAGAAGAAAGTCACTGTACCTTTTTGCATATATTTTAATAGGCCCACTGAGTGGCATTCGCCCAGTAAAGTTGGTAACGATGGATGGAAAGTAGTTCCATATCTTAACGTCGAATGAATAGTGTTAGGTAACCATTTGTGATAACTTATAATTATTTCTTTCCCTTTCTGTTTTTTTTTTTTTAATACATCGAAGTGTTAAATTTAAACACATTTGTTAAGTATTTACTTTCTTAATAATTTCACAGTTTCATTTGACCGACGCACCACGCATGAGTAAAGTGATGAGGTCCATGGCAATGTTAATTTTACATAAGGTGGAAGAACACACAACGTGTATACAAGTAGATTTAAGCAGGGTTTTCACAAGTGCTCATTTTACCGTGAACAGCCTATATCCACGGGGAAGATGATTGGGCACTCAGCCTCGCGTGTGCCCCGGGTCGAAATGGATTACGGTTGTCCTTTTTTCAATCCTCCAAGCTCCAAGTACGAGCAAAGGGACAAAACTCGAGACCAGATACGGGCAACACAAGGCGGTACGCGGAGAAAACCCATATTGGCCGGAGTGCGACCAGCGCTAACCTCCTTCTAGAAGTTGTCCGGCCGACATTTGCCACGGGGCACGAGGTGTGGATTGTGCGAGAGGTAAGACGAGGGGGGGGGGGGGAAGGAGTTCACCGTGGCCGCTGGCACGTAGCTTTCACCTGTCTGCATCTCCGGGACTGCCAACCTCTCTCCTACGCCACATACACCTCGCATTTCCCTCACAGTGGATTGAAGATGGGTTTACGATTAAAGACTGAATAATTACGAATTTTACTTAATGACTCGATAAGCACACGGAAAATGAACACTAAGAAAATTTGCAGTTTATGATTGAATTAGCAACTGTTAAGTCTAGCCAGTCAATATCCTAGGAGACGTAAACAACCGAAATAACCTGGAAAAATGGACAATTGACATATATTTGATTATTTGTGGTTACTGCTTGTGTGTGTGTGTAAAAAAAAACCTCGTGAAATCTTATGGAAGGGAGAGCCGATACCAACATTAGGCATTTACATCAATAAATCTGAAAAATGGTTAATTAAAGCTAATTCAGTAACCTCTTCCACGAAAGAAAACATGACCATGAACTATTATTTAAATTAATAGGATACTGTCTCTCGATTAAAATTATTACTTTCATAACCTAAATACAAGTTGTAAACACGGTTTCCCTCCAACAACAACTGTGACTGTGCTCTGATAGGCTACTTCGTCTTGACTTGCATTTAAGATATAAAATATAACGATCTCTTAAGTCACCCCAAGAACGCACACTACACGACCCGTCACAACCCGCACACGACAGTCATAAACTAATACCCTTGAACGCATTGATTAATATCTTAAGCACACGGCACACTTATTCTGTTAAGTCAATCGTAAAAACACCTTGACCCCTGAACATATTGTCCGCAGTATACTCGTTCACGTCATGGTCGGTGCTGTGCTGTGCAAGTCCAGAAGTTGGCACCAATACAGACAGCACCTTGCCTGGACAATAATGCTATTGGTTGCTGCTGATACATCTACTATTATGTAATTGGCTGCTTTTTCTGTCATGTATCTACTCAACACTTTCAATATCTCCCAAAGTGTCAGTTGTTAAAGGCTGTTCACGTTAAAGTGAGCACTTTCGAAATCAACCTTAGAAAAAATCACTGCACTTACCTGCATATATTTTAATGGGCGCACTGAGTGACATGCGCCCACTGTAAAGTTGGTAACAATGGATGGAAAGTAGTTCCATATCTTAACGTAATATGAAAAATATTTACTTCTCTATTCGTTTCACAGTTTCACTTGACCAACGTATGAATAAATTGATGAACTCCATAGAAATGTTAATTTTACATACGGCAGAAGAATACACAACGTGGATACAAGCAGCTCTTAAGCTGGACTTTCAAAAGTGCTCATTTTCCCGTGAACAGCCTAAATAAGAAATCCCTAAGTACTGCACAAGCCAAAAATTTCTTCATTTTCAACACCTAAAACGAATAATTATTGTGCGCAACAAGAGGGTAAGTTTACATAGGCAAAATGGCGTGGCAGCTGTTTTGAGTTTTGATGCGGGTGTACCCATCCGCTGATTGGATGTGCGAGGCTTTGGAAGCTGGTTTTGTGTCTGATTGGCGAACGGCGTTCCGGCATGCTGGTGGCAAGTGGCGCCATCTTGCTGGCGTGCGCGGCTGGAGTTCGTGGAACGAGTAGCTGTTTCATCTCTGTACTCTTGACTTCTCTGTGGCTACACTTTGTGTCTTCGATCATGTAGGGATTTGCAAAATTGCCGTTATTTCCTTGTAAGCACGCTACAATTCGCCATCTCTTATATATTCGAGTATGTGCCATTTGTTTATTGGCTTCTGCAGCAGTGAGAGCCTAGTTACACTTTTGGCTCGGTTGGACATGATTGGGCAATCGTAGCATAAGTTGTTTGCTATTGGTCTAAAGCCGTCCAGGGTGTGTCGAACGGGGACGCAGAATTAAGTCAACTCGAAATTGAGTCAATTCCGAATTTTTTGGCACCTAGGCAGGAATTAAGTCAACCTGGAATTGACTCAACTCCGGATTTTAATGTACCGCATTAACAAGAAAATCGTAAATTTGTTAACTGAAGTTGACTCAACTCCTGATTTTCAAGAACCACTTTTTAGGCACAAAATACAGCAGGAATTGATTCAACTCCGGATTTTTCGCGATTTCATTTCGGGACAAGATAGACGTCAAACACATATACAGTGGAGCCACCTTCGCAATTGGATCACAGTTTATTAGACCCGCCCTACACGCCTCCGAGCCAATAACAGACTTGCAAGGAAACACCTTGCTAATCCCGTAACTACTAGATGTGGGGCAACAGCCAATGAACACACAGCTGAGTCTCCAGTATGCAGAGGATTGACTAGTTTAGCCTACAGGTCATTGAATTCGCAAAATTTTTATATCCCTACCAATGCCTATACAAACGTACATTTGTTTGAAGTCTATTCTGTCTTTAAATAATAACGCGAATTTCGCATTTCCCCATGTATCAGGACAAATACTGTAGACGATTGCAATACTGTGAAACATCTATGATGTGACAAGGTAACCGCTACATGACTCTTATTAACTGTAGATGGTTAAACCAAACTTTGCAGCACTGCTCTAACAGTACAAGAAACACTTAAATGTTTTTACGTAAGATACAAAATAATAATTTTCTTACTTATAGGTATTCCACTCAAGTAGTCACCTGTGACAAAGTAAACCACCCATGTAAACAAACTCACACTTGGCGTTGAGAACAAGTGACAAAAGACTGTCGCTACCATGAAATGGACAAGGAAGCTGTAAAAAAAAACTCGTGCATGATTACATTGCACGAAATGACTAAACTCCGCTAACTACCCCACATCAGCTAATCGAGATCTTAGGCCGGTATTCATAGTCACTTTTGCGAGGGAGATGCGAGCCACATTCGACACGCCATCTTGTTTAGGCAAGAATTATATTCTTAAACGATTAGCATGTTGTTTCCGTGTTGGTTACAGTCGCGAGCACTCTCGAAGTTAAGAGAGGCCTTGACCTACCCTAAACCACTCGTATCCTTATATAGTTTATTCGCGGTTTCGTCACACTTTTTAATCAATCCTTTGAAAAATCACGCAATGGATGACGTGTTTAGTTATTCCCCAAATACGCCGTGTATCACAACCATTTTATACCTCTGTTAATATAAAAGTATCTTATTTTTCGTTAAATTGAAGTTTCACATATATTTTTTATAAATGATATACAATCTATAGTAAATATGAATAAAAACAGTGAGGAAACACGTGTGTTGGTAGTGTGGTGGTAAGAAATAGGTCTTATTCAAAATATTGTTACAACTGTGTGCGCACGAATTCGGTGCGTTGTCCTTTCGTGTAACTTTCTAGACTTAGTTAAGCTTAGTTTACACCAGGCGGATGAATATCCTGGAAGTAGAACTTTTGCAGGGTTTCAGAAAAGTGTGAAGTAACCGTGAATGGATTATACAGTAATGTCTCCTTGTAAATAATTATAAAACTGGCGCACGCCTTCCACTGTGTCGGTAATTTAGATGCAATGCACTGGCGAATGTTACTATTTTAACAGTGGTGATATATGTACTATCCTTTCACTTTCACAAATAAAGAGGTGGTAAAACTATATTCTGGAAATTAAGGACCTCGCCTCACTAACCGAAGGATTCGATTCAATTATTTACTCTCTTGTCTTCTCGTTGTTTGACGCAGCATGTTTTTTTTATATTGAATGGCTAACAAAATAACTGTACTGCACAAACTCTGAGAGATCAGGAATATAACTGCCATCATAAATTGTGTACATTTATAGGTACTCATTTATTCTAGAAAGGAACTTTCCCCGAATTCCATGAAACTATTTGATGCAAAATGTGTATGCAAATTGTTTTCTATTTTCTTATTACTTTTCATATATTTTAATGTTACCGACTCTCGTAGGTTTTTTTTGTTCGCTTTTCAAATTTTAAAATGTCAGTTTAATAATTCCACGCCACGTCAGAGAGAATAATGCCTCGGTAGGACATACAGGACGATTCTACCGACTTTAGTAGCATTTGCATTTATTTACAAATATTTTTAATGACTCACGGAAATTTTTTTAAAAAATCTGTGAAAGAAAAAGTGTTTGTAAATCGTTACAATGCCAAGTAACGATTACATTATTGTTGGTGTTGTTGTTCTTTTTTTTTTCATCCGCATTTCTACGCTAAGGAAATTACATACATAGCGATTTCGTTTCCCTTGTTTAATATTTTTGCATGCTCTCAATTATACACACCAGAATTAATGGTTGCCCCATCAAAACACTGACCTCTGCAGTCTGTAGTGTAACAAACTATTGTGAGCCAATATGACACAAATAATATCAAGTGGGTAGGAAAAAGCTGTACGTACTTTCTGTTCAGTAAAATCCAAACAACGGCTCAACTTCTAAAGAATTTGTAATTAATCTTAAGCAAAATTGTAACTTTTTTTCTATTGACAGTGACATTTAGTCTCATATTTTAAATTTAAAGTTTTAAGTTATGTGATTATCTTTAGTAGTAATACATTATTAATGACATGAAGACTTTCGCTCTTTATTTCATGACTGCACAAAGTGTAAGACTGGTTTTGAAGCCACGTGTGTAATTAAGTTTTAGAGGTTACAGTGTTTATACTTTCGTTGTCAGCATGGCCTTTGATAGTAAGTCCTTGACTAGACATATACAGTAACGATCACAATTATTTTAATTGGCAAGTGCGTTGTACCACAATTTGTGTCCGTTTTCCATAAGGCAGCTGTGAACACGAGTCAACAGTGTCCTTTAAGATTTACATTTCTGGAACTGCTTCCCTATTACAGGCTCAAAGTTCATGCAGTTCCAATTTTTCACTGTCCTCCTTCCAGATTAAAAGTCTAATATTAATCAAAGCCGAAAACCGGAAACCTTTTCACTGGCACAACAAAGGATAATATATTTAAACATTATCAAAAATAATCAGTGGGCGAGTTTTATTCCAGTTTGGATTAAAACACATCTTAAATTTGTTTGCTATTTCCGGTCTCCTGCGCTACTGCTGTAGTCTTCTGCAAAAGTTTGCTTAAATATTTAGTTTCAAACGTCTGAAACGCAAGGCAACTGGGAAAATTTAACACTGATAAGGTATCGAGCAAGGGAGGAATGTGTAATTATTCAAATTTAGGCCAGAGCACGCTTACAGATATAGTAACAAGTATATCTTACCCGTCTTATCGACGTTTAAATTTTTATGTCGCGCGTATAACCATTGTTCTCGCTGTTGATGTGCTGTAAGGTTAAAACTTCGATGGTTGTTTTTGAAAACGAGCGGAAGAAATTTAACACAGCCTTTGAATTCGATTGCCGTGTATAAGAATATATACATAAAATAATGCAGTCTAAATACCACCGTATATTTTCTCACAACTTAAAAAGTAAGGACTTTCAATCTAGAGTATCGTTAGAGTACGTACAGAGTTTAAAAAAAAAAGCCATATCGTGTTATTAAGAGCTAGAACAAGAAAAGGTGATGTTAATTTCCATAACTTTGCTGTCCTTTTTGACGTGAATACGTCTGTAAATTTGCAACCATTGGGGGGGGGGGGGGGGCAATCCGGAAAATCCGATGATAACAAAATCGGGGCATACAGTTTGGCATTGCAGCTCCGAATCTATCGTCTACATTCAAGATTCAATTACACTACTCGATTGCCAAAGGATCAAAGAATATTTTACACTGAGTGAGGACTGCGAAGCATATCAAGTGAAAAAAAAAAAAAAGGGGGGGGGGGGGCAGTTTTTAGTTCGTTTCGCCGCGTCTCATAACTTCCGTATAGTATAACTTTTGACTAGGAGAAGCTACAACGCTCGTTTGAGTTTTAATCGACAGCTCTCGTCAAGATCAATGATTGCGTCTATAAAAACATTTGTGTGGCATGGTTATGGTGAAATTTTATGCCTTTAATGTAAAACGTTAAGAAAATTTAGCAACACAATTTCGGCCTATTCTCTTCAAAAAGCCAAGTCGAAATACAGAAATCGTATATTTTTGGAAAGATCATCTCAAAAGCAATCCAGTTATACCGATAAAACCACATATGATGGAGTGAAGCGGTGCTGGGAACGTAAAATAACTATCAAGGCGTCTGAGCGCGTCAGCCTAGACGTATTCACGTAAAACAAACGGCCGTGTCCCCAACACAGCCAAACCCAATTTTTTTTTTTAAATGATTATGTTAAAAGCTTGTGCCTATTTGCGTTATGCGTTCGACGCGCAACGATATCGTATTGTCCCCCCGACAATAAAGCGCCCGCCCAGCGTCCCATCGCCCCTACGTGCAAGGAGCTGAACTGGCGGGGTGCAGCACTCCCGCTGTCAAACTTTCCACTACGATTGTACGGTTTTCCTTAACCCTTTCAGGCACACTTTAATGTACGGTTTCGGGTGTTGCAAACAAAAAATTTCATGATTCGTGCTGTACTTAAGTTGACACAACACTTGTTTCGTTGTCACTGCCAATGGGCTGTTTGCTATATGTTCTTGCTACAGTTATACGAACCAATGATGACCTAGATCAGTAAAATTGTTTGCGAATCATTTACCCACAGGTAAGATAATTGGGCATTGAGCTTCGCGCAGTGTGCAATACAGTCCAATAATTACCTACAGGCTTTTCACGGTAAAATGAGCACTTTTGAAAGCCCTGCTTAAGATCTATTTGTATTCACATTGTGTGTTCTTCCGCCTTATGTAAAATTAACATTGCCATGAGCCTCATCACTTTATTCATGCGTAGGTCAAGTAAAATTGTGAAATTATTAAAAAGTAAATATCGTACAAATCTGCTCGTTTTTACACTTCAATGTATTAAAAAAAACAGTAAGCGAGAGACATAATTTAAGTTATTACAAATTGTTACCTAACACTTTTTATTCGACGTTAAAATATGGAACTACTTTCCTCTCCATCATTACCAACTTTACTTGGCACATGTCACTCGCTGCCGCTGCGCCCGTTAAAATATATGCCCCAGTGACTTTTTTCTAAGGTTGAATTCAAAAGTACTAACTTTATCGTGAACAGCCTTTAAACGTTCGTATTGTACACAATTGTATATACTGGGTATGATTGGGTTAAGGAAACTGCGCAGACAAGTCTAAAAATACCATCCACTTCCCCCTCCCCCACCCAATTTTTACGATTGTTGTAAATACTCTAAACATGATAAAAACAAAACTACAAGGGCTTAGATAATTGGTTCTTATATTTTCTGATAAAATATACTTATTTTCAGGTTATTTATTTGCTGAGATGCGCGTAAACGTCCAAACAACGAACGCACAAAAATTATGCTCTTAACAGGAAAGAGAAATATTTTATCCTCACTGTCAAATCAATTCTACTTTGAGAACACTTGCCCTTATTCGCTTTGTCGTAGTAACAGTGCCACTTACAGTCTCTTGGAAGTTGTACACGGTAAACTGAGCACTTTTGGAAGCCCTGCTTGAGATCTGTTTTGAATGCACGTTGTGTATTCTTCCGCCAAATGCAAAATTATCACTGCCTTGAGCCTGATCACTTGATTCATTCGTCATACTTTTTGGAAAAGTAAATATTTCACAAATTTGCTTGTTTAGGCTGCACACTTACAAAAAAAAAAAAACAGTATTCACAAATGTTTACCTAACACTTTTAATTGAACATCAAAACATGGAACTACTTTTCCTCCGTCGTAATCAACTTTACTGGATGCATTTCACTCATTGCGCCTGTTAAGGTATAGACAGATAAAGGCTGTTTACGATAAAGTAAGCACTTTTGAAATTAACCTTAGAAGAAAGTCACTACTCTTACCTGCATATATTTCAACGGGCGCGCTGAATGAGTGAAATGCGCCCAGTAAAGTTGGAAACGATGGATGGAAAGTAGTTCCATATATGATTTCTTTCGCTTTCTGTTTTTTTAATGCATAGAAGTGTAAATATTAGCAGATCTGTAAAACATTTACTTTTCTAATAACTCCACAGTTTCACTTGGACGACGCAGAAAAAAGTGATGAGGACCATGGTAATGCTAATTTTACATAGGACGGAAGAATAGGCAACGTGCATACACAAGTAGATCTGAAGCAGAGCTTTCAAAAGTGCTCATTTTACCGTGAACAGTCTATATACATAGGAGCAGTGACATTTTTGGAAGCTTGATTTCAAGTGATCATTTTATCGTAGCCTTTTTAGGCGACTCACGGTAAAGTGGGCATTTCTAGAACTATCATTTGTAATAATAGTCAATAAATATATTTTATTATATCACTAGAAACTAACTTTCGAGTTCGGTGAAATATATACACTGTGTTTATTACAGATGTCAATATTTATTTTAAAAAGTGGTAGCAGGTTAGATAATAGCAAAAATAACAAAATACGAGATTTTATGTGATCAGTTTCCGCAGAATCTTAAGCGCCGAGTATATGGTTCTAATCTGTTTTTAAAAAATGCAGCATTGTTGCCTATAGTTTAAAACTACCGTTTTACAGGAGAACAGATATCTTAAACAGGGGGCTAGTTGCAGCGAATTTCGCCAACATTGAGACTTTTCATCAGACACGTTTTTGGCAAAAAAAAAAAAAACACTTTCATTTTTGTCCTGGGAAAAAAAATATGCATTGAAATATTTAATAGTTAGAGACATGCAAAATTCTCATTATTGTTTGGCATCAGGCTGAACTTCACAATACCGGGGCCGGCGTTTTTATCCATTGTTTATTTATTGGCACAGGGTTACTCACGGCGCGTCAGATTTAAAAAAAAATATATTTATATATATGGTCCAATGACAAACGTATCGCAAAGGTACACGCGTTTAAAGTTTAACGTGTCCCAAATAATAACGTGAATTTTCCAGTTCTCTATTAATAGTTTTTTTTAAATTATAAGAGAGACAAGAACTTACAATAGTACCCACATATAGCTGGGGGAGACGTCAACCAGTACGCCATACACTAAATCTGAATCAGTGAGAATTACACTTTTTCTATCAGTTAACTATCAGTTTCTATCAGTTAATTTAACTGATGAATCAGTGACAAAATGCCAATTTTCCTTCACTTATTGATTCAGCGACATTTCCCACTGATTCATCAGTCATTTTTTTCCACTGTTACCGGCGGTTTATTTTTTAACTGATGGATCAGTTTAACAGCGTGTAAAAATGGCCTTGAAACAAAGTGTAAATATTGTCGTTAAACAACGTGTATCGCTATCAAGTGACATAACAACGAATAAACTAATGAAACCAATATGAAATACTTTCTAAAATGTGTTTCGTCTTTCAAAGCACTATTTTACGAGGTAAAATGAACATTCAGCCTTTCATTCCGTTTTTGCGTCTATGATTTCGTTTTCATGTAATCATCACAGCGCTCTGCATCTAATGTGGTGAAGAGGGCACTCATAAATATGTACTATTCGTGTTAACAATCGTAGCGGTACCGATTAAACAAAAAAAAAAACGAAAAGTAAAGGCATACAAATTAAAACTACACGCTTTCGATAAAGAACTATAAATTCTATATTTTCGTCTTATTCATCATGTTGACTTGGTAGTGCAGATGGTGTGGAAGTTCAGTTTCTGCCTCCTCCGAAAACTGTTTGACTTTTTTAAATTACGGTAAATTGCGCAGTGTAAATAGCAAACTATCGTAAATATGTTCATTTCTCGTAATTATTTGGCCAAATTCAACAAAAAGAGTGTTTAATTTGCCACTGCAGTTGACCGTTATTTATTCAATCAGTGAAATGTTTCACGTCACTAATTCAATCAGCGAAATTTCTTCACTGAAACAATCAGTGGTTTTTCACTGATTCGAATTTACTGTGTACAGCTCTGCTTGTGGGATGATGATGGGTGAACCAGCTTGGGGGGGGGGGGGGAGGGAGAGAGAGAATCAAGGCCGCAGGGGAGGTGCGCGCTTGCATTCCGTGGAAAGACAAACAGGAAGCGGCCAGGCGCAAACATAACCTAGTTACAGTTAGACATGTCGCCAGCCTACGTACTTTTTGTAAACAGCTCTCGGATCTACATGCGTGTGTTCGTGGTGCGAAGTTCCTCTCTAGACTCGCTGTTTGCACGTTGCAATGTCACCGCATTAAGGGGTCCGCCTAACTAGCCTTCGAGCTGCGTTGCAGAGTTCTTTATCTTTTAATACACATTTATTTTTCTAACTAGCTGTTCCCGCGAATTCGTTCGCGTGGACTTGAGGATTAGTTTACATATTTTTAAGTTAGAAATTGAAAATTGAAATAAGGCGTTAATAGTGTCAATCGAAATTTATACATAATAATTTCTATAATCAAAACAAAAAAATTATATATATTTTTTTAAATTTTGGAATAATTAAAATTCAACCCACCATCGCCTCGCTCAGGTTTTATCTTTAAAATAGAAATATCGCTTCGTTCTGGTTTTATGGAGTTATTAAAATACGTACATATATCATTGGTTTGAAGATTGTTACTTTCTTATCGGAAATAGTTTTATCGTCGCATTAGTGTTGGTTGTTTGATAATATTCCATTTTACTATGTTTTTTTAAAAAAATATTGTATCTTTTTCTGTGATACGTATTATAGCAATGATTACTAAAAATACTATTGTGGTTTCAACAATGCTTTTTGACAATAATCCTTTCGCAATCAAATACGATATGAAACATAAAGAAAATTGTATGAAAAAATAATTTTCTTCATAACTATTTGAGATATCGAAATGGAATAGAGAGCAGATTTTAAATAGAAATAAACTGTATGATCTCTGAAAGTTTTATCACAATCGATTTAGCCGTTTTGAAGCCTATTCTAGATAAACATCCAGACAGACAGACATACAGATAAAAATTTTAAAGTCAGTTATTTATGCTTCAACATCGTTTAAATAGCATTTTACGCTAAGATGTTGGTATTAATTTCGAAATAACAGACATACACTTCAATTTTATTTATTAGTACATAAGTATGTATTGAAGATTATGCCGAGATATGTGCACCGATGAACCAATTGAAGAAAAAGGAAGTCAGTTTCACATGGGGAGTGTAGCAACATGCAGCTTTCAAGAAGTTGGCTGCATTTAACAAAAAATTTACACTACTAGTTGACACTTCGAGCCTAGCTTTAGGGGCAGTATAAAGAGTGATAGTATAACAGTTCAGATCAGGTGACACCTGACTGTCACAAAGAAATTACGAATCGTTTGCCCAACGTGCTGATCTGCGAAAAGAACGCACTCTTCGGGTGAGGACTGTTGAGTGCTTTCAAGACTTGTTGCGCGTGGCAGTGTCGCCCTTATCGCTCCCGCGCTTCTTGACCTCAAACGCGGGAGAAAAACTCCAGGTAGTGACGATCAAGATCTGTCAACACAATCTCACCCGCCGTAATCGGGATATTCACGCAACATCAGCTGGATTGAACTATCGCTAACTGTACATAGGATGGTTTTTGACGTAACTCATGGCTAATGACCGGCAAAATTCGCGTTATCTTTTGGTGACAAGATAAACTCCACTGCCTTGTATGTAACTGAGCACAGTCAGTGGTTTTATTGGACGATAAACCTTTAAGTGGAGTCGCCTTCCTGTTTGACTTCGTTAAAGAAGATTGCTCACTACGCCACTGGAATTACATTATTGGCTCAAGACTCCCGCGAGGCGGGCCACACATACTGCCGACCAATGACAGAAGTTGGTCAAATGCACAGTATCTTGGAGTTCAGTCCGCCGCAAAATTTTAACGCGAATGTTGCACGTCTCTAGTCATAACTTGGTTCTCGCTGGTCCTACTATCGTAGATTTTTTTTTAAAATCATGCGTTCAGGTACGTTTCCGTCACAAATAAAATAATTAAAATGTTATTTTCCCTCCCCCTCAACCTTCCTCCGCAAATGTGATTGGCTTTCACATTTCGGAGTGCCCTTCACAAATGTAACCGTTCCGGGGGTGTAGGTTAATTTATAAAATTTCCTTTTTCAAAATTTCATCACGCAAGAGTTTTAAAATGCTGGCAATTATGGTAGTGTGTTAAGCTTCCCCTAGAAGTCTCCTGATGAAACTATGTGGAGGAAATTAAAATACAGCACAGCGTTTTATTTATTTCTTCGCACTATTCATTTGTGCCATCTTCGCAGTTTATGTCTATAGTGTGGTATGTTATATCAAAATGTCGTTTCTGGAATTACATTTACCATGTGTATGTGCTCGCATCAGCAGAGTATACTTTAAACCGCCCAGTCCCGATTTAATTGACGAGTCCAACTGTTGCAATCGTTAAACATTTTATGTGCACTGTACCTGTGTCAAACATGCTTCTCGCAACCAGCGAATAACGTACAACGTACTGCGCGTTCTCTGATATAGGCTTTTCACGGTAAAATGAGTACTTTTGAAATGAACCTTAGAAAGAAGTCATTGCCGCTGCATGCATTTAATTTAATGGGTGCACTGAGTGACATTCGCCCAGTAAAGTTGGTAACGATGAATGGAAAGGAGTTCCATATCTTAACGCCGAATACAAAGTGTTAGGTAACTATTTGTGATAACTTAAAATTATTTATTTCTCTTTCTGTTTTTTAATTCATCGAAGCGTAAAAATGAGCAGATTTGTAAAGTATTTACTTTCTTAATAGTTGCACCGTTCCATTTGACCGACGCATGAACAAAGTGACGAGGCCCACGGTAAAGCTAATGTTACATAAGGCGGAATAATACACAACGTATATACAAGTAGATCTTTAGCAGGGCTTTCAAACGTGCTCATTTTACCGTTAACAGCCTATAGCACTATCGTCAAACACACAGCCCACAGTTCGTTGGTTGCGTTAGCGAAACAAGTGTTGTGTCGACTTAAGTAGAGCTCTTACTAAACATTTATTTGCAACGCCTGAAAATATAAATTGTGCCTGGAAAAAAAAAACACGCACCGAAAAAAAAAATATTGTGACGGCCACAAAGTGCATCGATGGTGTTGACCCTGCCAGACTCTGTCGTGGTGAACACAATTTTTTTTTGTAGCCACAAAATTTAGTGTTTATTAATTTAAAAAAAAATTTTTCCAGTGTTTCGTACAAAGTACATCATTGGTGTTGTGCAAAGCTCGGTCACTCTAAAAAAAGATATCCTTACAACATTTTATATACGCCAAAGAAAATATTTACTTTGAGGCTGTTTTCTTCACAGTAACACAATATTGCTTGATTTCAAATATAAGGTTACAGAAACATACATTTGCTGATAAATGTTGTCTTTCTGCGTTATTTTTTATGTCTATAATACCTTCATTTATAGCAAAGAAATAAACATTCGAGATAGTAATTTTTTTCACACTTAAAGATATTTTCTTTGTACCAAAGGTAACGGTTTAGCGATATTAGATAATAAAGGATTTCTGTCGTCCCTTATAGTTTTCAGTACCTTTCTGATGTCCGGACGCAAGCATTCAAAAACCAACATACAACTGAGCGAATGAGTTCTCTTGCACACTTGTAGGTTATGCCATTCCCCAGTGCAGTGATTTTCCAAATCACTAACCTAAATTTCTCCCAAGAGGTAGTCCATACTACTACCTGATATCGGGGGTTGCGGGTTCGGATCTCTGATCTACCATAGTTAATATTTTAACGTAATTAATTTGGAAAGATTTGGTATCTCTCTCTTAATTTCTGTTTTCCAGAGCACAACTTTTCTTTACAGTGTAACTATTATTGCCACAAAGACTTCCGCTGAACTAATGTAACGATAATGCAAAGTTATCATAGTGTTTACTATATAGGTCTAACAAAAGCTATGTTTGTGGCAAGTCTACTTTGCCGTGGCTCGTATTGAAACAGATTTTTCTTTGCGGCAGCAAATTACGTTGCAGCAGCAAAGAAAGCGTACCCGAGAAACTGTACCCGAGGCCACCACTTTTCGGGGCCACCATGGTGGCTGGACCGTTAGACTGCTCGCCTCCCACCAAGGCGAACCGGGTTCAACCCCCGACCGGTTCATTCCAGATTTTCGCAAATGGGAAACGCCCAGGACAATGCCGCTGGTCGGCGTGTTTTCTCGGGGGTCTCCCGTTTCCCCTTCTCTTTCATTCCGGTACTGCTCCATACTCACTCCAGTTCACCCTCGTCGGCTCGATGTTAAGAGTGGGATGGACCCCCCGTGGGAACTCCGCGTCCAAGTTCAAGAAGCGAGGGAGTGATACGGGCGACAATAACACGCACGCCTAGTGCCTCGTCGCTCCTACGCGCACGGCGTGCAGTGTTTCCGTCGTAAAGCTGTACTGTGCAAATTAGATCTGTAAAGGTGGTGTTTTATTACACGCGATGAAATACCGTAGATTAAATTACGCCCGTATCTTTGTACTTTTCTTTTATCGCTCAAGGAAACTGCATAGGCAAGCTTTAAAAATGCGGTATTTGACCATTCTCACGATTGTTTTCTCCAAGAATACAATTATTATGACAAAAGTTAAACAATAGAGGCATAGATTTTTTTTTTTTCCTGAAAGAAAGCCGTATTTGCAGAACATGTGTGTATTTACCGAGATACGCGTATTCTCGCAAACAACTTTTCCACAGAAAACACTTGCTCACTCACTCACGCCACTGCATTTTCGTCGCGAGCTGAGCTGCTCGGCCGGCTCGCGAAGGAAATACGTACGCTTATCGCGCGTGATTCTGCGGTAATCCCACGAAGGAGCGAGTGCAGTGCAAGGCCGCTGCTACAACGTTATCTTGCCGGCCCGGCTTACATCGCCACAGAACCCAGCTCTCTTCGCCACGAGTCGTGTTAATCTCTTCAGACATGATCGTATGTACATGCTATTCGCGGTAAAGTGAGCACTTTTTGAAGCGCTCTCATGTGGAATATTAGTCAGTAAATATATTTTATAGTCGCCTTAGACGTTAATTTTCGAGTGCGGTGAAATATATACATCGTGTTTATTACTTACCCGGCAATATTTATTTTAAAAGTGGTGGGTTAATAAAATAAATGGCTGATAGGAAAAAAGTAACCAGGGCATCAAAAGTGCTCACTTTACAGCCTAAACAGCCTAAATAGTCTCTCCATGGTTTCTTCACACATTTTGAATAAAGCCTTTAAAAAATCGCCCTATGTATGACGTCTTGGTCGATTCCTAAATCTGTTATGTATTATAAGAATTTTGTACTTGCAATAACCTAAACGTACCTTCTTACTGGTTGAATCGAGCTTTTATTCATATTTGGTTTATAAGTTATTATATTTAATCTCTAATTAATATAAGTAAAAACAGGGCGAGATTATGTATGCTTGTAATGCCTAGTAAGACATAGTTCTTATGCAGAGTGTTGTTAAACTGAAAGCGGAAGAATGCGGTGCGTCGTCCCTCTGGTGTGATGTTCTAGACTCATGGTCAAGCTTTGTTTGCATGGGGCGGAGGAATATCCTGGAAATAGAATTTCAGCAGGGCTTCAGAAAAGTTGGAAGTAACCGTTGTAACATCTAGAATTGTGGTTAATATTTTGTTTTTCTTGTACACGTAATTTTAATGCATGGTAGTAATTTTTATTTCTGGCCTACACGTTTCATCCAATATTAATAATTCAGCGCATACGTTATTATTAATTTGCATTCTAAAAAGGTGTTGTTTAGGCAAATGTTTTTGTTTATTTTCATCTTTACCAGTGGGGCTGTCATTTTATTCGTTGTCTGAGGAAACTACGAGAGGCATTTTGTTCAAAACACTGGTATTTTAAACGATACTTTATTTTCTAGTTTTCTGAAGTTTCCAGCATTTTGTTGAATTTTATGTGGGACGACTCTGCTCCTGCCAATCACAGCTTAGAGATTTTAAGCCGTTTCTGTTGTACAAAATTTTACGTTGCTAGGTACGTCTTTGAATATAATAATGAGTTTTCTGAAAGGGAGAGAAAATGAAATGGAGTCGGGTTAGGCTTGGAGTGGGACCATAGTTGTCCGTTTCACTAGGAATTTATTAAATTTTGTCATGTAACGAGTCGGAACGAGCAATACCAGGCAAGAAATGAATAGCCAAGACACGTGCGTGTCACAGAAGTAAAGAAGAGGCCTGATGTCGGACGACTACACGTGTAAAATTAGATTAATTTGTCTTCCGCGGGGACGCTTAAGCATTAACATGCAATGGATTATATTAAGCACATAAGTAAGCTCGTGTGCTTATGTTCAGGGAAAATTTAAGAAGAAAAAAGAGGAACCAGCAAGAATTTTATGCGAAGTGGGAGATATGTCTTACATTATATTCATAACGGAATACAGCAGCTATGATCAGACTACACCATCGAGTTGTCGACATTAATCATCAGCAGCTAAGTCATACTAAATTTATAGTTAAACTGTAGAGTAGCTATAAGGTCGCATATTGCAATTTATTTGAGCCGTAACTATCCCAAACAATTTCTATTCTTGGAATTATTTTTCTTTGCATGATTTTTCACCTACATACGAACCTGAGAATGTATCCAAGCGTATGTGTTGTTATTGAAGTCAAGGGAGCTAATAAGAGCTGTAGTGTCATTCTTAGCTGGAATAAATGAAAATAATTTAGGGAGTAGTTTAAAATAAATTTCTTTGCTGATAAAAATAATTTCCTCCTCACTATTTTTCACGTCTTGCAAGTAATTGTGAAGTTGGTCAAACTAGTGTTCTTAAGATTAATTACATTGCTGAGAAATACCATTAATCATGTCACTATTCTATTAGAACAAATATTTCTTTCATTAAAATATCTATTCTCAAGAGCTGCCGAAGTTTTCTTTTAATAGTACTGTTGTTGTGGTCAGTAGAATAATCATTTATTGTTTGTCCGTGCATGTTATGGTCATTTTCACCTGCTGCTTAAACGTCTGTAGAGGTTATATGGTTGAACTCCTATACTGAGAGGAGTTGGAAATGATATATCGCTGTTCATGTTATTGCTCGGTACTAGCCGAGGCAAACTTTACAAACACACTATAAATAATTGCACAATCATATACAGCTCCCATACTAAAATTACCATTTATATTCTGTCCGCTGCGTTACACCGTGAATGGACTCGTACAGAATATTATACGTTGCACGAGGAGAGGATGTTATAATACGCACCAGTGATATTCAATTAGCGGCCCGCCAGAGTCGTCAGACTAGCTGTGGACAAAATATTCCAGCAGCGATTTTTCCATTTTTTAAATATCTGTTTAGCATGCAAGTACCGCCTCATTTGGGCGTCATCTACTTCGCACTTGAATAACGTTGCCCTGTGTTTGAAATCCCCTTTTTTTTTTTTCCAAATCATTAAACGTGTTCCCATTAGACAAATGTACGAAAAGAAAACACACTTCAGACGAGGAACGTATAATACTCTCAATACACCATACGCTCATTAGAAATACTACTCCCGCATCCTCCAACATAGCCAAAAACGACTTTTTCACACTGCTGTATTTCGTAGTGTACTGGCCGGAAACATGAGAAACTATCGTAGGGACCTGCATTGATCTTGGCTTCAGACGTCCCACCAATAAAATGATAGAGTCACCGCTTCAAGTCCCATAGGTACACTCAGCACGACGTCAACACTGCACGTCAGTTCAGCGCCTTGCGCGTAATAGCGATGAGGCAATAGGTACGCGTGTCAGTGTCGCCCTTATCTCTCCCCTGCTTCCTTGCCTCAAGCGCGCTAAACAGCTACAAGTAGGCGGTACCCTTAAGTCCTTTACACGATTGAAAACTTTAACATGTGAATTTATCATTTGACTTTACGTTTGTTTTCCGACATGTTGTTTCTTATGGAGCTTGACACAATGGAACTGTCAAAGGCAAAGGCAAGCTCTCTTGACTTTACGATTTCGAAAAGTTGAAATTTAAAGTCAAAGTCGAGCAGCCATTTTGCCGAGAATCTAACAGAGGTTATGTGGAAAGTGCGTTATTTTATTGTATGGTGATTTAAATCACGTTATATTAAACAAAGCTCTTTCTTAAGTTAAATAAATGGCAAACATATATAATGTGAAGAGGAAATAAATGAATTGACACATTATAATAAATTAAACAACTGAGTTTTTGTTTTGAAATAAACTTTTAGTTAAAATTTTAAGCCTATTTTTAAAAAATGTTCATAAAATATATTCCTGGATAATATCAAAATTATTTATATAACAAGATATACATTTTTACGAAGCTCGCAGAACCTGTGTTCAATTCTCTGAACTCTGACAGTACAATTTTATTGTGTATTGGTGGTTTCGTCAGAGGAAAGGAAACGTCAAATGTTAAAGTTTTATATTGTGTAAGAAGTTTTAACGATTTAACAACTGTGGCTATCACCAGCGTGAAACTTGTAATAGAAATGTATATTATATAATTTATTACGTCGTTACGCATATAAACTGGCACACTGAGAGAAACGTCGACAATACATCTGTTTGTATATATTTAGTCACCCGAACAAAATATTTTGTTGAGTAAACAAAACTTGAAAAGCGACAAAATTATTTTTGTTCGCCTAATATAATACACATTTGAATAAACAAAACCTTTGAGTTGGACTAAAACAAATTTGACTGCCAACAAAATATTTTGTTGAATCAACTGTATATATTTGTTGGGCCACTCATTTTATTGCCTTCGTTCGAAAATACAGCTCGAGAGTTTGTTTGTATTTTTGTGCCAGTTAGATTTGTAACAGTGTTAGTGCATTTATTGATGCTTACTAATGGTGTAAACATTCTAATGAAACAAGTTCAACAGGACACTAAAAGAGTAAAGCTGTAAAACTTTCAGTATTTATCCACGCACGTTGTTCAGTAGTCGAACTGCATTTATTTACAACATTTTCATTACATCGGTAGTTGCTTTAGCTGATGTTTTTAGGACATAACACTCGGCCAAAAGAGATCTAGGATCGAATATTGGTCGGGATTTAATTTTTTATACTGGCTGAAACGTTTAAATGCACGTAAATCCAAACAAATCTTTGGTTGCACCAGGCAGATCTTGGTTTGGGGCAACCAAATAAGAACGACGAAATAAAATGGTTTCAACAACGAAATATTTCATTGTCCCTAAAGAAACAATTTTGTTTCGCGAAATAAACTTTGAGTCAACAAAACCTTTTTTCTCAGCACAGCGTACATGAGAGCTAGGGTTTTATAATAAGCGTTTGTGGTCCGTCAAGAATTGCAATTATTTGTAGGTGGCCCGAACGCAAAACTAATTGAATAGCCCTGAAACACTGTATACAACAAAAAGCGTCCAGTACCTTCACGCCGTGGCAGACATAATTCGTTCTCGAGACTATATTTTGTCGCCTTATGAACTGCTGCCAATAACATCAAACACTCGGTTCCTTTTCCGGATGTGGGAATCTAGCCGGACATCGTCGTCGGTCGGCAGGTTTTCTCGGGGATATCCCGTTTAGCCCGCCCTTTCATTCTGGCGCTGCTCCATACCTCAATCACCCTCATCGGCTCTTAAGACCTCATGTTAAGAGCCGTCCAAATCTCTTCACATTCTTGGTTCCGTATGTGACAGGGCATTACGCTGACACTTGTTCCGTTCCGAACAAAACATTTAGTTCTTTGCAAGTTGCTATTTTTCCTATATATTTTGAGAATATTTTATGGTTTCGTGACGCGATGTCGTTGATAAATTGACCAAAACACCAAATCATTCGATAAAAATAATATTCGCCATGCTATTTTTTAACATGAAAGTAAAGATTTTAACTTTAAATTCCGATCTGTACAGATTTATAAAAAATTTTCTAACACAAAGTCTGATTTCACGAAGTGTTTATTGATTTCACAGGATTGACTTGGGGAATGGAGTGATTTGGACGGCTCTTAACATCGAAGTCTTGAGAGCCGATGAGGGCCAAACGAGGTGAGAATGGAGCAGCGCCGGAATGCAAGGACGAGGGAAACGGGAGGTGTCAGAGAAAACCCGCCGACCAGCGGCATCGTCCCGGCACGATTCCCACATTCGAAAATCCCGGAGCGACCTCGCCGGGAATCCATCCCGGTTCCTTAATCACCACACCACCGCCATTATTCAAGATACCTCGAGAACCCCTAGGAATCGAATTTTTTGATATTTTCAACTTGAATCCTCCCAACACTATTTCCTTTCCACCCATTATTTTTCAACATTGTTTCCCAAAAGAAGCAACTTAAGGGGACTATGTAGCTGCGCGTCCAAAGTCAAGAAGCGAGGGAGCGATATGGGCGACACTAACACGCACGCCTAGCGCCTCATCGCTCCTACGCGCAAGGCGTGCAGTGTTTCCGCTGTAACGCTGTACTGTGCACATTAGATCTGTAAAATACGCGTTTTATTACACGCGATGAAATTCCACAGTTCAAACTACCTGCGTTTAGTTGTACTTTTCTCTTGCCGTTAAAGAAACTGCATAGGCAAGCTTTAAAAATGCTATATTTAACCACTTTCACGATTTTTCCCTCCATTAATGCATTTAATATGATAAAAGTGAAAATATAGGGACATAGACAATAGGTGTTTTTTTTTCTTTTTTTTTTAATCCTTTCTGGCAAAACTTCGTATTTCCAGAACTTTTATTTACCGAGATACGCGTTTACGCGCAACAACGATTTCACACAAAACGTTTCAGTACGTAGGACCCTTAACTACCGTAGGATAAACTAGCCTGTAATACTTTTTTTTACATGGCCAGCCATAGGTTGGATCACGCATGCATGACTTTCCAACTCTACTACAGTGACCTTTTTATACCAATGGAAGGGTAGCCTATAGTTAGGGGTAGTGAACTTTCGCGAAAAGACTTCAATATAAGTTATACTTAAAACCACTGTAGGGTCGTTTACCTATCTTGATTGGCTGAATTACTTTTCGACACGTGTTAACTTTAAGCACACGAATCACGTAGGAGCCGTGCTAATGTTGCTGGTCAAATATGAAAACGCCTTCTCAAGCAGACTGCAACCAACGGCAATAGATAGAGACTAGGAAATTTCGCGATTTCGTTTGAGGACAAGCTAGACTTAAAATACGTGTAAATTTGACTTTCTGTCTCAATTGGATCGCAGATTGTAAGACACGCCCTGGACAAATCTGAACCAATGACTGACCTGCAAGGAAAGTAGGACCGAATACCGTTCTACCTGGTCTACGATGAAACTGGAGCGTCAACCAATGATCAACTAACTGAAACTCTAGTACACAAAGTATTGTGGAGTCTAGCTTGTTGCCAAACGAATCCGCGAAATTTCCGGGTCTCTAGTAATAGACAAACTGATGTTGGGTGTTTATGGTATTGAAGTACACCGTTGTACTCCTCATTTTTTCGCAAAAATTACTATCTCTGCCCGTAATACTAGTTAGAGAAGCGTTTTCTGCATTTCAAACTAACGTAGGATAGCCTGTAAATAGGTGAGTCGCCTTGACAAGTGGTTGTGCAGCACGCCATTGCCTCGACTGCCCAGACACACGTGTGTCATGTTGCAGATCAGATCACGGACAAGGAAGTGCCCGCGTGCTTTTCGGATAAACTCTGCTACACACTGTTCACGGCAAACTGTGCGCTTCTCAAAGACCTGCTAAGGTTCTAGTTCTGCGATTACAGTGTATACTTCCGCCATGTGTCACTTCAACATTGCCATGGGCCTCGTCACTTTATTCATACGTAGGGACAGGTGTTTTTCGCGAAAGTGTTTATGGCCAAGCTATACTTCAATATCCTACGTCCACGACCACAACTTCCTTTGGTTATTGGCCGCGTTTCTACGTGAGAAGACATGTTCTTATTTGACAGGGACAATCGTAATAAAGTACTCTGGTACTGAACGTCCATGATTCGCGGGCAGACACTTGAGGCACGTGAAGTTTAAAATCATCCAACCTCGAAAGTGCATATAGGCCGTTCATGGTAAAGTGAGCACTTTTGAAGCCCTAGTTACGTTTTTCTTTCAACCAATTTATAGCCTTCCCCCACTTTTTTTATGTAAACCATGCCATGTGAGTAATAAACAATTGTATACATTCGCCATACCCAAAACCAAAAGTCCGATGCCACAATCAAATGTATTTATTGGTTATTATGTCTGATGAAACTGCTTCAAAAAGTCCTCACTTTACCGTGAACGGCCTATGTGAACAAAGGGTTTTGGAGTACAACTGGTATTGAAATCTTTTCGCGAAAAAACACCTGTCCGTATTCATACGACATCCAAGTGAAATCTTAGAATTGTTGGGCATTTAAACGTGTTACCTATATACAAATTCTTACTAAAATATGAATAAACCAAGAAAGAATAACCTGATTGGAGACAAATTCAAACATTACGTTCCCCGTACAATGCCAACTCTTAGTAATTTTTTTATTTCTTCGTTGCTCGCATGCCAGTGTACATATGCTGTAACGTATATGTAGGCCTAGTAACGGGGAAGGCGAGCATTTTTAAAAGCCCTCTTATTTGAAATAATTGTTAATAAATATATTTTATTTCAGCCAAGTTTTAACTTCCGGGTGCGGTGGGATGTACACGCTGTTTTTATTATTTACGTGGCAATATTAATTTTAAAAGGTGGTTAAAGGATGAAAAATGGCCGAAATGTTAAAGTAACTAGGGCCTCAAAAGTGCTCACTTTACCGTGAACATACTGTATTTGGTACCACGCCAGACTTAATTAATATCTACTTGAGAGCAATTCGTGTTTCATTGGTTACTAGCGACTACAGGCTACTCTACGACGAGGCTGTGTTCGTGTTGGTTACTCGGCTTACCTCTGCAGCCTTGCGCACGCATGAATCTTGCTTTGTTATCAATGACGAGAGCACGTTACGAAAGACCCGTCGCCCGCGAAGTGTCACGTCGAGGTCTTCCGACACTGCAAGGCCAGCTCGCTAGCTCCCTCCCGCTGACGTCATCAACCGTGCCCTGTCAGCTTGGGATGTTCCTTTGCGCATTGCAGACGACGTTCCAGCCATTTTGTACTTCGTTTGTAAATCTTCTGCGAAGTTACCGATTATGCTGCAGATATTACGGCCGCCTTAAGACGATTGTAATACATAAATTCAAGTTGCGAAACTAAAGTCAGCAGAAGCGCAAATGTATACCAACGCCAATAAGTTGCAACTGTTAAAGGGAAATTATCTCCACCATTATCATTCAGCATCACTCGTCACACCCAGGCAGTATAGATTTTGTTCTACGTTTTGTTGCTCATAAGAGCGTAGACCACTGCTGAATACAACTCATGAAGTTGGTATTGCTTGGCTGTTACTGCTGTTACCTGTAGGTACAGGCTATTCACGGTAAAATGAGCACTTTTGAAAACCCTCTCTCTTGGGATAATAGTTGATAAATATTTTTTTATTTTAGCCTTAGATGTTAACTTCCGAGTATGGTGGAATGTACACACTGTGTTTATTACTTACATGGCAATATTATTTAAAACGTTGTGTAAATGATAAAATATGGCTAAATGGAAAAGTAATTAGAGCCTCAGAAGTGTTCATTTTACCGTGAACAGCCTATAGTCGCAAACATACAGTAGTTACCAGTTAGAAAATAATTAAATAAAGTTTGGGAAGTTAATATTTGTGTTCTGTCATGTAGAATATTTCGAAGCACCTTCTGAAGTACAACTTACAGCGAAAAATACATAAACCTGGTTGTCGACATGTATGTGCAGACCGTGTTTGAATACAAATGTCCGGACAATCAGATTCCTAAACTGGAATAAACACATACATGTACCTTAAAAGTATACTTTTTTTAACTTTAGTACAACTGTACATTTGCCAACGGCGGATTGCCCGACGGTTATAGGTTCACTAGGCTGTTTACAATTTTTACGTGTGAATGTATATGTTACTAATGTACAATTTAACTATAATGCTGTTGACGGTAAAATGAGCACTTTTGAAAGTCCTGCTTAAGATCTACTTGCAAATTCGTTGTGTATTCTACCGCCCTACGTAAAATTAACATTGCCATGGGCCTCATCACTTTATTCATGCTTCAGTCAAATGAAACGGCCAAATTATTAAGAAAGTAAATACTTTACAAATCTGCTGATTTTTACATTTTGTTGCATAAAACAAAACAGAAAGCGGAAAAATAATTTTTATGTTGTAACAAATGGTTACCTAACACTTTTTATTCGACGTCATGGAACTACTTTCTATCCATCGTTACCAACTTTACTGGGCGAATATCGCTCAGCGCGCCCATTAAAATACATGGATGCAGGTAGGGATAGTGACTTTTTTCCAAGGTTCATTTCTAAAGTGCTCACTTTATCGTGAACGGCCTTTAAACCTTCAGCACGCCGGCTTCCCACTATTGATCCTGTTTGGATTCCTGGCGTAATTTAAACAGGGCCGGTGCTAGGTAATTTGGCGCCTCAAGCAAAATACTTATAGAACCCCTCCTTAGAGCGCGCGAAGGTTCACTTGTACAGTCATTTCAAAACTGCTCAATAATTTTAGACTGTGACTACTCACAAACAGGATTTCAGAAATTTTTCTCGTCCGAAAGGTAGTGTCCACCCCCCTTCCCTCGTTTCTAATGTGTGTCATTTAAAGTAAAAAAGGGCTAAAAACGGGTAGTTCACGATCGTTTTCAATTGTGAAAGTTCCAGGAACAGGGTTCTTAACATACCTTAAGGACATCAAGCATGCCTTTATCTTTATTTTTACAAGATAAAATGATAGAGTCGCTGCTGAGATTCTCAAGAGGCGAGTCGGCGAAGAGAACGACTGCACACGAGTTCAGCGCCTTGCGCACAGGGGCTACGAGGCATGCGATCCGCGTACTTAAATAGCCCTTGGCACTCTCACGCTTCTAGGCACGCGAAATACTTCCAGCTAGACGGTGCCCTTATGCCGGAATCACATAGCCCCGACGCCCACGACACGACGGCCAACAGCCAATGAAATACAAGATAGATCGTCGTAAGCCCGACCGATTCTGTCGTCCGATCAGCAGTTTTGGATTAGAAATTATTTATATTCTTTGTCGTGTTGTGCGGCACGACGCACTGAATGTAAATCCTTGCAAAATTATATTGTATTGCAAGCTTCCCTACAGTGGTAAATACGCAGAATTAGCGATGCCAGTTTGTCACCATTATGTATTACAAATTTCCCTCTTGTTCATCGGCTTTGAAACTAACGTAGCTTACCAGTGCCTTCTAAATAGTTAGGTTAAATGCCGAGAGCGTGGTGTCGGTCTTGCTGTAAATTCAAGTAGTCACATTGAAATGTGTCGTGGTTGCGTTTTTGATCGTGCCGTACTGTGTTGGTCGGGGATATGTGATTCTGGCATTAGAGTGCTGGTCATACCCTCTTTATCAAAACAAAATAACCAAAATTACTCCTCCATCTTTTCTCTGCTTGACGAAAATTCCAACTTTGTAGGAAACCATCCATCGAAAATTGCACACGACCAATTATGAAAACATCCAGCAATCGGCAACACCTTCCATAGATCCACCCATACAAGTGACCATGCAAGCTTGCATGGAATCGCCCAAGGAATCTTCCATCGTGGCATACACGCTTTAGTAACGGATATATAACATGCAAAGACCCGGAAATTCTGCGGATTAATTCGGTAACCAGCTAGACTCCAGAGTCCTCTGTGTACTTGAGCCTAAGGCAGTTGCTCCAGTTTAACCACTGATCAGGTAGCACGGGAATCGGTCCATGTTTTTCCTACAGGGTCGTTATTGGTTGAAAGTGGTCCGGGGCGTGTCTAACAAACCGTGGTCCAATACAAGCGAAACTTCATAGTACAAACGGACAAAGTTTTAACTTGTCTTTAAATTAACTCGCGACATTTCCGGGTCTAAAGGCTTGACTACAATCGCGTTGACGCTACAGTAACACGTTACAATAACTCATGAATCCATGGAGAGTAATGACAATGGCTACAATCGACGTGAAACGTTACTGCTACGCTAAACGTCAAACGCAGCGCCCTAAAGGTTGGCTAACATTCAAGTATTTGTGTCTAACGTTTACCGCCAGCCAATCAGAATCCAAGACAGTCACAAACAAGTGAAAACAAATGGCACAGACGATTGGCAACATATGGCACTACTATCGACGTACGTTTTTATTCTGTTAATGTTATACGAAATGAATGTACAAATAATGCAAAACACATTAAAAAATAATCGAGTGTAATAGTTAAGTTAGGTGAATCATTTTTTTTACAAAAGGTTTTTTTAATGACAAACACAAACAAATATTTTTGTATATATGCACCTACATTCTTTTTATTTTTATTCCTGTTGTCGTCGATTGTGGACATGCCAGTTTTATTATGGCGACGTTGAGCGTTTAACGTTTTGCGTCAAGTTGTTTTTAGCCGAGCCTTAACTATATGTGAGACACGCGCGCCAAGGAGGGCGAAATGAGTTGGAAATGGAATAGGGACGGAATACAGGGTTCCGTGTCAACACGCAAAAATAAAAAAGGTGCAGAGTGTGCATTCGAGCTGCGTGGTAGCTACTCTGTGTTCTAAACAGACTATCAAAAACAACGTGGATAGGTTTTGAGGTTAGAACACAATGTCGGCAAGTGCTCAGAGATGTTTGCACGCTTCCTCTTACCATATGTTAACCGTCTCAGGTGGTGTTTTATATCTCGGGATGTTGCATCGTAAACAAACACGTCCACGACTGACCACGTGACTTTGGCAGTTGCACCGGCATGGCAGTGGGCGAGTCAACGTTGGGGACTTGCTCACAAGACGAAAAACCGGTCCACGTCGTCACCTTTAGTCCATGTGCGGACGCTACACGCTGCACGTGTTGCTGACCCAAGACTAGCCAAGTGTCGTGGAGCCACCCAAGTCCGCAGTGCAGGGAACTAACTATATATAGGAAGGAACACCCGTATTTCGCGAAAAGATTTCATAACCAGTTGTATTTTAAACACTTAGCTCAGATCCACTTTCCTCATTGGATGATTCACGTATTACACGTCTTAGGTGTCTGCTTGAGAATCACAGACGCACGCTACATGAGTAACCTACTTCGATTGGCCAGCCAAGTAAGAAAATGTTTTCTCTGAAAGACACGCGGCCAGTAAGCAAAATAACACTGCGGATACACTCGTAAGGTATTGAAATCTAACATGAGCGGAAATATTTTCGCGAAATTCGGATGTCCCGGTATGTAGGCTATTCAAGGTAAAGTGAGCACTTTTGAAATCAACCTTCGAAAGAAAGTCATTGTTACCCGCATACATTTTAACGGGCGCACTGAGTGACATGCGTCCAGTAAAGCTGGTAACGATGGAAGGAAACTAGTTCCATATATTGAGGTCGAATAAAAAGGGTGAGGTAGCCATTTGGGATAACTTTAATTATTTCTTTCGGTTTTTCTTTTCTTACTTTTAATGCGTCGAAGTGTAAAAATGAACAGATTTGTAATATATAAACTTTCCTAATAATTTCACAGTTACACTTGACCGACGCATGAATAGAGTTATGAGGGCCATGGTAATGTTAATTTTATAATATAAGGCGGATTAAATGTGCATGCAAGTAGGTCTCAAACAGGGCTTTCAGAAGTGCTCAGTTTACGGTGAACAACGTATAAGTAGGTGTCAGTCGAGCGGCTGGGACATCGGGTCGGTCCGGAACCGTGGACCACTCTTCCCCTACCATATTTCCCCCTCCCCCCTCCCTTTTGAAAACATCGTGGCCTTTGTGGAGGGGGAAGGGCTGTCCGCAGACACCGTTACCTCGAGTGCCGCTCGCCGCAGGGAAGACAACTGCGACACGATGACCTTGAGCGCGCGCGCGCGCCTGCGACAGCCCCCCCCCCCCCCCCCCCCCGCCTTTCTTTTTCGGATGTTGCTTTTCATGGCTCGAACACAACCAGCAGACTGTAATCCGCTCGCTACTCATCGTAAAGTCAACATTTATCACACACTGCAAACAGGCAGCACTGGACGCACCGTGCACCAGCGAATTTTGTCTATTAGCGGTTTCTTCACACTTGATGTATCTAACCTTTGAAAAATCACCCCAGGTATGACGTTTTGGTTATTTCCTAAATATGCCACGTATCACAATCATTTTATGCCTACTTCTCTTAATATACGAGTACCTTATTTTTGGTTACATTGAACTTTTACTTATATTTGACCTATAAATTATAATATTCCATTCATAAATAATAGCAATAAAATACAGTGAGAAAACAGGTGTGTTGGTTATGCCTAGCCAAAAATAGTTTTTATCCAAAATATAACGAAACTGAGTGTGCACGAACGTGGTGCGCTGTCCCTTTGGCGTGAATTTTAGACTCGGCTAAGCTTTGCTATCATGGGGCGGAGGAATACCTAGTAAGTAGAACTGTAGCAGGGATTCAGAAAAGTCGGAAGTAACCGTGAACGGACTGTAGCAAGCAGGCTATACATGTTGTTCGTGGTAAACTGAGCACTTCTAAGAGCCCTTCAAACATCTACTTATATTTACCTTGCGTATTATACCGCCATACGTAAAATTGTCATCGGCTTGATCATTTATTCATGTGTCGGCCAAGTGAAACTGTGGAAATATTAGAAAAGTAAAGGCTGTACACAGTAAAGTGAGCACTTCTGAAAGCCCTGTTTAAGATCTACTTGTATGCAGATTCCGTATACTTCCGCCCTATGTAAAATTAACTTTGCAACGTGCCTGGTCACATAATCCATGCCTCGGTAAAGTAAAAACTGTGCAGTTATCATAAACGTAAATACTTTACAATTTTGCTCATTAATACACTTATGTCCATTAAAAAAATATAGAAAGTTAAAAAAATTATTTCACTAGTTTGAAATTATTTCCTAACACTTTTAATTCAGCGTTAAAACATGGAACTACTTTCTGTCCGCCGTTACCAACTTACGAGGGCACACGCCAGTCAGCGTGCCCGTTAAAACATAAGCAGGTAGAAGCAGTGACATTTTTCAAAGGTTGATTTCAAAAGTGCTCACTTTATCGTGAACAGCCTTTACAAATGTGGCGTTCGTTCTCCTGTACGTCACTGGGTTCCGGTTTCCAGCGAGACATGCACATCCATGTTGTCGCCTCAGCGATAACGTAAAACTGTCGCAGTTCCTCTACGAGTTGATGTTAGAAATGACACACGCCGATGTTTCTTTATCGTTTATTGTTCATATCACTTACCGATGTCCCGATGACGCATCTGGTCCGCCTCTTCCAGCCGTAACCCGACCTATCCAGCCAATTTCCCGGTTGCGCGAGTATAATTAATATATAATTTAAAAAAACGGGGTCCACGCACACTAACTAACTAGCCGTCCCTGACCTCTCAGGTTGACTCGGCGCGAATGGAAAACAATAGAATTATCTAAGACCGCGGCCCCGAAACGAACTAGCCAATCAGGCGCTCCCAATACAAACAATTGCGAACATACTTGTCCCTTTCGGGTGCCTCGTTTATTGAACTTCAATTTAATTTCAATGTGTTTACATTAATACAAATCTCTACATACATGTCGTACAGTTTCGTTATAAAAATAACAAACATCGCAATAACTTGTATTGTCTCTGCAGAAGTGCTGGTTAGTCCCGCCTTCTGTGGGCCTGGATTCTCTCCCCTCGTGTCTGAGAAAGCTGACTTCTTTTTTTTTACTGCCCCAAGAATGTCACAAAAATTCCGCTCCACAAAAGGTCCGGGTTGACACCCATGACACTATCAATCACGGTCCTGCTGCGCTGCTTTCTTTCGTCCACTCTAGTAAAACATACTAAAACTGAATCTATATAATTCAGTTATTTCCAATACACACGTCACACTATGGTAATCTCTACGAAAAAGTGAAATTTGAACCGAATTTCTACTACAATTCTAACAAAAACTACACTTAAATGGCACATATTCCATTTACTACAATACATACATGACACAAAATGGCCTCACTTTACCCATACGTTCAACAAAACAATTTTAACTAGACAATACAGGAATAAGTAAGGTCTCTTCCTCGTTCACATGAGACTTTGTGGTATATACCTCCAATAGTTGTTTTTTAAATTTTTATTATTATTATTTTATTTGTATATATAGCCCTAACCGAAAGAAAATAAAATTTTGGTAAAGTGCTTAGCGATCCGCGTAATTTTTTGAATACTCCATTAAATATTTCTACAGATTTCAGATGTCTAGTTCGAAATTCTGATACTGCGTTTGTTTATACCATGTTTAATGTTTATATTCAGTGAATTAAAGTGTTCTTGTGTGTTTTAAAATGCAATACAACAAAATTAATTTTTTTTCGATTTATTTTAAAACTTAAAAAAAAAAAAAAAATGATATAAATACCGAGGTTGTAATCTCAGTAGCCGGAGCCTCGCACAATGAGTCAGCCGAAAACCCGCGAAAATAATTCTCGGGGGACACTAGCTTAGTGCGTATTAATTTTAATGGATTAAAAAATTTACACACACACACACACACACACACACACACACACACACACACACACACACACACATATATATATATATATATATATATATATATAATCTTCACCACTCTCTTTTATCCCGTACAGGCAGGGAAAAAGAGAGTAAAATTCAGTTATGGAAACAGCTCCCAGGCCCTACCCTGGGAATCCTGTACAAGAATGCTAGCCTTGCAGCATGGAGTATGTTTGATGGGCCGCGGAGGGGGGAGGGGGTTAGCTTCTCCTCGCCTCCGCAATCTAACTGACAACCAACTGGGTGGCCAAGGTCCCTCACAAGGGACCGATCTACCCCCGCGCTGAGGGAGTAGCGTCCCAGTGATGTAAAATGGCCCAACAATTAATGGTCCGAGTTTTCAGCCCGGAGAATTCCCGGCCCGTCAGAGGTTGGCTTAGTCCAGCAACCAGTGTCGCAACTCGAACAATTTTTCGAATAGTGCTGACAGTATATAAAACCTTAGTTAAACTAATTCGCTTGATTGCAAACAAATGATGTCACAACCAAAGTATTCAGTCGATTCAACTCTACTGAGTACCTTTCTCTTAGAGTGCGGGGTGCATTATAATTGATATTCATTAGCTTTTCAAAACAAAAATTTTAAATTAGTAAGGCTCTTTTTTAGGTGTGCCCTGTTGCCAAATAGTCTAATAAAACTAAAACGAAAATTTTTTTGGGTGTAATATACGCTTATTACAGAACCCCAAGAACCCTGTCGGAAGAATTTGATTACACTGCTCCAAAACCATTTTCAAGGAACTTCGGACTTTCTTCACTGAACAGTTTATTTTATATTTGCCACGGGCATCAACTCTGCATTATGGGAGTACACCGTGCCGTTATTGAGACTGGTGACCAAAGAAATAAGAAATTCTTAAGGCAAAAAGTAACATTTTGAGTTTAAACTTACTTTGTGAGAAAGTCGAGGTTTGTATAGGCTGTTCACGGTAAAATGAGCATTTTTAAAGCCCTGCTTAAGGTCTACGTGTATGCACGTTGTGTATTCCTCCGCCTTATGTAAAATTATCATTGACATCGGCATCATCACTTAATTCGTTCGTCGGTTAAGTGAAACTGTAAAATTACGAAAAAAAGAAATACTTTACAAATCTGCTAATTTTTACACTTCTGTGCATTAAAAAACCAGAAAGCAAAATAAATAATTTTAAGTGATCATAAATGGTTACCTAACACTTTATTCGCCGTAAAGACATGGAACTACTTTCCATATATCGTTACCAACTTTACCGGGTGAATGTGATTCAGTGTGCCCATTAAAATATATGCATGCAGCGGCAGTGACTTTATTGTAAGGTTCATTTCTAAAGTGCTCACTTTATCGTGAACAGCCTTTAGTGTGGTGGCAGACGCCCCTATCCCTTCCCTTCCACTTGTTGTTAAAGCCATATCGAGCAGCAGTGCCGATAGTAGATAGTGGTAGCGATGACTGATGTACGAGAAACGAAGGACGTAGATAGAAGCAATTGGAACAGTGCAACTATCGGATTTTATTATGTCGGTGTCGTTATCTTGTATTTGTTTATAGCTCTTAATTTCTCACTGTTAAGATTTAATATTAAAATTTAAACGTTATTATCTACAGAACAGTACTTTACAGAATTCCCGAAACCCGAGTGGACTACTGATTTCTATTTGTATTTTCTCATGTGAGACTGAAAAAGCATATACGAGTTAATCTTTTATATGGTTACACATGCAACAAAAACATGGGCAAAATGTCGTGGACTTAATATCTATGTCCTATGCCCTGCCAGCCACCGTTTTAAAATATTTGATCTTAAAAATAAGCTACGGTGAAACAAATGTAAATCTAAGACGGAAGGAATAATATCCCCCAAAAATAATATTTGCCTGCCAAAAGGCTGTAGACAACAAATGCCAAGTGATATTTCGGTTAGTTATGATCTTACGCATAACGTATTGAAAGGATGACATGATTACCCTGTCCCCTTTCACTCAGTGTATTTGTCTAGCAAATGTGTTTCTCAGTGTACAGGTGATTAATAACCATTAAAATATCATGTAAATTCACAACTAAAATCCTTCGGAATACTTGCTGGTTTTCACAGTAAATTGTACTCGCATTGGTCTAAGTGCCGTCCAGTATCAAGCACAAATACATTCCATATTCCTATAGTTGAAGATTCGGACAGCTGGTCTGAAATAGCAAATGTCAAGAAAACTTAAGTTACAAAAATTGTTTTCAAGCAACAACTTATTAACAGTGGATTTAAATTACTTATGCAAACAGATAGACATGCTTGATCATTAATATTAATTCGTGCTCTCCCTTTCGGTAGCAAAACAGCAAAAGGAATGATCTTAAAAGAAATACTTTCTATCAATTACATCTTCTGCAATATTGGGTGTCTTATATGAAATGTCATTTGGGTCATATTCTGAAATTTATTTACACCTTTAGGATAACTAGAATTTTCTCAAAATTACAAGTGTCTTAATTGTTCCTGTTACTGCAGGTGTTCACTAGAAAATAGTGCTTAATCCATTTTATTTCAACAGTAATGTCAATTCATTTGTACTAATTTTTAATCCCAACCATTGGTAAAATGGTTATTATCTAATCTATCTAAAATAACCCTCTCTTAACATTAAATTTGACACTTCCGTCACTTGAAACATACTGGATGCTGGACAAGGTCATATGACAAGACACAGACTGAACGGTGGCTTAATAACAAATGCATGCGACGTTTTTATTCTCAGTATGTAAATGAAGACAATTATAAATATTGCCATTGACTGCCTTGTTTGCCTAAATACTATTCAACACACCATCCTATCTAAATACATGCTGATTATTCGCCCAAGAAACTGAGGCCGTGTTTGAATTGATCATTTCATTATTTAATAATCTGCGACTTTGTATATCTTAATTCGGATGCTGTAGGCACTCCCTTGTTCAGCTTATTTTCGTGACTGTGGTATGGATGCAGCAGTTACGAATTATCAGTGCTTCATGTCGATGATGTTGAATTCCAATGGTGTTCTCTTGATGCCCTTTTAGACCCATTCCACAATGACATCATGCGGATATGTATCACGGAAATGGAGCACGTAACTCACTCCGAATGCTCTCTCTAATTGGACACAAGTGTACGCGGATAACGTACGGGTACACGTTGTGAAGTTGGGCAACTTCCAACATTTCCGTGTCCGAGAATAAGTGTAGCCAACAGGATTCAAGTATTTGGTTCAATGAACTTAGTCTTCGCCGCCATTGTGGCTTAGGCCTACAAGAAAACAAGAACGTGGATCTGAAGTGGTAATTATCATTTTTGTTTTAATAAACGCACGTACATTTCTTGGCAGTATTATTTATATAATATTAAACACAATATGAACTATTGCGGTGTGCTGTTTAAAACTTATGTTGGTATTTTGCTACAAGAGTTTTTTTTTTTTTTTAAATATTTATTTCGTAGACTGCAGCGTTACCTTTCTGTGTAGTGCAGAATAGGTGAATTTCAACCAGATTCGCCCGCTAGTTCCGTTTACGTGTTCCGTTTCCTTTTTCTTACGCTACACGTGCATCGTAAAACGGGCCTTACCTGCGACTGTCATGTTGGGGGCACTGAAACTGGGTCAGCACTCTCCGGCGAGATGTAGTGAGAGTTTAGCGGTAAGTGGAATGGTGTCGAGGGATCTGTTGATTCCCCGGACACTCTTTTGTTCCCCTATCGGCGTCCTCTGTTCATCCCCTAGACATCCATTTCGAGCGGGAAGGTAGGGAAGGTTGACCCCGGGGTGCCGCCTACTAAGGGCGCGCCTAACCGTGAGCACAGCTTCGGAAAAAGAAAAAACAGTTTATTTATTCCAAAACAGCCGAATGTGTCTGCGTTATCTCAATGCTTACGAACATCATTCGCTTACATTTCACGTCCTAAAAGGGTTTTCACACTCATTTGTTATGTTTATTTTTTGTAAGATGAAACCGTTAAAACACTAACTTTTTCGTGATCAGTTTTAGGTACGATAACTCCGGCACATGATTCTGAAAGTACGTATTACATGGACCTGCAGCATGGTTTATACAGGTTGAGTTCTTTAAAAGAGGCCCCGTGGGACATGTGTGTAACAGAGTGAGGGAATGAGGAAATACAGATCCACGGTGCCTCTTTTAAAGGACTCGCCCTGTACAAGCCATATTTAAACATGTCACAAGCTGCTAGTAGTTTTATCTTTGAAGTTTAATGGCAGCGGTGCGTTCATGTTATTATGGTGGTTTTATTGGACTGTGTCCACTGCCGACCATGAAACTAAATAAACATACACAGATTCAGCAAGACAAAAACGAAAAAAAGTTTTACGACACCACAGACAGATAATTAGGAACAGCTGTTTCCTTGTCAGTGGAATATTAAAACGACGAAAAGACGAACAAGACAACAAAAAGACAACACGATGATGAAAACAAAAACACCACAAAAGTATACAAAACAGAGCTTTTGTGGTTTTTTGTTTTCGTCATTGTGTGGTCTTGTCTTTTGGTTTGCTTTTGTTGTCTGTCCTGTTTTGTAACAATAAGTTGTTCGTCCGTCTTTTTGTCGTTTTAATATTCCATTAATAAGGAAACAACTGTTCCTAATAATCTTTCTGCTGTGTTGTAAAAGGTTCTTTTCGTTTTTGTCTTGTTGAGTTCTGTGTATGTTTATTTTGTCTCATGGTCGGCAATGGACACAGCCCAATCAAAACATCATAACAGCTGCTAGTAGCTGTCTGTACATCAACCTCTGAACCTTTATTAACGTCTTCGTTATGGCAGGAAAGTGGTTTCCAATGAATACCTTATGCACCTGACTGTACAATATGCAGATCTCATTAGAATTTATTTCATGGCACCAACTCAATCGTCTGAAAAGTACGTTTTTTGTAGAGTATGAAAAATTAATGCTTGTATTTGTAACACTGTAAAATATTTTGCTGGAATTTACTTATTTAAATGTTTTTGAAATAAAATAAAAAGTACATTTTATTCTAATTTTAAGTGTATTTCCATTCTGGAAACTTTAGAAAGTACATTTTGCAAAAAGACCGCCAGACAAGACCATCCTAATAATTACTCTAATTATATATAATAACAATTAGTAATTACGTTTACAAATATTGTTTGATGAACATCCATCGCCACCACCAAAGGGGCCACGGTGGCTGAGCGGATAGCCTGCTCGCCTCCCACCAATGCGAACCGGGTTTAATTCCCAATCGGGTCACTCCCGGAGTTTCGCATGTGGGAATCGTGCCGGACGATGCCGCTGATTGGCGGGTTTTCTCGGGGATCTCCGGTATCCCCCGCCTTTTCATTCCGGCGCTGCTCCATACTCACCTCAATCGCCCTCATCGGCTGGCTCTCAAGACCTCGCTGTTAAGAACCACCCACCCACCCACTACGAATCATCGTTTTTATACCACGTCTAGTATTTGTGATTTTAATTTCGGAGGTTGTCTTACAAGACAGTAGGTATAACACATTTTACAATTTTTTTTCTTTTGGGGTTTTAAGGTCCCTGCTTTACCAACTAATCAAAAGAAGGAAATTAAACTATGGTTCAGCTTTATAATTAGTGACTTGTAGTTCAGACATGTTTACATAATCTCTCATTTTCCTCCATCATTTGTTGAGGCTATAATTGTTCGAATGTGTTTCGATTTGAGGGTTGCACATTTGCAATTTTCACTGGTAATGTCGGACAGCCTTGCTGTGAATGGCTAGATTACAGCACAATTGTACTAATGCGGTGATAAATTGTGCCTTGTTCTTTACGGATTACGCAACGAGACATTGTACATTTGCAGTTCTACAGTAGATATATCTGCGAACGAATGAACTATGCGATTTATAATTCAGAAGTCATTACATTCCTGTCTCCAATCACATACATTATGTTTTACTTGTCTTACGGATGTACGCACGTGGAGAAAAAAAAGAACAATGAACACGGCATTGGTTTCGGGAAGGGCATTGCTCAAAAGCTTCGTCACTTAACTGGTGAATTACAAGGATGGTGAATTGCAAAGGCATTAAAATGTGAAAAGTAAAATAACTGATGGTCGTAATAATGTCTCGACAGTTTGCCATTATAGGTTGCTCACCTTCCGCCAAGGGGAACAGGGTTCGATTCCCGGCTGAATCGCACCCGGGGACGATGCCACCATCGGCGGGTTTTCTCGGGGATCTCCCGTTTCCCCCACTCTTGCTTATACTCACTTCATCGGCTGTCAAGACCCAGATGTGAAGAGCCGCCCAAACAACCGCACGTGTTTGCATTACTGTTTATTTTAAGAACAGCACTGCTGCGACTGCAGCTCTTGTGTGGGACACGTAATACGATATTGAATACGTTTCCATAACAAAAATAATATCACGTTTCTCTCTTTGTGCGAGATATGGCACGCGGATGGAAGAGGGAGTGTAAACTGTAAGTTGATTTTGCATGAAATAAACTTACCAGACTACAAAGTCCTAGTGAAATTCTGTTTGTCGTTTCATATGTTTATAGTGTTTCTGACAATAATTTTATATTAATTTTTTTGTTCAAGTTTATTTAAATTAATTTGTTACTACTGTCTAGTTAAAATGCCAAAAAAAATCTATAAAGTTTTATCAGAGTCACTTAAACAAGATTACATTACACTTAAATTAAAATTGTCCTGAAATTTACTTTATTAATTTCTTGTGGTGGAAAATAATTTTGAGTTAATTATTTTTCTTTCGGTATTTGCAGATTTTATTTGTGTGAAAAACGTTATGCTTTTTATCTCCTTCGGTTATACAGATTTTTGATTTACTAGATACTGATTTAGGGAGTTCTTTCAACTGTATTTCGTAGCAGAGATCAAAATCTCTTCAGTGATATTTTGTCTCATTCGGTTATGTTTAAGAACTGTACCAGCGGAGGTGATCTCCCGTGACTGCTTTTTCAAAGCAATTGAACCAAAACCTTAACAAGTAATAATCCCTCCCCCCTTCTACCTTTCAGCAGTAATAGTTCACGGTGTAGTAACTGACCATCAGTTATAATTTCCCTCGTTATCTAATACTCACGTGGAAAATGAAAACTAAACTAACGTGAAAAATCTCTGCATGCCTACAATAGACAGTAAAACCCTGTTAAGACATTTTTGAACGTCCTGAAAAAAATATGCTTGCTAAGCAAGAAAACTTATTAAAAGTGTTAAATTTATACATGTGTATATAGGCTGTTCACGGTAAAGTGAGAACTTTTTGAGGCCCTGCTAAATTTTTCCTTTCAATTAATTTCTACCTTTCCGCCACTTTTTAATGTAAACATTGCAGTATGACTAATAAACACAGTGTATATATTTCATCACTCTCAAAAGTTAACGTTTGATGGTGCAATAAAGTACATTTATTAGGGGATAATACCTTTTGGAAGGGCCTTACAAGTGCTCACTTTACCGTAAACAGCCTATAAATACAGAATGTAAAATTAATGAACTAATTCAGCAGGAAATTTCTTGAATGACAAACTTCGTAGTGAGGTTTCACTGTATTAAAATTATGTTCCAGAGATCCAAATATTCATTCGGTTGCATAGACGTTTAAATGTAAATCACAACAAAAAAATAAGAATAAATCGACGAAGAAGAGTTGAGCAGCAAGATTATAAATTCCTGTAGCGTGAATATGTAAAAAGCCTCTACAACAATAGCCTACATGTCTTTCTAGGTTCATGTCTTAATAATCGTCCAATTAGTGAAGTTAAGGAAGAAATAATCGGCTGTAACAATTAAAACGGAAAAATCGGTCATTCTGGTAGTTAACTTCGAATGTACTGTTTTACTCGTTGCTTACTTTTACTAATTTTTTCGCGTTTGTTCCTGTTATTACCCAGGATGATTTCGTTAATCATAACCTGAAATGTAGCCTTACCTATGGATACGTGAAGAAAAATTATGGAGTCTCTTTCAATATTTTCTTTTGTTCGCTTACCTGTTTTCCTTTAAACTATTTGTTTTTCCTTTTTTATGGCAACCACAGTTAACGTGCATTTGATAAACAAATGATAACGTCGCAAACGTTTTGGGCTTCACGAGATGGCTACGGTCAATAAAAGTAGTTTCATCTGCTATCACAGTCAATTAAGTTCGTGGAGCGAACTGGTGTGCTGAGTGTAGGCAGCCACGCATCACGGCGTCCACGAACGTACTACTGACTGCACTACCTAGTTCGTTGAAATACGAGGTCGCGGTGGCTGAGCGGTTAGCCTGCTCGCCTCCCACCAAGACGCACCGTGTTCAATCCCCGGCCGGGCCACTCACGTGGAAATCGTGCCGGACGATTTTCTCGGGGATCTTCCGTTTTCCCCCGCCCGTTTCGTTCCGGCGCTACTCCATACTCACCTCAATCACCCTCCTCGTCTCTCAACACCTCGCTATTAAGAGCCGTCCAAATCCATCCACTCACTTATTGCAAGAGTTCTCCTGATCGTTGACAACCCGGTGTTCATACACGACGTGTAAGTCGTCCAGCCAGTCGGTACTTGAGAACCAGACAGACGCTGTCGTTCGCGACGTGCGTCTTCTAGGAAGAGCTGCGGAGTGTGAGGCCACTTTCTCCGGTGTTGCGCTGTGTAGGTCTTGTACCCACGCCTGCAGGCCGGTCTCGTAACACACATCGAGGCGGACATTTCTGGATGCTGGGGCCGTTCCCTCCTACGCAAATAGCTTCGCGTGGCGGCCTGCCTCAACATACCCGCTTCCCCCCTTTACTGCCGTTCGTCTGTGGGCCGTATACACTCGCCTAGGAGTTAAGCACCACTACCATTTCCTGTAGTTGAGGTTCCAAGCGTCACTTGATCCTATAATCACAGGTAATGATGTTTTAACCTCGTACGGCTCCAGGAAGTTTAGTTTGGATGGTTGCTAAATACGATGATACTCGAGCTTGCCCGAATAGTCAATACGAAGTGCCTGATAGTTTCAGACGTTTTTCTCGTATGAAAAAAAATTGGAGGAATCTACTGCTCTAAATACTAAAAAAAAAAAAAATGTACAGTACACACATAAATTTTAAATCTACATAAGCTTGAATGTAGGCCGTGGTTAACCTGGTAGGTACTTACTACTGTGCACATACAGACTTGACACATCTGTGTTATTAAATGCTGCTTTTTACTTGGGGAGTGCGTAACGGTTACTCTAAGTAGATTAGTTGGCTGGGTTTTCCCAATAAATAGGATTACAGACTGAAACAACTTGTTGCCAGCTTTCACTCTTTAACAGTATAAAAAGCAATCTCTGTAAACATACTATTATGCTGGCTCGCTTCATTAACTTCAGCCAGGACCAAGCTACCTATGATACTAACTTTCAGGTGGGTTAGTGCATGTGTGACACAGAGTTGACCTTTACTAGATTCTTCATTTAAGTGAAAACTTTTGATGTCAACCACAATAAACAAACTCATGTAGTACGGGGTGTAACCAAATAGTAAAATATTCAATATCATATATATATATATATATATATATATATATATATATGTGAACATGTACACAAAGGTTGTGCATAAAATTTGGTGTGCTGTACGAGGTATGCAGTCTATCACACACACTGGCATATATATATATATATATATATATATATATATATATATATATATGCCAGTGTGTGTGATAGACTGCATACCTCGTACAGCACACCAAATTTTATGCACAACCTTTGTGTACATGTTCACTCAGAACAAATATCAGAATAATTAAATATTAGCATGAATTCGCTGGAGGGTTGTTCAACTCTACATAGAAGCAGTCGACGCCTGACATAGTTATTTTGGAACTAGTACTTTTATTCAGCTTTTTCAGTTTATTATTCTCCAATCTTTTCTGAATAAAGTACTTTAAGACCCTGGTGGCAATCAGCAAAAACTAAGTGACAACTACAAAATCCTGCTGGAGCTGAAAGTGGTCGTACCTACCTAGATTACCTGATCTCCATACTAACGTAATATAAACTTGCTAGTGTCAGTCTTAATCTTCAGTATTAAAAGTAAACTAAGCTAACAACGCACCGCATTCGTGCGCACTCTGTTTAATAATATTTTGCGTGAGAATTATTCCTTACCAGGCATTCCCAACACATAATTTATCTCCCTGTTTTAATTTTATTATTTGTAAATTAAATATTATAATTTTTAGGTAGACTATAATTAAAAGGTCAATTTAATAAAAAATTACGTACCTTTAAGTTAACAGAAGTATACAATCTTTGTACATAAGTTATTTCTGTTACAAGCAAACACGTTATATATATGAGATGGTTTTTCAAAGGTTTGATTCGAAAAGTTGAGTACACCGCGAACAGATTTTACCGTTAGCTATCTGAGCAAGTGCTTCTTCACCTATCGACTGGATTCAAGCAACTTCTAGAGACACCAACTAGCCCACACTGTGCGGTGCCACAACTTATGGTCACCCTGACACCTTACACCCGCAGCCGAACTCTGTATCGTGCGTATCCTGGTGGAGAAAGTGGTGAACGAAGGGAGATGAAGGCGTCACCTAGGCTATGACTGCTATTTCCCGAATGCGCTCTTGGCTTGGTCGAGTACGTAGTACGGAGGTGAGTCCCGGATCCACCAACATTAGAAAAATACCAAGGACCGATGCCGGTAATTCAAGGGACAGCATCACATCTCACTACACCACCACGTAGGCGGTCTCTTTTCCAAGTGGTAATAAAAATACTGCCGACAAGTGCTGTCGCTGCAAAAAAATGGCAGGGATATTTTCTACCGTTTTCTTTACAGTAGACGAAATACGCACAAATTTCCTTTCTTTTTGCAGCAGTACTTACAACAACTTAGAAGTATGTACATGCACAAGCGAAGAATGTGTGTTGAAGCACATGAATTACTGTGTGTGCGCTATTAAAACATTACATCTGAGGGACGGGGGAGAGGAATATCGGTCATTTTCCTTGCCAAAAATGTATGACAAAAAGTAATCGTGGATTCCACTGGAAACGTTCGTTATTGACAGAGACATGCAAAATTCGCGTTATTATTTTGGGACACGTTAAACTCGAAACACGTTTACCTTTGCAATACGTTTGTCGTTGGATCGTACTTCATGTGACACGCCGTGGGTAACTCTGCGCCAATAAACGAACATTTCATAGTTGTGTGCCCCAATCACGTGCGGCTCAGCCAAAAAGGGCGTGGCTTCACACCTATGCAGCAACCAATGGAGAAACGATGCTGGTTTCAGAGCAGACGGTACTGTGCAGTTTAGCTTGATGTCGAATAATAACGCGAATTTTGCATGTCTCTAGTTATTGATTACGAAATAAGCACACATTTCGTAATCTGTACCAAATAAGTAAGTGGTCACTACTTGGGTTCGCCACAAAAAAAAATTGCAGGGTGAAAATTTCCACACATTATATTGTAGCCACCATGTTTTTTTTTTTTTTTTTTTTTTTTTTTTCGCATCTCAAGGGCGACACGCCAAGTTCTACAGAAACTCTACCTTACAGAGTACAGCACTGCGTCGCGACCGTCTTGTTTACAGAAACTGTGCTTTAGAGATGTCCAAGGCTATGATTTTTTTTTACTCGCTCGTTTCTTTGGTGATGAACGGGACTCGCTCATTATTTTGAGCATAACTCGCTGGAAACGTTGGCTGGAACATTCGAGACCCACATGGCTCATTTTCACTTTACAGAGTAGGATTCGGTATGTTCGAACTCGCTCGCTCGACCAGAAGACCATTTTACCGCTCGCTGGTGCAACGTTGCCGCGACACGCACACTCAACCCAAATACACGCAGAAACTCTCTCTCTCTCTTTCTCTCTCTCTCTTTCTCTCTCTCTTTCTCTCTCTCTCTCTATCTATCTCTATCTCTCTCTCTCTCTCTCTCTCTCTATATATATATATATAATATATATTATTATATATATATATATATATATATATATATATATATATATATATATATATATATATATATATATATATATATATAGATATATATATATATGTATGCCTACAAATACATAAACACTTATAGGCAGGGACAGGAAAATTTCGCGAGCTCATAGGTTTTCTGTAGTCCTATCATTAAAATTCACATAAATACGACTATTTATATGCTACCGGAGAACGTAACACGCAGGTAATAAGAAGGACCAGCTGTTTTTCGCGAAAAGATTTACGCGGAGGCTAGCCTTCAATATCCTATATGCACATTTGCAGTTTTATTTGACTACTGGCCGCTCGTCTTTGTGTGAAGACCGTCTGTTTCATGAGAGAGCCAATCAGAATTAAGTTTCTCCGAAACTCACCGTCCGTGACTCGCGGACAGACTGATAAGACACGTGGCAATTCAAACGATCAAATCACGAAAGTGAGTCTGAAAGTGAGCTGGTACACAACTTGTCTTGAATTCGCTTCGCGAAAAACAGGCGCCCATAGTAACAAGGGAAGTAACGATTTGTACATTTATCTGATAATATAGGGCCTACTTTTAAATGAACGAAACAATTCAAAAAGTTATACATCCTAGAGACAGCACTCTGTTACGTAAGCAATTTCTTCTGGCAGTTTACAGTTGAAACTTAAGGTATATTTCGCAACATGTGTATGTGTCCATGGATGAAGAGCAAATCATCCGCACGTTCAGGCAATGTGATGCATCGTCTGTTGATAATGGTTTGTCCAGCATTGTTAAGAACACGTTTGCCTGGTGCAGCGAATTTGCCCCAACCGTCAAATCGTTCTCCTTTTCTGGTCACTGCTACTTCGTAAGTTCCTCCTGTTATCTTTCTAAAAACGCCTGCACTCTTTTCGGAAACCATTAAATGCTGTCACGTTAGTAAGTTAATGCTTATGACACTGCCCACTCACGAATACGGTAATTACACAACCCTCACGTAACTTCACTCTGTGCTGTGCTGTGTACTGTGTAGGCAGCTTGGCAACACTGCCGCAGTTACGAGTGACGTGTAGAGCAGCCGAACTAGTCGGTCCGGTCGTTCGCTGCTCATAGTAGTCTGGGTGATCTGTGCTTTCCAGTGCTCGAATGACAATATGCAGTTTAAGCGTGCTTTTTACGGGCTACCTTTTCTGTGCAGTTTTCGAATACCGGTACTCGAAATCGCCTTGAAATACCTCCCATTCGTGTACACATCAAGGAATTGTAGAGTTGGGCAACCAAACTCGCCCATTGCACACGCTCGTGTGGCAAGGAAGAGGTAGAATCGTTGATGGCCACGATCCTTCATTTCTACAGCTTTTGCAAGAATTATTTTTTTTAATACTCAAACGGGCGCCGATATTGTAAAATCCTCTTACAATTTTGTTACAAATTATTTTAACTATGCGGTCTAATTTTTTCAACACAAAAGATGTGATTTTGACTAATTATTAAATATGCAAAAATTTCGTTAATGAATTAATTGGATAAAAGTATACATTTTTTTTTGTGTTGAAAAAATTATACTACATAATAGAAACAATTTTTAACAAAATTCTAAGAGGATTTTACAATATTGGCTCCCATATGGGTTCAAAAAAAATTATTTTCGCTATAGCTGTAGAAATGAAGGATCGTGACCTTAACCTTACTGTGACGAATATCACTATGCGGAACTCGAGACTTCAAAGTTTCCCTTCCCCTTTTCTCGACGAGGACCCTCGACAGCCCAGGGACGGCCGCTCGCCATGCTGCTAGCACTTCACCCGGCATCCTGGTCGGAAGAAAGTTGGGCGAGCTTTCACTTGGAGTCGCGGCCGGCCTAACACCGCCGTCCCTACAGTCGCTGCCTCAAGATACGCACAGGTTTCACTGCTCAGTGATGTCAGGAGCGTCGGCCGATGGTCTGATTAACTGCCGACGAGTACTAATACTCGCTGACAGTGCTTTCCAACGCACTGTCTCTGCACGAACTAAAGCTCAGGTAGACAGAGGTTCTTCTTCTGCGCATGTCCCCAATATCGACTCACCCAAGCCATCAAAGTCACGTCGTCAACAGTGAGGAACGCGTTTGTTTTCGTAAGAATTCTTAACAAACCCGCCCTTTTACACGAATAAAATACTTTGACCGACTTGAAAATAATCCAGCTGCATTAAGGTCCGTATTAACAGATCTCGTCTTGAGATCGTATCACGTGATACAGTCTTGAGATGAGTTTCCAGTCTTGAGATGCGTACGAATTAACAGTCAGTTCGCGAGTCGTGATCATCTGAAATTAGTTTCAAGTTTCTGTTCTCAAGTGATGTTAGATTGTGAGAGACATTTTTTTTTTTTTTATCTAGCCTCGCAAAGGGCCCATGGAAACAGAAATTGAGGTCTTTTTTTCTGTCGATGCGCGTTTGTTTGCAGCTACATTCGATTGTTTTTTGTGTTTAGTTATATTTTTTCCTGTTTTTTCCTCATTTTAAAATTACTAAAAATTTCACAGGGCTCTTATATTTATAAAGTTCAAATACAATAGAAAAGTAATGTTTTATAACAAGTAGAGTGCAATTTCGCCGTACTTTCACGTAATAGTCTTTAGAGATGGTACTTATCTATTTGAAATACGAAATTTTTTGTAAAATAAATGTGGTTTAAGAATTTTCCACTAGGTAGCGCTAAGTATTATAATAAGACGCGTAAAACAATACTAAACAAACATTACTCTCCGTTATTTCGGATACACGGCAGTAGAACTAATTTTGTCATAAGCTATGCTTTCAACCAATAACTAAACAAAAAATAATATAATGCTGTTATGCAGTGTGATATTTTTGAAATAAATTTAAATCGTACGCAATTATCGGTATTATATTAATCGCAACATGTTTTATATTTTTATGCAAATTGTAATCATTTACTTTGGATTAATGTCTTTGATCGTTAATTATGTACGTCGCACATTACGAAGCAAATGCTATTTTTGCAATCAAATATATTACATATAACCAAACAGTGAACAAATTCGAGTCTCAATATTACTATTTTTGTGTATTTCCTAACATGCACTTAATTTGTTATTCTTTTATATATATATATATATATATATATATATATATATATATATATATATATATATATATATATATATATATATATATATATATATATATACGTGTGTGTGTGTGTGTGTGTGTGTGTGTGTGTGTGTGTGTGTGTGTGTGTGTGTGTTTCCTACACTTACTTTAAACACATCTATTAATTTTGCGCTGGGTACAGTACACAACATTCAAATCGCAAATTTATTAAAAACGCCACACTGGTTTAATATTTATTAATTTTTATTTGTCCTGTTGATCCCATATGGCGTAAAACCATATAAAATAAATACGTTTTCGTATTTAAATGCACACATAGGACCATCTACACACGAATACCGTGTAGAAATCGTGTCTCAAGACATCTCTCGACATCAATTACGTGAAACGAGATTTATTTATTTTCCTGTCTATCTTGATACTGGTTTCGGTGACTATTAATAAGATGTAGTCTCAAGAGCCGACTATTAAATAGCTAAAACGAGTTTTTAAGTGAAACCACTCTCAGGTAAGAGCTACATCAAAACTAGTTTGAAAAAGAATCTCAAGATTCGTTTATTATATAGTATCTGTTCTCAAGAAGAGTATCAATACTACTAATACGGCCCTAAAACTCGGCTGGAGGAGGAAATGCAGAATCATCTGAAAGCGCTTGCATGAACAGCGTTATAACCTTAAACATCAGCTACGTCGTTTCTGACAGCTGTATTGAAAAGCAGCCCAGTGTTGAAGGCTACAGTGACTAAGAAGAAAGCGAATTCACTATAGTCTACGTAGCTCGGAAGGTGCACAATAAAAGTATTTGAAAACTAGTTGCCAAAAAGAAATTAATATGTATAATAGGTATTATATTTGTTACATTTCACATAATAGTTTACATATATTACAGTAAATATATATAACTATGGTAATATAGCGTTGCAATTTCTTTCTCGAAATTCAGTTACTTTATAAATTAACGGATCATATTTGACAGTTCCAACATTTACAATAAAATCTGTATTACATGTCCACTCAGTCCCACCTCAGTTTAGTCTATGCCCCGCCAATCCGCAGTGTTCTATAGTTCTTCGAATGCCCTCAGGCACAGTAGGCTTCACTCGTCGTGTTTTACGCCCTCTCGTCCATTCACACCACGCACAAACACCTCGTCCGCAGTCGTACCGCATTTGACTTCGCGCCCGCACTCAATTGATGGCCTTCGCCAAAGACTGCTGGCCGCTGTACCGCTGCGGTGTTTATAGGGTCGTAGGCCATCACTCAGCATTTTCTCTAAATCGCGCGTTGCGCCTTGTCTCCTGATTCCCAGAATATTCTTGCGCTTCCTATATGTTTGTCGGCTCCTCAGCAGGGGGAGGAGGAGGGGCTGTGACATCAGCCAGGTCTCGCCGCTGTCAATCATTCCCGGTCTTCCCCTTGAGGGGAAAAAGGGGAGGCAGCGAGGCGGCGAGCGCGTCTATCTCGAGGAGGGGAGGGACGAGGGGGTTTACCCCAGGCCGCGCGTAAAGGACGCTGGCGGCCGGTGCCAGCTGCAGCCCGTAACAATATAAATATACTAAAATGTTAGTAGGCCTATATACTTATAAAGTTATAAAAAATAATAACACCAAAAATTTTTTATTAATTTAACTACAAACATTTTATATATGTTGTTTTACCAACTGTTTTTTTTTTCCACCATAGCTAATACATCTTGACCTGAGAAGTCATAAATATGTCACTGGGAACTTGAAATGCAGGTACTACAGACCTTTCAGGTCCCATTAAAATGAACTTTCCCTTATCATCGCATGTCAAAACACAGTCGTATTGATAAGGTGAATTCTCAGGAACAAGATTCATTTTCTGTTAGTACACACTTAGCCTGGGACTGAAGATAGTATCAGGCATTTACTGTATGACAGTATCAAAGCCAGTATTTCACTCTTTTGACACTATTTCAATGTTAGTGTACGTGCAAATGTGACACGTTAAAAAAAGTTCGTGAATTCGTCGAACGTTGGTCTTTCTTACAAAAAATATCTTTACGCTGTATTTAAAATATTTTGTTTGTCGTCAAGTGCCATTGAACGTATATACATTTGTGGGTTATTGGATACGTGTGTTATCTGTAGATATTTACAGGCTTACTAATGATAGCTTGTGAGAAGTTTCTGCACCTCACAATAAATCTGCATTTTTTTGAAAGTTTATATTCTTGCAGTCTTGCAGAAACATATATGATTTGTGTTAAAAAGTTTTTTTTAAATACCTAAAATGGTAAAAACAAATTTGTCCTGACTTATCGTTTCGTACAGAGTTTAAACTGGAATCATCATAACGTTTCTATTTACATTCTTGCACTCGACGAAAGAAAAATTTCTCTGATGATGATTGCCAGGCATATGGGAAAGACATAGTAGGCCCTACTCACAAGAATGCAGTTCCGTTGGTGCTGGGTTACAGCTTGTGTGATTTTTTGAGGATAGGTTTGCCTTACTTACGACTTTATGGTCCCAAACAACCCTAACGTAAATCAAATTTAAATATCAGAATAATTACATGCTTCAATTCATGAGACTTCAGATTTTGCGATCGCGAAACACGCTACCCAGTGTGCAGAAACTTTCGACACCCTCACCGAGGGTAGCACCACCACAAAACACCTGTTCCTCATGGGACTGATCTGCTTGACAGGCTTGACAAGGATTGAGATATGCTCAATTGGCGCCAACTCCTCCAACTAGCGCGGCTGTTGACCGGACACATGAAAGCAGCTTGTACTAGTCTGGTGTCCTGCCACATCGTTTCTTACACACTTGTATTCATATCCACCTGTGGTCCGTCTGAGGTACCGTCCTCCCTCGTCCCTATTGCTTGTCCAGAGCAGAACCGGAGCTGTGTCGCATCGTGGCTCGCTGAGTCGAACCATTATTGGGAGGGTCCCTCCAAGATCTCCAGCGTGTAACGTCACGGAATGCTTACAGCTGGGAGGAAAGCATCTGCGTACTTGAGGTGTCTGATGAGCGGTGCCATGCCCTGGTATCTGAACGTAACCCACGTGACTCCAGATAGACTAGATGAAGTTTCGTACATAACCTCTTTCCAGCAAGGTTGCTCTCTAGCTCCTCGAGTGGTGTCTCGGCATCCACAACAACTGGGTTCAAGCAGAAGAGAGCTACCCAGAGTACCTCCTCGTGCTACGTGGAATCTTCGCTACGGGGAAAGAGTCGCCTGCCCTATGGTTTGGGCCGACAGATGGTGGCACATCGCCCAACTACCAGGCAGGGCATTGGACTGCTAAACCTTCAGTCCATTGGAGCCCAAAACTAGAATACCAGTATGAAGAAATTCATTGATCATGGTAATGGCTACTTTGGTGTAAAAACCCCACGGGACAATCGGTCCTACAGGAGGTTTTCCTCTGGTGGCATAGCTATCGAGGTTTAACTCGTGCTGGCAGCTAGCAACGTGACAACTCAGAAACCGAGTAAGGAGGTGGCGCGGTGGTAATACACTCACAAGTCTCGCACTCGAGAAAATTCAAGTTAATTCCCAATCCGGTCATCCGTTTTCCGCGGTTTCCCGACATCACTCTATACGAATGATAACTGGACCATGGTCCATTCCTTCCCTTTTTTCGATTTTCCGGCCAACTATTTTCCTCTCCGGTTACACAGCTGCCGACGAGACGTTCAACTCATACATGAAATAAAATCATTATAACTTTGATAAGTTGCTAAGTTGACTGGATCAGGAGTATTGATCAACAAGGTGACGATATTGGCGCCTCGGTGGCTTCGTCGAGTTTTCGCGTTCTCACTCACACCTGATCTCAGCTCCAATTGGAAAGTCAGCTCTACTCATTTCAAATCTGCAGTACTGACCCTTTTACACGGGCGACGTTCTTTGAGCGAGTTCACAGAACGCGGTCGGTAAATACCTATTGCACTGCTGTTTCCGGCCGCCCGTATCTTTCGAAGAAAGCGTCGTTGATAAGAATGCACGATGCTTTTTTTACAAGCGTCCGCCTGCCGCCTTGCGGGTCTTTCCATCGCCGCGGAGACAATGGGGACGCCACCCCGTAATCATGACGTCTCCCGTCACGAAGACGAGTCACGAGCGGTACTTGTCGTCCACACTCGGACCTGACGCCCACGTGAAAACTATACACATAAATAGAGACCCTGTCATTTCGCGTTGTAATATGGCACTAGGCCAGGCCGTGTTCCGTTTGCCTGCACTAATAACACTTTGAGTTCAGCAGACACTTACAAGACAAGTTATAATTGAGTTACTAGTCAATGTTTTTATCTATATGGGTAAATAATTTAAATGTGATTCAATACTGCATTCGCCATTGACTTAATGTTAATACTTTTTAAATAAATTAACCAAATCTGTTTTAATGTATAATACTGCAAAGTACGTTTTGGACATAGGCGTGTTTTGAACTAAGTTGCAGAGTATTTCACGTTGTCTGAAATTTCTCAGGTCGTGTGACAGCTTGACATAAGTAAGTGAGCTTACTGTCTTGTCGACAGCGATGTCATTATAGACTGTGCAAGTTGCACAGGGTAGACGGAGTGGGGAGCGAGTAGACGGAGTGGGGAGCGAGTAGACGGAGTGGGGAGCGACCACGGAAGCCTGTGAAGAGTATTTGCAGTTCAGGAGGCCTATGCTGGAAAAACCACTCGAGCGTTCGTATACGAGTTGGTTCTCCCGTCGGACTTTATTTTCGCGGTGACTAACCAATCAGACAAGTGGGTTATGTTGATTTGAAATAGGCGGTAACTTTTTTTGTTGTATCCAACATGGCAGTGGCAGAGTTTAGGTTTCAGATATTAAAATTATTGAGTAAATCTTCCAACTACATTACAGATAATCAGCTTGAATAGTAGATCATACCTACGCCGAAGCCTAAAACGTAACTAATATAATTACGAGTTTATTAATTTTAAAGCGATATTTTAGTTCTAGTTTATTAAATCGACAACATTAAAAAATGCGGCACAGAGAAATCTGAATATAAGTACGATTCCATTAATACGAATTGAAAACATTTAGCTATACTTGCGTAATATGCTTAATGTTAAATAAACAACAATGTGTTTTTTTTTTAATTTAGACATTTAGTAAACCTTTCTATATTTTATAAACTGATAAGTGTGCATTTAAATAATTTACACTTACATGCAACTAAAATTCTTTAATAACAATGAATGTACATACAGAGAATATGTCCAGACTACAAACACTTAATCATACTGAAAACCACATAAATATATCTTCTAGACAGACGCCTACGCTTATTAATGGCAACGTAGAAAATTATTTAGCTTCTGGACCTAACATTCTAACATTGGGCACGTTTCCACCAGTAATTCCCGCCAACGTGACATCAACGCATGAAGCATTTGTGGTGTTGATGCGCGAGATGGGCCGGAAGTAGAGTGACGTATGACATACGCAGATGCGCCTCTAGACAAGTAACGGAATAACTTGCTTGTGCATTTTGCGCATTGCAGATATGTCGGAGTACGACCTTAACATACTCTATCACAGGTCACTTTTTCATCGACTGCCGTCACAGCCACAACTCGTTCACTCCCCCCCCCCCCCCCAACCTCCATCACCTCTTGGAATGACGCCGTCAGAATGATGAAATTTTACTAGTACTATAGTTCATTCTTGATTACTTACTACTTTTCTGAAGTTCTACTTCCAGGATATTCCTCCGCCATATACAAAACAGAGCTTGAATAAGTCTAGAAGATTACACTAAAGGGACAACGCGCCGCATTTTTGCGCACACGAGATTAAATATATTTTGTATAAGAACTATTTCTTCCATTCTTCCAGATGGACATAGGCTACGTTTAATTTTTAAAAAAATTCGTTGAGACATTTTAAAATTTGTAAACCAAGTCGGAGAAAAATGAGCTACTTGGCTGCTTTCTAACCCTGCGCTAACAAAACCATTATTAAGGATAAATTCAAACTATGTTAGAAGTGTATCTTAGTATAAAAAATTCGCAAGTAGTCGCACGTAGTCGCAAACAGTGGCAAGCTGTCGCAGGCAGTCGCAAGTTGTCGCAAGTTGTCGCAGGTAGTCGCAGGTAGTCGCAGGTAGTCACGGGTAGTCGCAAGTATTCGCAAGTTGTCGCAGGTAGCCACAGGTAGTCGCAGGTAGTCGCAAGTAGTCGCGAGAAGTCGCGGGTAGTAGCAAATAGTCACGTGTAGTCGCAAGCAGTCGCGGGTAGTCGCGATTAGTCGCAAGCAGTTGCGATTAGTCGCAAGTAGTCGCGGGTAGTCGTGATAGAACTATGTCCGATAATAAAGTAAAACTTGAGCGAAGTGATGGCGGGTTTCTAGCATTTAATAAACAACCAAACACTTCATACATTTCTTAGAGGTTTGATTTGAAAAGTGTGAAAAAACCGCGAATTGACTATAGCAGCGAGTATTGCATTGCGTGTCGAATGAGCGGAGGTCGAATAATACACGAGAAACTAACATACTTACACAAATAAGTCGAAGCATGCAAAGTTAGAGCTATTATTTTGTGGCATGCTAAACTTCACTGCTCTATACTCACCTGAAAGCAATCAGCGAGTTCATTGACAAATACTCCTCATACGACGTCATTATAAGTGATTGGTCATTCTACCATCGAATAGTTATTTTTGGCTTGCGAGTACTTTCCGGGCGGACCACGCTTATTTCCGACCAATGACAGAAGTGAAACGAGCGTATAAAAACTTTTAGTTTAGTCTGCTGTCAGAATATAACACGAACTTTATGTCTCTACGCACAAGTTGCGAGGTGCCTCTAAACAACCCAGAGAATGCTGTGAAATTGTCGTTCGTTATATAACTGCAGCAGTTATATAAGACGGAATGAATAACAACACTTCCGTGAGTTGATCTGTTTAATAGACGGGATCTATACAGGCGCCAAAATCAATCATTATTCCTTCATGTCAGCTGTGTGGCCTACGTTCCTTGCAAAAATAGTCTTGTGAAATTATGCAAATGTCTGTATGTCCCTTCGTAATAACTTTTTAAGGGGGATCAGTCCCTGCAATCTTGGATTTACAAAATCTTCGATATAACTTGCATCACAGATTTTATGTTTTATTTTAGGCATCTGCAAGGCATAGGGTACTGCTTTACATGTTCTAAAACATGTATGATTGGCTACTGCTGTTGGTAGAATTTCTGTAACCACCCGCAAGAAAAAATTACTTATTTATTGCCGGCAGTCACTAGTCAAATATTAATAAACGCGGAAGATTTGTAATAGTTTAATAAGGTTTAAAAACCATAATTTATGCAATGTCATGCAAAGAATTTCATTAAACATTCTTAAATGGAACTTACGTGCGAAAATAGTGAAAATCCAAGATGGCGAGGCGTGATCCACCTAATCCCCGAATAGATCGTAACAAATTTTTATAGAAGTATGATGCCACTAAAGACCATCATGACGCGAACTTTTATAAAATCGCATCTTCAGTTATAAAACTTTGGAAGTTCAAACTTCTCAGTACACGACGTAGTCAATCCGCGATGTATCAATACGCTTGTATTACGTTTATGGTAATCTAATGTGCTGTAACTATCAACACATGTTTGTAATCACTCCTGTTTTCACTGTGTGGTTATAACGCACTTGTATTGCATGCACTGTTACTAGCAATGTTGAACAATATAACCACATACATTTTAAATATTTACCATAGCGCCACTGTAACTCAGGACTTGGGAGCTGTACCAATTTCGGGCCACTTCTCCTCGAGAAAGGAAACAATTGGACGATGGATGTACGGATGGATGGGAGGGAGGGAGTGCCTGCAGATTCGTCTGGCAGCCTGCCAGCTACCTGTGGTTGGTGCTTTGCAAGTCGATCTGTCTCTCTCTTTCACTTTGGTAGGTAGAGCCAAGTCCGTCCTTAGGCCGGTGCGACTATAATCATGCTAATTACAAAATATGCGTATCTTCCATCATTATTTAACATAAATTCTTTTATAAACTAGGAACAAGCAACGGACATTTTGTGCATTCCTCCAAGGACTTCATTCGGTAAAATACAATTTTTATAAGGTCGCGTTATTCCTTTTTGCAATTTTTATCCTACTTACCAAAGAAACGAAAAATCCTACGTGAGATCATGATCACTATACTCGAAATCAGTATTCATTCAGCAAAATACGGGTTTATCCTTATAAGTAGTTCTCACTTGATTCGTACGTCATTTTTACTGCAACTTTTGAAGGAAAGCTATGCATATGAGATTACTTTCCTGATTGTGCGTGTGCATTCTTTACAAACATCTGAATCCGCACTGATTTTCGCCACTCTCGGTGCACTTATAGTAATTAGTGGGAATACCATACTTTCACACTTTTCGAACGTGCTGGACGCTCATTTTAGAAATGACAGCTTTTTAAAATGCCGGGTACTTTTCAGGAACCACATAACCGACCCGAACCAAAATTTGTTTGTTGACGATCCTCACTACTCCATAAAATTGACAGACTGGTGTTTGGATTGGTCTTTTATGTTCAAAAATGAAGTCAACTTTAAAAAATATTACGTCAAATCTTGGAAACTAATTAACCGATTTCCGCCAAATTTTGCATACGAGAGCAGGTGCTGTATTTTGGCCGGGCGGCATGGATGCTCGGGTGTAGAGTTTGGAGCATTTCGGCAAGATATTCTTGCTTTCTGACTTCAGTTGGACATCAGCCATGTTGTGTGTAGGGGCAAATATGTTGGATGTCCTCATTCAGTTCACGGCCTCATCTTTGAACTCGGGACTTTGAACCAGAGAATTCGAGAAAACGCAGGGAAGAAAATAGAAGAATTAAAAAAATCGGAGAAAAAAGTATTTCAGCAATAATTTGATGAATTAACTTTTTTATTCTAGAAATTCTGTTGACCTATTAGAGCCATATTTGTTTTAAAGGCATGGGGTGCGCAAAACCAGAAATATTTAATATTTAGTAATGTACTTTATCGACCAAGGTGTGTATTGGCAGCGACCATGTGGGATTTATTAGCTAGTTCATAATTCTGACACTCTCCCAGTAATATTAAACCACGGGGGAAACAAGAAAATCAAGATTTCTACAAAAATATAAATATTCGGTAAAGTGGACATTGACATGCGTACAGCGATGGCCATGTTGTATGTTCCAACACTGACCATGACCCAATGAACTAAGCGAGGTCAATTAACAAATGGGGCCGCGGTGGCTGAGTAAGCCTGCTCGCCTCTGACCAAGGCCAACCGAGTTCAATCCCCGGCCAGGTCACTCCCGGATTTTCGCAAGTGGGAGTCGTGCTGGACGGAAGGCAACGGCATATCATCGCGGTATCATCCTTTGTCTCGACGCGGCCTTCATTCCCGCGTTGCGTCCTTGGTTGCGACCAACCTCCGGGTTGCTAACACACACACACACACACGCGCGCGCGCTTTGACAAATAGCATGTACTAAGATGTCAAAATTTCTCAAGTCTTTCATCAAGCTGTTCCCATCTGCCATCTGAGAGCAACCCGAGCACTCGCTGCGTTCGTACTGCACTCGCATCACGCTGCCACGGCAGTTGCCATCCGCCGCAGTCGCAGACACTCGCTTCCGCTGCACAATGTGTAGTTTTGGCAACGTAGAAGAGAAAGTAAGTCGATTTTCGACCCAACCGAAACACATCTTATATCGCTTTGTTGTAAAACGTTCGAGGTGTGTGATGTGGTTGTTTTCGTCGAACAATACCATGGATCGTGTTCGAACACGCGAAAATATGTCACACTGGAAAAAAAAGAAAAGTTTTGTTGAATCAAACCCAGTTTGTTTGGCGCAACCAAATTAATTGTTTGTAAAGTTTAATGAAATATTTTGTTGTTGAAACCAAATTATTGTGTTGTTTTTTTATTTGGTTATCCCGGACGAAGATTTGGTGGTGCAACTAAAGATTTGTTTGACTCTACGTGTGTTAAAAAGTTTCTATTAATGTAAAAGTTTTTATACGCTCGTTTCACTTCTGTCATAGATAGCTATTCGCAACACTACGAGAACACTGCACGCCGATTCGTAGTCATGCGCAGATTCGATAGCGCACTTATGCGCGTATCAGTGTCGCCATTACCGCTCTCGCAATTCTGAACTTCAAACGCGAAAATTGCTTCAGGTAGTACCTCGGTCTGCGTGAGTCGTCTGTAGGCCTACATCTACGTTTTCGGTAATAAGGTTATGAAATTGCATACGCTATCCACGGTAAAGTGAGCACTTTCGAAAGCCTTCTCATTTGGAAAAATAGTTGATAAATATATTACATTTTAACCTTTGACGTTAAATTCCGGTTGCGGTGGATTATACACTCTGTGTTTATTACTTGCATGGTAATATTTATTTTAAAAGGTGGTTAAAGGCTCTTCACGATAAAGTGAGCACTTTTGAAATGAACCTTAGAAAAAAGTCACTGCCCCCGCATGCATATATTTTAACGGGCACCCAGAGTGAAATTCGCCCAGTGAAGTTGGTAACGATGGATGGGAAGTTGTTCCGTATATTAACGTCGAATAAAAAGTATCAGTTAACTATTTCTCATCATTTTAATTATTTCTTTTGCTTTCTGTTTTTTTTTCTATGCATCGAAGTGTAAGAACGAGCAGATTTGTACAATATTTACTTTTCTAATAATTTCACTGTTTCACTTGACCGACGCATGAATAAAGTGATGAGGCCCATGTCAATGTTAATCTTACATAAGGGCGGAGGAATACACAACGTGTATAAAAGTAGATTTTAAGCAGGGCTTTCAAAAGTGCTCAGTTTATCGTGAACAGCGTATAAAAGATAAATAATGGCTGAAAGTAAAAAGTAACTAGGGCCACAAAAGTGCTCACTTTACCGTGAACAGCCTATATCAGCTTACTGAATGCATAATTGTTTCGAAATAAAATGTTACTTATCTGGCGAAGACATTTGTAAAGGTTAGTACAGTACAGGTGTAATGAGAACTATTTGCTAGCAACTAAGTAAAGTTCTGGTACCTACATTATTTGGCATTATTCAAAGTAATCTCTATGTATGAATTAGGGCTAGTGCCTTTGTTATTTAATGGACATAAAAAAGTTATGCATAAATTTGCGCACTACGTTTTTTTAAATTGCTTTCAAAATGATTCCTCCAACGTTACAGAAGTGCCTGTGATACATAAAGAAAGAAAATCGGAAAACTTAAAGATTTTTCACCGTGTCTTACCTTGTTTTGCAACAGGTGGGTAAGTTACCACTAAACTGATGCTTCTTTAGAGAGTTCATTATGTTTGGAATGCCTATTAACCTTCACGAAGTATTATTTCACTAGATTGATGTTATTGCAATTTGTATTCTGTCTATTGGCCACGATTCTAAAGAAGCTCAAGAGGTAAGCGAAAATGTAAAGAACCGAAACGAAAACTGATTTCGCTCACATATTTCTTATGACCTGAGTTTTAGTGATTTATAGTCTACGTGCAAATGGCAATAATGGACAGCGTAATTGGATTCTGCAATGAGAGAGTCAGCTACTATAGAGAGAGAGAGAGAGAGAGAGAGAGAGAGAGAGAGAGAGAGAGAGAGAGAGAGAGAGAACGAATATTCACACTCACCTGAGAACTCCTGTAAGAAGTGCAATAGTAGTGATTCTGTTTTTGTCTGTTTGCGAATTAACACTTTCTGTGTTTTTTGTTTATCTAATACTGACATTCGACCGTCATATGAATTCTTTTTGTAATGATTTTGATTGAAATATAAGGTATTTATTTTCTTTTGTGTTGTCAGAATAACATTAATATGGAAATGACACAATAATAAAATATGGGGAGATGCTTTTGAAAAAAATGTTGGTACAATATTCTAACACACTAAATAAATGTGTAAATACCCTTATTTGTTTTATTTGCACGGAAATACTTAAAAAAAAACATAAAATCTTGTTTCCATCTGTAATTATTATTATTTTTCTCCTCGACTGCCAAAGTTACACACTGTGTGGTGTGGGGTTTCGTCCTCTTCGCCTTGAAGTTTGCTTTCATTGTCTACCCCATTCACTAACAGAACAGAACAGAAAGTTTGTTTACTCCAGTCCCTAGCCATGGGTAATCGCTGGAGTTACGATTATTTGGTATTATGGTGTTTCGCACTTCACAGACCATTCCAGGACCTGTCATGTACCTCACTTGAACCATTATATTTGCTGTTGCTGCCGAGACTAAAACAAGTGTGGTTGATTATTATAAATGGAGTATTTATAAGAAAAAGTTTCCTTCTATCACCTCCCGGCTTACTTTTGCAGATTAGTATTGTTTAGCGATCTGAATCATTTTGATTTATGATGCCACATTCGTCTTTACAACGACTGTAATATCTACGCCGGTTGCGAATTTCATCACATTGCCAGCACGACTGCCAACCTCAACTGGCTAGGGCGTACCAGCTCAGACAAGGGCGCAACAAAGAGGGAATAGAACCCTCCCACACACCCTCATCCTCGGTACTCTAAATTCTCATCTAATCTGAGAAGGGTCATATCAGCCTGTGCTATTATTTCCCTTTTCATCGACAATTGTGGTGTACCATAGACCTACGATCGCATGCACAGAATTTCTTTGGCATGACCTTGTCTGGTATCTCCGTGCATTTGAATTTCTTCACGTTGAAATTCATGCCTTGGGCCCAACAGTCTGACTGTAAAGTAGTCCACCATCCCGCCACCAGATTTTACTATCATGATTGGCCATGAACTACGATCGACCTGGGAGGTAGATACTCCTTTCCACAAAGGATAAATGGGAAACACCCGGGAGGAGCTTCCCATGTTTGTCGGCCCAGCCATGGGTCATCCATTAGTACCACGGGGAGGTGAGAGTTTTCTTGTGTTAGCAGAGGCTGTTTTCGTAACCATAACTAACCCTTTCCAAGCGTATGAGCCAACTTGCTCTATTGATACTACAGATGGCAGTAGCTCCGAAATGTCCTATATCAATGTATCCTCCAACTGGTCTGCGGGCATCCGATGAGAGGATATTATGTGTTGTTCCCGTAATTAAGAACGTCACTACTGGATCTGTACAGTTCTTGGTTCCCAAGAGATTTAACACGTTACAGCCAATACAATTTAGTTCTCTCCACCGAGCCCCGACAACCCATCACCAATTGGAGGCCATAGGCAATCGCGATCGCTCCAGTCCCCAGCCTGAGGCCATCACTGGAATTATGATAATATGTTCTTGTGCTGTTGTATATTTCAAAGGTCTTTCCGGTGACTATTCACGCTCCATCAATTTTGCTGTGGCCGCGGTGGCTGAGCGGTTAGCCTGCTCGCATCCCACCAGGGCGAATCAGATTCAATTTCCGGCCGGGTCACGGCCGGATTTTCACATGTAGGAATCGTGCCGGACGATGTTGCTGGTCAGCGGGTTTTCTCCGGGATCTCCCGTTTCCCTCACCCTTTCATTCCCGCGCTGCTTCATTATCACCTCAATCGCCCTCAACAGGTCTCAAAACCTCGCTGTTAAGAGCCTCCCAAATCTCTTCACTCACCCACTGTATTTTTCTGCTGACCATTACAATTGATACCCCGACTATAACTACTCTGGACGATTATATTAGAACATTACGAAATAGCAAGTACGTATTCTACATCTCCAGTTGCGTTTGAATTTCAATCCATTTTATTTCAATCTACTGGATTCTTTATGGTAATACGTTTGCTACACTCGTCTTTACGACGATAGCAGCATATTTACAGGGTGCAGTTTTCAACACACTGCCAGCACGAGTCCCTTCTCAACCTGGCCTTGGGCATTGGAGGGAACTTCAAATGGGGTCATTCTAGGTCAGCCCATGCTTCTCCTTCCCTTTGACACTTGTAGGCGTCACGAGGGCCTACAGGCATGGACCGATGCGAGCCATACCTCTAACACAGGTCGACTCCCAGGAGCACGGACTCTGCAACTCTCGTGTCTACTTTTCTGTAGGCTGTTCACGGTAAAATGAGCACTTTTGAAAGCCCTGCGTAAGATCTTCTTGAATGCCCGTTGTGTATTCTTCCGACGTATCTAAAATTAACACTGCAATGGGTCTTATCACTTTATTCATGCGTCGGTTGAGTGAAACTGAAATTATTAGAAAAGTAAATATTCTACAAATCTGCTCATTTTTACATGTCGCTGCATAAAAAAAAAAAAAAAAACAGAAAGCGAAATAAATAATTTAAGTAGTACAAATGGTTGCCTAACACTTTTTATTCAGTGTCAAGATATGGAACTACTTTCCCCCAACGTTACCAACTTTACTGGGCGCCTGTCGCGCAGTGCGCCCGTTAAAATACATGTGGGTGGGAGCAGTGACTTTTTCTAAGGTTGAATTTAAAAATTCTCACTTTACCGTGAACGGCCTCTTTAGACGTAGTTAAGCTTTGTCTGCAAGCGGCGGAGGAACAGCCTGAAAGCATATCTTGGGCCAGGACTCGCAAACCGTGAACGTACTATATATGCTGTTCACGATAAAGTGAGCACTTTTTGAAAGCCCTCTCGTTTGGAATAATAGCCAATAAATATATTTTATTTCAGCATTAGACGTTAACTTCCGAGTGCGGTAGAATATACACTCTGTGTTTGTTACTTACATGGCAATATGTATTTAGAAATGTGGTTAAAGGATAGAAAATGGCTGAAAGCAAAAAGTAACTAGGGCGTCAAAAATGCCCACTTTACCGTGAACGTACTATAGGTGTGTTGCCGTGCAGAGCGGAGAGCGAGTAGGGCCTGCGCGCAGCCTCCCGGGGAAAGCGTGCGCGCGGGCCGTGCCAAGTTTCCGTGGCACACTTAGTCGCTGGTCACGTGAGCAGGCGGCCGGACCATCTTCGACAGGGAGCGGCACGGCGCGGCCGAACCTGTGACACCCCCTCCCTTCTACTTCAAGGCGGTCGCATTCTCCAACACGACGCATTCCGCCTCGCGGTGCCTGTCGGCTCTCGTCCCCGGCTGAGAGGTGGGCCAAGCCACCGCCATTCATGCTGCGTTCCTGACACAAACAAAAATATATAGTTTTATGCTGGACTACTGGTAAAAAAAAATTCTATGTTTGTACTGGACGGTAGTAACCCAGCCAAAAAGCCCAGGTGTACACTGGACTACTATGGCCCAAACAGAAATCCTAGGTTTGCGTTGGACTTCTGTGATCCAAAAAGAAATTCTAGGTTTACCCTAGGCTTCTGTGATCCAAACAGAAATCTTAGGTTTATGCTGGCCGTCTGTGATCCAAACAGAAAAATTTATTTAACGTATTACAACAAGAAATGCATTAAGTTTTTTTTTTTTTTTGCGTTCGAAATACGTGCACGATTAAACACGACTCTGCTTTGCGACCGTAACACTGTCCATTTTCCGCTCGGACCACCTTCGGCTTCGCCATTGCTTATTATCTCAAACAGCTCTCCAAATACGATACCACTTGAAATGTCACTGCTCCATACGGACTTATCTTCTCGCCCGGCCAGCTACTTATGTTGGTCAGGATTGATACTTCGCTAGTTGGTTTGTCGCTGCTCTCTTTCACTTGGATAGTCGGGGCCAAGTCCGTTCTTTCGCCAGCGCTACTATAGTGTCTCACAACTTTGAGTAATCTATCAACTAAAAATAGGTTTACGCTAAACAGCTGTGATTCACCGTAATTCGATGGTTAAATTGTAGTTCACAAAAAAAAAAACACTTTAGTGTACAGAACTGTGTGTCCTGGAAAACAGTGACTCACAAAATGGCTGGACACTATGGATCTCAAGACGTAACATATGGTATTCGTCCAAAAATGCTAGCTTTGCTCTAGACGACAGTGATAAAATATGCAATACATTACGTGTGTTAGGCCCTGTTCTGCACACGCTTATGACTTGCTCAAAAATGCTAGGCCTGTCCTGTATTACTGCGTTTCGCACGACGCCTTCCGTTAAGATATTAACATTTAATGCTAATACGGATTTTCTTTCCGCACTGTAAGCTAGCGTCGCCAACTTGGTACGCATGCGCAGACATCTGGGTCACAAGAATGCCCAAGAGGAATGTGTGTTTAGGAGTGCCGGGGAATGGGGGGTGTGGAGAGGCTCTTCCAGACGGGATGTTACGTGTTTTAAAATCTCGCCTTCGGGGGACGCAACGGTACCCACATGTTTACTCGCTGACGCATTGTCGGTCTCAATGCACAACTACACACGAAGCCAACACAAGGATTTTGGCCACACGAAGCCAACACAAGGATTTTGGCCAGTATCAAGATAACTTCACGCAACCAGCATTTAGTTCACGTAATCTGAGCCGAACCAAGTCGTGCGTGTTTCCACGAACCACCCTTCGTCTCACTTGCCGTAAGACGTACACACGCATAGGCCGAAGCTTGTCCACACTTACATATTACGTGATACATAAACGTCTTGCAAATACCTCGGGGCGGTGTGCGTGCGTGTGTGTGATGTAAAAATCAACGAAGCGCTACGGGCGGACGCCGGCCGGCGCATGGAAAGCGATATCGCCTCTACCCTCAAAATTCTGAACTCGCGTGCAGTGTTCACGTCGCACCCCCTACGATCAAGCGATGGAGCGATACGGGAGACACTAACACGTACTTCTAGCGCCTCATCGCTCGTACGCGCAAGGCGTGCAGTGTTTCCGGCGTAACGCTGAACTGTGCAAATTAGATATGTTGTAACAGTGGGGTTTTATTGTACGCGATGAAAGCTCACAGATTAAACTACGCACGAATATTTGTCCTTTTCTCTTGCGGTTTAAGAAAACTGCGTAGATAAGCTTTCAAAATGCGATATTTGACCATTTCCACGATTTTTTTTCTCCGAAAATACATTAAATATGACCAAAGTAAAAAATAAATAAATAGGGGCATAGATAATTGTTTTATATCTTTTCTGAAAAAAAGTCGTATTTGTAGAACATTTATTTACCGAGATACGCGTATTCGCGCAAACAACTATTTCACAAAAAACGTGGGGGTCCAACCCACTCTTAAAGCGGTGACACTCTCATTGTATTGGACGCAACGCTGTAGCAAATTCCAATGCACTCCTCCATTGTAGTTTAGGATGAATGGTTTGTATATCCTGAGAAACAACAGTCCAAGAAAGCCGTTTTCAACCACGTTGAAGGGCACTCAAATAATATTTCCAATGTACGTGATGTCTTGAAAGTACTATGCACGCCTAATCTTAAATCTTTCGTTCCCACATTAATTTATGGTTTGTGGTGTTGCAAATAAAACATTTTTGATGCGTGCTGTACTTAAGCTGTACAACCAATAAGCTGTATGCTTTCTGTTCTGTGTCAGAGATATGAACCAATCATAACGTAGAGCGGAAGCACGGTTTAGGAATTAGTTCCCCACTGGGACGATCATTGGGTGGCTATGACAGTCTCGCAGAGTACAGCACCAGTCAAATGTAAGTTTACTGTGCAACATGTAAACAATATTGTCTGCAATAAGCCTTTAAAGGGTTAAGCGAGTTTTATTTTCCAAGATAATCATTTTGGACGCACGTCTACTGGTTTCCTTATAACAACAGAAAACACTTTTAACGCATTTCAACGCAGTTCTTGCCATAGACTAAAGATGAGGTAGACCAATCTCTCTGGCTGTGCACAACCAATCTCCATGGCCCAAAATTGAACTGCTTTTCTGCCAACACGACTAGCAAAAACGGCGTTGATTGGCTTTGAGATTAGAACACTGTTCAATAAACAAGTGCTCCGAGATGTTTTTATACTTGCTCTAACCAATTTGTAATGCAGTTTGACTAAATTCAAATTGGTAAAAGTATTTCATTAATATAATAGTGTTTGGCATTTAACCAGTTCAGTCCCTGTGTCCATGATCAAGGACATGTTGCATAAAGAGGATATTTATGGTTGGGACTGTACACAACAAGGCATCAGTGGCCGAAATTTTGAGCGTCTCCTTTGCGAGACACATGTTTGGTTTAAACTTCTCCACCTCACATTTGTGAATGGTGAATGCTGACTTCAAATAACACGCAGCACGTCGTTTACACGTTGCGAGAGGCAAGCTAGAAGCAAGTACAGGGCACCTCATAAAAATTAAACGATTGCAACTTTCGAGCTCGGAAATTGATTCGGGGCTGAAAGGGTTAAAAATTAAGATATAAACAAACACGTTCATCATTGATGACAATGTGACTCTGACAGTTGTGTATGATTGGGGTAGGTCAATCTTGGACACATGCACAGAAGACGAATAAGCGGTCTACCTAATATTTAGTCTATGGTTCTAGCAGCAGGTAGACGACCGCCGATACACGGGACGCCATAACGAATATGGCGATTTAACGTTTTGATTGGCGATCCATTCCGACACTGTGACTTCTTGAAGCATAACACGATTTAAATAAATACGGTCTCGTTCCATCGGGTGTACGACAACTGTGCAACCATGGCCTTGAGTTGCTTCCGCGAATACGTGACACCAGCGTCAACTTGCTGCAATTTTAGGCTCGGGCGAAAATTTGCGGGCATTATATCTCGCGACCCCGGTGTGCTAGCGTGCTGCCCGTTTCGGTGCCGAACTAAAGATCTCTGCTGGATCTGCCCTTTCGAGCCTTAACCCGTTGCCTTAACCCGTTCAGTCACACGTTAATTTTGGAGGTGGAAGTGTGGCAATCACGTAATTTTTTTTGGTACGCGCTGTACTTGTGCTCAGCGTTTTTCTCGTGACCAATGAACGACCTGCTGCGTGCTCGATAATGTTGGCATTAACCATTCATGTCGAAGAGGTGCAAGAAATCCCACAAATCATGTTTGGCACAACAAAGACTCTCGAAGTACTGGACGCTGATGCCTCGCTGTGTATCGCAACAGCCATAAGTTTCATCCGTGTGCAACGTGCCCACAATCGAGGACACGGTGACTCGACGTGTTGAAACATCAAGTATCAATATCATTTCTTTCATCTCATTCCCATATCACAAAAAATACTATAGGCTATTCACTATACAGTGAGCACTTTAAAAGCCCTCTCATTTAAATTAATAGTAAATAAATATTTTTAATTTTAGCCTCAGACGTAAACTTCTGAGTGCGGTGGAATGTATACTCTCTGTTTATTACTTACATGGCAATATTTACTTAAAAAGAAGATTATAGTTTAAGAAATGGCTGGAAGAAAAAAGTAACTAGCGCCTCAAAAGTGCTCACTTTACCGTGAACAGCCTATACTCGCTAACACAGGCATTTACAAGTAAAATAAATATATAAAACAACAGTCCCGTTCAAAAGTACACTGAAGATCTGAAGTGCGGAAAAAATGCACCCGGGCGCAGGTAACCGCTCCCTCCTCTTTTTTCTTCTTACTCTTTCACCTTTGTCTGTACATGTACGTCGCCTTATGGAGAAACTGACCCGACAGCTTCCACTCGCTCAAGCTTTCTACGGGCTGTTTACCGTAAAGTGAGCACTTTTGAAGCCCTAGGTACTTTTTCCTTTTAGCCATTTTTTGTACTTTAACCACTAATATAAGTGAATATTGCACATAATATTACGAACTAATAGGCATTAAATTTCACTGTGCAGTAAATATATCTGATAAATAAAATTTGTATTTAGTAATGAAGCGAAAATAAATTACAACATTCTTTACATGTCTTCCTGTAATTGACTGCATGGAAAAGCAAAAGCAATATCTCACTATGAAAATAATTTTTAAATGATAATTCAAGTTAGATTCTTCCAGTAAAAAAAATTGACACTGTGACTCATTTACAAACATTTTCAAGATTATTTAATAACATTTGTTGGAAGGAAAAATTTAATGGCCGTGTTTTGTCTTCAAACGTTATTGTCAAATTTAGTTGAAGGCTAATATTTGACAGTGTGACAGGGGCTTTAGTGGAGTGGAGAGATCATAGAGGCCTTGAGAGCCGATGGGGGTGAAGCGTGGTGAGTATGGAGCGGCGCTGGAATGAAAGGGCAGGGGAAACGGGAAATCCCTGAAACAAAAAAAAAACCCGCCGACCAGCATCGGTGGGAGGCGAGTAGTCTACTACACTACACCACCGTAACCCCCGTGCATAACTTTAGGAATACGCCGTTCACAGTGCGACTGGACATTCTGCACAGCACAAACAACACATAACACAAACAACACAACGCTTACACCGACACATCATTACACAAACATCAAGCACGACGAGCACTCCGGAGCTGCTAGGGCAGTCTTCGGCTTGACTCCAGGGTTGCTAGGGCAGTCTTCGGCTTGACTCTGAGGAACCTCGCACGATTAACAACAAGCCGTCGCATCGGCCCTCTTTCCCCGACAGGGATGGCGTGGTGAAGTGTAAGGGGTGGAGGCAGAGGAATTTTAAACTTTTGACTTTAAATAATTCATTTTAACCTTAACGTAAATTCCATTTTAGTATAGAATATTAATTATTTTAAACCTCTTTATTAATATAATCTTTAATTTTTAACTTTAATTTTATAACGCGACAAATTTTATTTTAGATTAAATATAAATTCTCTTTAAATTAATATAACTAAGCTCAGAGATGGCCTTCAGCCGGGGACTGGTGCCATTTTAATTTGTTGTGTTCTGTTTTGTGGGCCCTGACTGTACGTAGAGCGTTCGCGGGAAGTTACACGTATGCGAAAGCCAATATCTCGATTGTTCTCTGTAGAGTGCATTTTAAAGAGTGCGAGTGGCTTAAACATGTTTCCACGATCATTTTAGGTATAAAAGTATCGGTGCAGCATTAAATATATATATATATTTTTTAAACCCACCACAGTTCTTGCACTCCAAGAACAGCTACGGGAAAATGCCAGTGCAAGTGTTATGTGGGATTATTGCCCACATTAATATTAAACCGAAAAGTAACGGGCCTTACATAAACAAACGACGACTATTTCAATGCCAGTCAGATTAAAGATTATAGACCTACTTCTAACGACAGATTGAGACACGGAGTGCTGTGCTAAAATTTTTGTCTGTCAGCATTGTCATTAATATATGCAATCAAGGCAGGATTTAATTATTCTTGAAATTAGCTTACAGCGCCCTAACCCACGCTTAAAAAATGTCGGCTTGTTCTCCTTGCGTCGGTCAGCTAAAACAGAAGAACATGATAAATTGCTGAACCTTGAAGATCGAGTGTCACGGGTCCGTGCCTTCTGAGAAGTTTTCACCACGCAGTTCCTACTCAGTAGCCATGCACTTTCCATGTTCCAGCAGTGGATTCATTTTCTGCCAACAGCGCTATCAGAACCAACGTGGCTAGGATTCGAGGTTAGAACGCTGCCTGTTTACACATGTAGGTAAGTACTTTGAAATGTTTGAACAATTCCTCTGACCTAGTTTTAACACATTCTGGACTGCGCTCGTGCTAACATCGAGCAACGCCAGTTTAAAAATATCTTCTTCCTTGAAAATAAAACAAGAGCCACTGTTCCGCTAGTATTTAACAGGATCCTACAAGAGCAATACAACCCAGCAGCTATAGCTGTCCTGCAAAAAAATGTATTTTGACGTGAATACGTCTTTAAATTGGCGACCATAGTGGGACGCAAACCAGAAAATCCGATGATAACTAAATCGGGGGATACAGTTTGGCATTGCAGCTTCGAATCTATCATCTACATTCTAAATTCAATTACACCACTGGATTGCCAAAGGATTAAAGAATATGTTACGTTGAGTGAGGACTGCGAAGCATCGCGCCCGAAGGTGGGGGGGGGGGGGTTAGGGAGGGATGGGTCGCAATTTTGAGTTCGTTTCGCCGCTTCTCATAACTTCCGCGTAGTATAACTTTTGACTAGGAGAAGCTACGACGCTCGTTTAAGTTTCACTCAACAGCTCTCGTCAAGATCAATCGGTTTTGTGTATGAGTTTAATGTAAAAAATTAAGAAAACGTAACACAATGTCGGCCTATACTCGTCAAAAAGCCAAATCGAAATACAGAAATCGTATACGGTTGGAAAGAGCGTCTCAAAAGCAATCCAGTGATACCCATAAAACCCCATATGATCGAGTGAAGCGGTGCCGGGAACGTAAAATAAACACCAAGGCGCCCGAGCGCGTCAACGTAGACGTATTCACATAAAACAAATGGCCGTGTTCCCAACCCAGCTACACCCCATTTTTTTTGTCATGCCCTTATAAAAGGTCACGATTGACTGTAAAATTTTTACACAGTAAGCGACATTTGAGCGGAGCTTATCAGCTCTGCGACCCTAGTGGCTGATGACAAGCTAATGATGAACGTTGTTGAGCATAGTAACCACTCCCAGTGTGGTGTGGACCAATAGAAGAGAGGTAAGTGGAGAATACTGAAGCCAACATAATAGACGTTCCTGCAGTGTTGTAGGTATATACAAGTGATTCACTTCTAGCTTGTCTTCAATAATAGTAAATATGTGCAGTCCTGAATGTGTTAATGCAGTTCGATTATATTAATGTTGGTCGAAGTATTTCATTCGTGTAAAAGGGCGTGCCTGCTTCAATTTCAAATCTAAACAAACAATTTGATCGCAGTTTCCCGTGTGATTGGCAGATGTATTTGGCGACGAGCGAGTCAATGTAGGAAACATGCGCATATTTTTTGCTATGCGCAAAACAGGCACGCATGTGCGTGTCGCAACGCGGCGCCGGTGGCGAAACGAACGGGTCCTGCCGTCCCTTCCGTCCATTGTGGCGGCAGGTCGGCTTCGCTTACCCACAACTGCCGTTATGTCCGGTGGAGCGCGCTGCTCGCAACACGCGGCAATGCTGAACCATAGACTAAAGATGAGGTAGACCGCTTATTCGTTTTCTTCGCATGTACCCCAACATTGACCTACCCCAATCCTACACAACTGTCAAAGTTACATGGTCAACAGTGATGAACGTCTTTGGTTTCATCTGAATTTTTTAATGACAACCACTATTATATTAACAAAATACTTTTACTAATTCGAATTTAATCAAACTGTATTACTAATTGGTTAGAGGAAGTATAAAAACATATCTCAGTACTTGCTTACAAATTACTTAGCTAACCTAAAATCCAAACCGTTCCGTTTTCGCTAAACGTGATGGAAGAAAAGGAGTTCAGTGTTGGGACACGGAGATATGTTGTGCGCAGCCAGCGAGATTGGTCTACCTCATCTTTAGTCTACGTGCTGAACAAACATGGCCGCGCGTCCGCCGCCGCAGTTTATCATTTGTTACCGGAGCTAGGCCCCTGAGCGCGGGGCGGTGCAAGCAAGCATAGACAAATAATATGAAGTAGACCAATCTCGTTGACTGCGCACAACCAATCTCCATGTCCCAACAATGAACTACTTTTCTGCCAATACGACTTGCAAAAACGGCGTGGATTGTATTTGAGGTTAGGTCACTGTTCAGTAAACAAGTGCTTTGAGATGTATGTGCCAATCTGTAATGCAGTTTGATTAAATTCAGATTTGTGAAAGTACACACTTTCACAAATAAGTGCCAAGTGCGCGGACAGGTGGAGTGATACAAGCTGACATCCTGCAATGGACATGCAGGTTGAATAACAGTCCGTGCCTGTAGTAAATGCTTCTGTATGATGATGGCACACCTGCCCATTGTTGCCAGATCAAATGAGGACAAATTCCCACCAGGTTTGCCGAAATTTCCCTCTTCGTCATGAAAAAAAAAAAACGTGTGTTCCCTTCGTCATGAAATTGTAAAAAAAAAAAAAAAAAAAAAGTGAGCGGTCTTTGTTCACTTATCTATGCTAATTCATGCGCTTCGCAAACTACTTTAACATAAAGTGCTTTTGCTCGTTAAACCATGCCACCAGCCCGTCACAGTGTTTCTCGCAGTAAGTTAAAAATCCAGTTTTTTTCTAAAATGTTTTCCCAATTACTTGGAGCTTTTTTTAGCGCGTTTGAAGCTCAGGAGCAAGCGAGCGGTGAGGGCGACTATGACACGCGCGCCTGGTGCCCCCATCGTTCCTACGCGCAAGGCGCTGAGTTGGCGAGCAGTGTTACCGTCGTGCTGCGTGTACCTGATGGGACTTCAAGCGCAGACCCTATCATTTTATGGGTGGAAATTCTGCAGCAAGTGTCTGTGCAGGTGCCTACAATAGTTTCGAATGTTTCCGACCAGTATGTTGTAAGATACAGAGGTATGAAAGAGCTGTTTTTAGCTATGTTGGCGGGCTCGCGAATAGTATTTATAATGTGCTCCAAGTACTGCGAGTGTTACACCTACCTATTCTGAAGTGTGCTTTCTTTTCGTAAATTTATTTGATGGGGTCACGTTGAGTGGTTTTGTAAATAAAGGCGGATTACAAACACACTGCAGCCCATTTTAAGCGCCAGCTGGGGGGTGGGGGGGGGGGGGGTAAGGCCGATTCCCCTCCCGCCATCTTGAATTTATCGATTTTTCTCCAAAACTTCTATTTCAGAAGGTGTATTGAAATTTCCCGCACTTCGTGCTTAACATATCCTAAATAACAGCGTCCAACCTTTATCGAATTGCCACAGCTCCGTTACAAATTTTTAGCTGGTAACTGTCGAGGCGAAACGCGAGGATATTTCTTGCGAACTATTACAAAGTGACGATGTCAACAGTAATCAAGAAATGCTAACCTCAGACAGTGCACTAGGCAATGCTATGTGCTCTGTGTTTCCAAATAAACATAATAAATGCTGTTCACGATAAAATGAGCGCTTTTCAAATGAACCCTAGAAGAAAGTCGCTGCTCCTGAACGCATATATTTTAACGGGCGCACTGAGTGACATGCGCCCAGTAAAGTTGATAACGATGGATGGAAAATAGTTCCATATCGTAACGTCGAATAAAAGGCGTTAGGTAACATTTTGTAATAACTTGAAGTATTTCTTTCGCTTTTTTTTATGCATCAAAGTGTTCTGACCGTGCTACATCCTAAGCCAAGAGCGTGGCAAGGCCAGATTTGCATAAAGACCTAGCAAAGCCCACAGAACATAAAAATGGCAAAACGTCTAGCAAAGAACCATATGTTATTTCTATGCAATGTAAGGGTGAGATTTGGTTTCAATATTACATGAGGGAAAGTTAACATGAATTTCCTTACCCCTATATCTCAATTTGATTAACATATACATAAAACTCCAGGTTACCATAAAAATTGAGTAAAATGCAAAAATTAGTTTACAGGTACATAAATGTGCGGTCACCCAGTTAATAGTAGAATTTTTCACACTAAAAATATGGTCTATGTTTGCGCAAATTACTGGCCATTTGGTAAATACAGAAGGCCATTACAATATACACCGGGCAAGTAACCCTAAAATACAATCATCACAACATGGCGAATTAAATTCTATCGTACCATCATTCTACTCTGGACTTTAAAGAATTAATTTTATGCCTACACCAGAAAAACCAATATGGTAACACGTATAATACCTTTCTCGTTATGAATCAATGAACATTGTAACCTCAAAATTTGACACAGTATTTTTCTTTCATCTGCTCGCGATCCCACGTGAATAGGAGCAAATGCTGAACAATCCCCAGCCTTAACTCCCGCGAGCAAATGCTAATATTTGAACTTCCCAACTTCGTAAACTTTTTCATTTGTTTACAACTGTTTAAAAAACGCCAAAGTCCCTGGTATCAACTGCCATAGCCGCACCTAACGTGAATCTCTTACAAAGACTACCTACTCAATAAGGCTTGAATTGGTTTCAAAAGTTAGGAACAACTTGGTCACAAATGTTTACAACCATAAAAGGAATTTTTGTTGTGGCTAGTTCACTGACGAATTTCGAATAAGAAATCAACATTTCGCTATCTTTTAAAAATAATTTGAAATTCCCGGCCACCATGGCCCTCGCCTAACGTCAAAGTGATGTGAAGGTCCTATTTGCTTGAGGAGCCTACATTTCGTGTATCAAATCAAGAAAACACTACTTATCTGGTAGAAGTATGCCCCCCCCCCCCCCCGAGTTCGCTAACTGACCCCGAACGAAGCATGCACAGGGAATATATACACAGATCCGCCGCCAATTAGCGCTACCAATCACAGTAGTTATACAGATTATCCTAAAAAAAAATAACATTCCAAGAATTACATGGTTTTTTCAATTGTCCGTAGTGGAGTCGTAATATTCACGACTAATGGCGATTGATGTTACCTGATAAGGTGAAACGACGCAACGGACACCTATTTTCTTTAGGGTGGTCTACGTAATTGAAAAATAAACCACCAATAGTATTGAGATACGCCATCACACTTCCGGCATGTTGACCAAGTTGCCGGAACTGGCGTAACCAGACGTCACATTTTCGTTCTGCGCCCGCACAGGTGCCTCAGAGCCTAGAGCCGAAGGTGCTACTCTCCATCGGCGAACCGCCGAAACCGCTGCCCGCTATACAATTGTCTGCCATGGCTGGTCGCTGCTGCGCGTGGGGAAAATGTACGTACATTAAAACACGTTTTCCCAGTTACCACAGGACTTCCAGTGTCTTTTAAAGGTAACGTGAACATGGCGAGAACAATACAGGCTAGTATTTTAATAATTTTAAACAGTACGAGAGGTTTTTAACACCAAAAACAGCGTGTTTAAATGTTTGCGTCGTCAGGCATTTCGCTCAAACAAAATGTCACGTGACCAAACACTGGTTTTTATTCGAATGGGCGTGTAGCGATGTGGTCCCACCCTTCACAGTGTGAAAATGAGCAGATTTGTATAGTGATATTTATTTTCCTAAAAATTTCACAATTTTACTTGACCGACGCGGATGAATAAAGTGATGAGATCCATGGGAATGTTAATTTTACATAAGGCGGAACAATACACAACGGCATGCAAGTAGTTCTTAAGCAGGGTTTTCAAAAGAGTTCATTTTACAGTGAACAGCCTATACAAAACTGTATTTCCAGAGTATGGCAAAAATTTCATAAGTCCAAGATGGCGGGTCGGAATCTGCCTCAAACTTGCCAGTTAACGCGGAGCAAAGTTGAAATTCCCCCCCCCCCCTTTTTTTTTTTCCACGTGACGTCACTACACGTGGAGCGTGTGGGCGACTAGCTCGGCGTCCACCCTACACCATGCTCCCTTCCAGGCGGCGCGCGACCCGTCCTTCCGGCCGCCGCCCGGGGACTCTCCGCGGCTCTTCTCGCTTATCTTATCACGCTTTGATAGCCATGCACAACAACCTGTACGTCGCAGCGCTTGGGACCGTCATCGCCGTCGTGCCTGCCGCAGGGGCCACCTCTCGTTCTCTCTCTCCCTCTCTCTCACTTTCTCTCGCTCTCACGAGAGTCCCTGCTGGGAGGAGCAATCGAGTTCTTCGTGGTTTTCCAAAATTTCCTTTTGATATTTGTTTCTGCATTTGTATTTAATTAATATTGCAATATTAGTTTGAAGGTATATTGTTAACGATTAACTAATTTATTTTCATCACAAGTCGTGGATGTTTGTTGCATGTATTTAGGGTAGAACCCAGTTGTAAATCTCACACTTCTATGAAAGAAACTTTTTATAATTCCTATGCCTCCCCTTGGAAAAGATCTTTTTTTACGCCCATGCCTCATGACTTGGATAAGGAAAACGAAACCCTACCGAGGATTTCCGAAGTCTGTTCGAAGTCGAGGTTCTGCCATAGATTAAAGATGAGGTAGACCGATCTCGCTAGATGGGCTCAATCAATCTCCGTGTCCCAACATTGAACTGCTTTTCTGCCAACACGACTTTGCAAAACCGGCTTGGATTGGATTTGAGGTTAGGTCACTGTTTCGTAAATAAATGCTTTGATATGTTTAATACTTCCTGTAACAAATTTGTAGTGCAGTTTGATTCAATTCTAATTGGTAAAAGTATTTTTAATATACCTGACAGTGCTTGTCATTTAAAAATTAAGATATAAACAAACACGTTCATCACTGTTGACCATGTGACTTTGACAGTTGTATTCCTTTGAAGGTAAGTCAATGTTCGGTACATGCGCAGAAGACGAATAAGCGGTCTACCTCATCTTCAGTCTATAGGTTCTACGGTCTTACATCTTCGGCGTTTAAAAAAATCACTACATATCTAAAGAAATTATATACTATATACTTATGGCATAAATATACAATAAACAATAATGTAGTTTCTCTCTTTGGACATTGTATAAAACTCATGATGGATTTGCATATTTTAATTTTGATGGCGGCTTTCTGGAATCGCCCTTCACGCCTGTGACACGTGCATTTTCATGAATATCCGCATAAAACTGGCTGTAAGGTAGTGTTTCACTTTCACCGTTACAGTTTATATTCGCTCAAATGTATTTGTGGTATGAAATAACTTTGGATAAGAGAAGCTTCAATAATACTGCCCAGAAAACATAGACCAATCACAATAAAAACAAACATCTGGCGAGGTCTCTTCAACACCACCAAGGTAACAAAGTGAGAATGTGTATTTTACTCTGAGTTTTAAAGTTTACAGAACTGAGTTCTTCGGCTTGCTTCGGCAAACAAATGAATCGGATAAGGATCTTTCGTTATTCCCTTGAGTTACAACTCTCTATGCGCTGTTCACAGTAAAATTAGCACTTTTGTGGCCATAGTTACTTTTTTTATTTCAGCCATTTTTAGCCTTAAACTCCAATTAAAAATAAATAATACCATGTAAATAATAAACCCATTGCGTATATTCCACTGGACTTGTAACTTAACGTCTAAGGATACAAAAAATGTATGTATGACTATTATTCCAAATGAGAGGGCTTTCAAAAGTGCTCACTTTACCGTGAACAGACTGTATTTGTATACTCCCTGATCTCTACCGCGGGGTGATGGACGTCGGCGGCTTCCGGTCTGGGAGGAGCACCTTCGCCATCGCTGTCACCGTCTTTCTCAAATACTCTCTCCCCTCTTGCGTACTTCCTTCACAAGCTGTAACACGCTTTACATAACACGGTATACTTAGGGACACCTGCTTCTCGCGAAACAGGTATTACGCGGAGGCTAGACTTCAATATCCGTGTGCATACTTGCAGTCTTCATTTGACTATTAGTCGCTTGTCTTTGTGCGATGACAGTCTGTTACACGAGTGAGCCAATCAGAATTAATTTTGTCCTATACTGAAGGTCCGTGATTCGCGGGCGGAAAGATACGTCGCGTGGCGTAACAATTCAAATGATCCAATTACGAAATTGGTTCTGAACTAACGTGCTTTGGAACACAACTTGTCGTGAAATCTTTTCGCGAAAAACAGGTGCCTCTACTCATAATATACGAACCGGGCACACGCGAAACCACGATAGAAATCATGCATTCTACTTTGCTACGGAGTCGCGTCCATTAAAATTATGATGTCGCTGCTTAAAGCCACGTTAAGGCGAATCGCCGAAGGGAAGACTGCGAATCATTTGAGCGCCTTGCGCGTAGGGGCGATGAGGTAAGTGGTGGGTGAGCAAAAATCGACCTTAAAGCTCAAGTGTTACGAATTATCAAACGCGCAAAATAGACTACTGGCAGGCGGAACCCTTAATTGGGCACTTTTTGGAAGCTCCGCTTACTGTTATACTTTCTACCCACTGTGTTAGAGTCCACCATCATTTAAATATGTGCATTATAATGAATTTCACGTTGAGTATAGGGTATGGCGATGCGAAATTTTTACGAACAAATAGCCTTCCATCTCCCAAATTCTTATTTGAACATGTATAAAACAAAATTCAACCGATTTTAGAGATAACTAACTTGAAACTATATTTTTATCAACAAGTAAAATTACTCAACTACATTTCCTTATTCACTACCATTGCTAGTATAATTATGCTGGTTAATGCCAGCCTTTAAAAATATGTATGTACTTAACAGTATTTTTTTATGACTTCAGTAATGTTTAGTTCACAATTAGATAGTCTTAATTTTCGATTGACTAACATCTATAGGTCATTTTTGTTCAAATTTTTTTTTTTTTGCTATTTAACGGTAAACTGAGCACTTTTTAATGCCCTGCTTAATATCTACTTGCATGCACGTTGTGTATTCTTTCGCCTTATGTGAAACTAACATTGCATGGGCCTGGTCACTTTCTTCATGCGTCGGTCAAGTAAAACTATGGAATTATTAGGAAAGTAAGTATTTTACAAATTTTGCATCTTCTTGCACGTATATCCATCACGAAAAAAACACAAAGTAAAATAAGTCATTTCAGTACTCGCAAATATTTACCTAACTCTTTTAATTCGACGTTAAGATATGTAACTACTTTCTCTTCGTCGTTACCAACTTTACTGGGCGCATACCACATACCAGTCCGTTCGTTCGTTAATATGCATGCAGGTAGTGACAGTAACATTTTTCATAGGTTAATTTCAAAAGTGCTTAAATAATCGTGAACAGCCTATAGCAGTATACATATGGGAAGTTATCGAAAACTTCCGAAGAAGTATTGTCACGTCGGAAACGTGCAACACACAACACGTAACATATACATTATATAAGGTAAGACAGCCTATTTTGGTTGCAAGCTCACGGATTCACTGTAAAAAATATATGTAAATTTACACGTACAAATTCTTGATAGTTTTATATTTCGTATGTGTGAATTATAAAAAACAAAATACAGTACGTATAATTTAACACAAATGTTCTTAATAATCCAGAGAGAAACAACAAGTTTTTGGTGAAAATACATGGATGCATGGCTTGGATAACATAATGCTGGTGTTTATTTACACATTTTGAAGTATGCGTAAAATCACGCCCGTTCCTGTATTAAAACCTTAAATTGTGTATTTTTACGGCTACATGGTCGTTGTATAAACACTCACTGTAAGTGTAGTTGTACATCTTCCACTGTGTAATTTTACAATGACCGTGTGTGCGTAAACTTGCATTACATTTTAGTATATCTGCGCATGTATATTTACACATACGAATTTTACATAATTAATATTTTCATGTGTAATTTGCCAAGGCATATATAGTATTTGTAATTTTGCACTAATTTCCCTAGGAATTCAAATATAGCTACAACTATTTGTTTAAAAAATGTGACATAGTGGTAGGGAGTAGAACTACTTCGAACTCATTTTGTGTGTTTAAAAGGAATACTTAAAAACCACTGGGAAGATATGCTGACTTTGGTATATATAACTACGTATTCTATATCTGAACTCCTTTTGTGTGTTTAAAAGGAATACTTAAAAACCACTGGGAAGATATGCTGACTTTGGTATATATAACTACGTATTCTATATCTGAACTCCTTTTGTGTGTTTAAAAGGAATACTTAAAAACCACTGGGAAGATATGCTGACTTTGGTATATATAACTACGTATTCTATATCTGAACTCCTTTTGTGTGTTTAAAAGGAATACTTAAAAACCACTGGGAAGATATGCTGACTTTGGTATATATAACTACGTATTCTATATCTGAACTCCTTTTGTGTGTTTAAAAGGAATACTTAAAAACCACTGGGAAGATATGCTGACTTTGGTATATATAACTACGTATTCTATATCTGAACTCCTTTTGTGTGTTTAAAAGGAATACTTAAAAACCACTGGGAAGATATGCTGACTTTGGTATATATAACTACGTATTCTATATCTGAAGTCATTAGTTGTTATCCACATTTTGGAGACAAATTTTTTTATAGCTCTGTTAAGCTACCAAGTTATAAAACGGAGTAAAATATCGTGATAATGGTAAAAATACGCATACAAAGTATGTGAATTAACATGACGCAATTATTATTAGTACATATACTGACGATAAAATTGCTTAGTAAAACAGTGGAAAAATTTACAGAAATTGTGTAATTACAATTATAGTGAATCTGTGATTTAATTTTTTTTGCAAGTCAAAAAATAGACATACGATTTGGCGAAATTACAATTGCGATGTCTGTGTAAATTTACTTTTCGTGGAGCAAAACTACACGAACGTTGCAGTTTATTTTCTGCTACGTAGTAATTGTAATTTTGCACCATTCTATGTCAAATTAGTTGTACAAGGTAATGTTGTTTTACTAATTTGTAGGATAAATTTACTTGGATGTAGAGTTAAAGAACACATTGACATGTGCGCATATAAAATTACACCGACATCAGTGGAGACAATGATGCCACATACATGTAGTGTAAAATTACACAATTTTTTAATATTGTTATTTCAACTTGTCAGTAACCAAGGCATCGTATTTAAATCCTCGTGTATAATAAATTATTTCATTGAGTAAGAGTCGTTTGAGCATCTTTCAAAGAATCGTTGTCCCATCTGCTTCGTCTTCAACTGAATTTCGAAACATACCGAGGAATTAAACACGCTACTAATTATCTACCTCGCCAGTTGATAATGTTTAGAAAGACAGAATTTTTCAACCACTTTATTTGGATAGTGGCACATATTCAAGTTAAGAACCGAAGTAGAAGTCAGTCAGCTTATAAAACTATCGACATCTGATTAAGCTTTTTGATAAAACTGGCTGGACTGTTAATTTTTTCTTCTTCCAATGGGGTGAGATTGATGATAAAAAAAGGATTTCGATTTTAGATACTTTTATTTTGAACGCTTACTTTTCGCAGAAAAAGTTAATCGACTTTCATTTTTCGTCTTTCGTGGCGTCCACGTTCCGAAATTCCCCATCGTGAAGCGCGGGTCATGTTGAATGACCTTGGAAGGAAAACAGGTTTGCGGTTCATCATGTCACGAAGAAGACCCGAGGATGCAGCAATCGAAGAAGAGGTCATCCTCGAGACGGGTTGCCATCAAAGTCGTAGCGCCACACGAAGAGAGAGGAAATATAAGAGCTTCGTACACGTCATCGACTGAATGCACGGGTGAATTTTTCACTGTAATTTTGTTTTGTAGTTTTACAAGAAAAAGCTTTGCAAACGCTGATTCCAAGAAAAAAAAAACTTATCAGTTTTTATTTTAACGTTTACTTTTGAGAAGTGGAAATAAAATATTTCCTGTGCTTTCAGAACATCTATAAAGAATAAACAAGAGCGAAGTGGAAAACTTTCGAATTATGTTAAATAAAGAAAACCTTGCCGGTACCGACTCCAACCAGCTGAAGGCTGTTCCCTATAAAGTGAGCACTTTTGAAATAAACCTTAGAAAAAATTCACTGCCCATAGCTGCATATATTTTAACAGGCGCCCTGAGTGACATGCGTCCAGTAAAGTTGGTAACGATAGATGGGAAATAGTTCCGTATCTTAACGTTGAATAAAAAGTATTATGTAACCATTTCTGATAATTTAAATTATTTATTTCGCTTTCTGCTTTTTTTTTAATGCACCGAAGTGTAAAAATGAGCAGATTTGTAAAATATTATTTTTCTAATAATTTCACAATTTCACTTGACTGACTCATGAATAAAGCGATGAGGCTCGTGACAATGTTAATCTTACATAAGGCGGAAGAATACACAACGTGCATACATGTAGATCTTAGGCAGGTCTTTAAAAAGCGCTCATTTTACCGTGGTTAAAGTATAGCTTCTTTTTCCTTTAGCAGATATGTAGTTAAAGGTTGTTCACGATAAAGTGAGCACTTTTGAAATCAACCTTGGAAAAAAGTCACTGCCCCTACCTGCATATATTTTAACGGGCGTTGTGAGTAACATGTGTCCAGTAAAGTTGGTTACGATGGAGATGACAGTAGTTCCATATGTTAACGTCGAGTAAAAAGTGTTAGGTAACCATTTGTGCTTACTTAAATTATGTCTCTCGTTTTCTGTAATTTTTAATACATCGGAGTGTAAAAATGAATCGATTTGTACTATATTTACTTTTCTAATAATTTCACAGCTTCATTTGACCGAAGCATAAATAAAGTGATGAGGCTCATGGCAATGTTAATTTTACATAATGCGGAAGAACATACGACGTGTATACAAGTAGATCTTAAGCAGGGCTTTCAAAAGTGCTCATTTTACCGTGAACTGCCTATACTTGTTTTATCTTCTTCGGTGCAGAAATGCGATCGTGACCAATTCATCTTACAATGCACGACCCTTTTTTTAGGGTAATTTATTCGCAGTACACTCAGTAAGTTCGTGGACGCCATGATGCATGGCTGCTTACACTCAGGCCACCAAACACGAACTTGTTGACTGTGGCGTATGTACACATATGTTTGTATGATCTTGGGCAGTTGGAAAATAACGTCACGTGTTGGGGAGAATCGAGTACATTTCCACCGTTGCAGTTTTACAACTGCAGAATACATGGTATTGTAGGCTATTCACGGTAAAGTGAGCACTTTGAATGCCCTCTCGTTTCGAATGATAGTCAATAAATATATTTCATTGTAGCCTTAGAGGTAAACTTCCGAGTCCGGTTGAATATACACACTATGTTTGTACTTACATGGTAATATTTATTTAAGCAGGTAGTTTAAGAATGAAACACGACTAAAATGAAAAAGTAACTAAGGCCTCAAAAGTGCTCAATTCACCATGAACAGCCTATATGAACTTTTGCATCGGGGCAACAGTTACTGGCATTACATACCTACAAAATATAATTGCAGCTTGCTCGGTTGGTTGCAAAAAAAATACTGTGCAGGTGAAATACACATAGCCGCATGATTGCATAAGTCTGTCTTTCCTAGGAGAGGAAGGTATATGGCAATAAGAGTTTTCCACAGCGAAGAACGTCCTCCTCTCATGTTTTCCCAATTCAGTAATAATGAATTAAGAGAACGTAATTTGTAAACACATTCACTTATTTTAAGTGGAATAGCTAATGAATGTCAATAATGTATAACTTTGAATTAACGATATAAAGTGATTCCTGGTCATATACAAACATTTTAAGGTGTATTACAAACATAGTTCTGTTGACTTTACACAAAATAAATTTCACACGAGATATTTTGCGCCTATTTTCAAAAAGGTTTATAAATGTACGAATACTTTATCTGTTAAATTTACGAGTTTTTTAATAGTGTGTAGGGGGATGCTTCCTCGCGTGTAACGTGGTGTAACACAAACTAGAAAAAAAAAACCCAAAGAAAACCCTTACTCCCAATGAAAACTTTGTTAACCCTTTGTACAAAAAAAAAATCAAATTTTGTCGTGTACATTAAAAACTATTCTTTTTCACTTATGGTTTTCGGTGAATCTATGAGGGGGAAGGGGAAGTGAGTCACACTTTGAAAAAATCCTAAACTATATTACAAACTGCACACGCATTCATTTCCTAATCCGGGATTCGAACACAAGACCGTCACATCATAAGCTGGTGTGTCATGTCTGCCACATATAGTACAACAAGATTGCTAGATAGGCGCTTGAAATAAATCAAGTCGGGATGTGGTCATAATTGCTAGGCTTTTTATGCTCGAACGTAAAATTTGAGTCGTCAGGAACAGATTATGAAATTTAAAAAAATTGTGTTGCAGTTAGTACCGAGGTAGTAACGTAGTGATATCCTTTGCTGGAAGACTGACTATCATATATTTCAGCCGAGAACAGCATTCGTAAACTCTGCAACGACAGATCTCAGCTTCCACCTGCTGATGTCCGGTTGCAACATCGTGGTTCGAAACTCGATCCGAGATCGGATCTAAGGTCGACACAGAAAACTGTTGCATCATTGAAGTTTGGAGCTGGACTGGAGATCGAGATGAAGTTCATTTCGAACCACAGAAATTGGCGATTTGAAATCTCGATCCGAGATCAGCAGCCATCGTCAACAAATGTAGTTTGAAAATACGCCAACAGATATAACTACTTTCGATTGGTTTCTTGGGAAATTAAAAAGACCTTATACGCACTTGAATATTATTCAGTAAAATTCGTACAACAATAATTCACTTAAAACAGATAAAACATCGGACATCTAGTTCTACCTATAGTGAAAAATACGCCTACTTCCATGACGTCATATATTACGAACCAATAACAAAATTTGTCTCTCACTTTGGAACCAAGATTGACGAGACGGAGATCCAGATTGATGAAATTTTGTTGGTGCAACACTTTTACTTTGGAACCAAGATCAAACTGGATTCTGGTTCGGAACTAGGATCATTCGATCTCGGATCGGGGAAGATGTTGGTGCGTTCGGCCATATAAGTAATCTGAGCACTGACAACCTTGGAATAACGAACCACGGAGGATGGTCACCTGCCTTCAGTGAGATGTGAACAAGATGTCTCACGATGAAATGGAACGTTTTGCAACGGTTGTCACGTGTTCCCTGCGTAATTAGTTCAAGGACTGTCTGAAACTGCATTAAAGGCAGTTCAAACTAATTAAAAACAACGTTCATAATCTGTGGTGTCGTGTAATTATCTCAAAAATCCTGACCCAAAGTGGGCCAAGGATATTGCGGTTTGCAGTAAAATTCTGCTTCATGCCACATCGTTACTGTTGTCTGCTCTTATATAGATCTGCTGGCTACAAAGAGTACTTTGTATACACTTAATAGATTATGAACGTCTGAAGTTTTATTGCAAGTATCATGTTGCAGATATGTGATCACACCAGAGCAGTGATCCTCCCCAAAAGTTCGGATTCATTGCGAAAAACGTACGCTCTAATTTTAAAATGTAAAATTCCTAAAATGATAAAATATTCACTTACGCATCACACGAAATATTAACCTCACAATATCATAGAAGTAAAGGAAATGTCAAGCGCATTTATCATACGCATTCAATAATTTCATTATAGATTTAACTTTTTATAAAAAATTAAAAAATTGTGTAGGAAAGCTACACTGAACGCATGGGAGAAATGTACCACACTTTATTTCCTTATTATACGCATTATATACTACAGTAACAAATATGATATAGCTTGTTCACAGTAAAGTGAGCACTTTTGAGGCACTAGTTACTTTTTTCTTTCAGCTGTTCCTTATCCTTTAACCACCTTTTAAAATAAATATTGTCATGTAAGTAATAAACAAAGTGTGTATATTCCACCTCATTCGAAAATTAACGACTAAGGTCAAAATTAAATATATTCGTTAACTATTATTCCAAATGAAGCGGATTTCAAAAATGCTCACTTTACCGGGAACAGCCTATATTTAGAAATAGTAGTAAATGTTTGGGGGTGGTTGAACGGCATCCAAAACGTCAGTTTCTAAGATGCAACTGTCAGGTGATAGTATTTGTATACTTCAGAAGTGATCATATTATCAGAAAGGACTCTTTGAATCAATAAAATAATTAGCACATTTTCACAAGACCAAACAAATTTGTGGAGTTTATTTAACTAAAACATCAGTTTACATATAGATTGTTTGACATATCAGAGGTTTTTCGAAGTGCGTTTTGTTAGATGAATCAGTTTTGTTGAGTTTCGAAATTGTCTTCGGCGGCTTTCTCTATGTATATCTCTCATACACACGTCGGTACAGAGAGGTCGCTACCTTTTTTTTTTGTTTCACGATGTAGTGACCAGTATTTTGTTGATTCTAATAAACTTTTCACGTGTGTTCTGTTCAAGTTATTTCAGAAGAGCTTCGTAATTACACGTCGGCCTACTGCGTTACAAACGGTTCCATCAACTTTAATCACTAATTATGCGAAACAGAACACGCCAGAGTTGTACATGTTGATAATATGAAGCGTGTGTTCTATCATTGTATTTTTATAGCACTCGCGTTTTTGTTAGATACTCTTAATGTACCCTTTAATTCCGCTGTGTGTTTTCTCCGTCGGTAATCTTACCTTGTGCCAGCATACACACTGAACTCATTCTTTCAGTTTTTAAACCGTATCGCAAGTGAAATGGGATGTGTTTTGGTTTGCCTAACTTTCCTTATAGGTAACGGGTTACGAGGCTTCCCGTCTATAATGTGTCTTCTCCGTTCCTACTCAACCTTCTCCCCCCTTTTTTTTTTCTCCATACTACTTTCGTTGAAACTTTTTCGGTGAAGTTCACTAGACTATTCGAAAAGAAGGCGACAATTTTTTCTCGAGGAAACTGAATTTTGTTTGAAACTGGTTGACAAACTTTAATCGACCAAGTTCCCAATGGTCCGGATAAGGCGCGTCAGAGCATCAGATCAAAAATAATGACGAAGTTTGAGTTTTTTCATATCTGCTGTAGTATGTGAACACGTGTTTTAGTTATTTCAACAATTTGCTCGTTCTGATTGAATTTCCTTTTGCTTAGTCGATCTGTATGAAATCTGGTATCGGCTGTTCACGGTAAAATGAGCACTTTTGAAAGCCCTGCTTAAGATCTACTTGTATGCGTGCTGTGTATACTTAGGCCTTATGTAAAATTAATATTTCCATGGGTCTCATCACTTTATTAATGCATCGGTAAAGCGAAACTATGGAATGATTAGGAAAATAATTATTATACAAAACTGGACATTTTTACACTTCCGTGCATTGGAAAAAAAAAAAAAAACAGAAAGCGAAAGAAATAATCTAAGACATCACAAATGGTTTTTTACACTTTTTATTCGACTTTAATATGTGGAACTACTTTCCATCCATTATCATCAACTTTACTGGGCGCATGTCTTTCAGTGCGTCCGTTAAAATTTATGCAGACAGGGGCAGTGTCTTTTTTCTAAGGTTGATTTCAATAGTGCTCACTTTATCCTGAACAGCCTTTACAGATCCCTATTCAGGGGGGAACTATGTGGCTTCAACCTCTTCTTAAAAAAAAAAAAAAAAAAAATCGCAAGCTCTTATGGAAAAAGAAACTCCAGTTTCGTTTAACTGAGGACCTAACCTAACTATTGGCGAAATAGATGTGAAACTGCGAACTCTAATCAAGTCGGTGATTTTGTCTCGGCTCGGGCGGGAAACAAATCTGCGTTCTGATTGGCTGTTCAGTCTCCTGTTGTGGACATACTGTATTATCTAGGCACATACGAATCATACTTTATTTTGACAGAGGGTTGCAAGGAAGCCGCACGTAGCAGGGCGTAGCGACTAGTAGGAAGTCGAGACACGCTTGTGCTTGGCTCTATACACACGGCGCGTATGAGTTTCATCACGGAACTGATCGGAGAATTACAAACGGCTCTTTGATCGCGTGAACGGCAGCGACGATGGTGGCAGCGATAACTGCATACGTATGGCAGACAGAACCCGTCATAACGTTCATCGCAGCTTCTGAACTTGCTAAGAGCACACTCTCTTTCCCCACTATTGCTTCGGAAAGCATGGCGGTTGGTTTTTGTCGGCTCGCCTTTGCAAACGACACAAATTACTAAAGGCTACAGTGCACAAAACTGCAATAGCACAAGTTTTTTCCTATGGTTTAGCTATTTTAAATTTCGAAAAGTTTCGGGATTGTCGTAGTAAATTTTGTTGCAGGATGGCAGTCAAAATTATCCCAGTTTGATTTCGTATCTGAGGAGAACTTAGATAAGAAGTTATTATTGAAGTACAGACGAATTTTCATCTGCTACGCATGTTCTCAACATTGCCTCGTGATTTTGACAATTCTGCAGGCAAATTGAGTGTTCAAATACATACATTTTTGTTTACAGTAGTGTCATTATTATACATACGTATTATGTATTACGTATTACAGCCTAATGTATCTTGGTTGCAATAAAACTTGGCGAAAGGACGTGATACTGATATTTCAAAACACGTCTCTATGTAAAAATGTAGTTGACGTAAGTCGGGGCCAAGTAGTTTCGACAGTTCTAGAATCTGAAGTTGGAAACTTCGCAGATAGCGTACGCACTCTACACCATACTCCTTTCACACCAGAAGCGACAGTAGTTTTGACAAATGCCGTATCCGAAACGGTCAATTTGGGGAATTAGGTTTAGGAATTTAGGGTGAATGGTTTGGAACGGCTTGTAATAGCGCTGCATGCGACAAAGTTGGAAACTGCAGGCTTACGGAATTTCGACGTTATTTTGTTTGTCACCCTATCAATAAATAACCTACTCTCAAGCATTTTTACGTAACCTCGTTGTCTTGTGAATAACTGATCATACTTCTTTCTAGCCGATATTAATTTTCTCGTTGTTTTTTCGCTCCCTGCAATTAACATTCCATTTCAAATAACAACCGATTTTTTTGTCAATTTAAAACATACGGACTTTATTTTAAAATAACTTATTACTTACATACGAAATAACATGTAGATTCCTGCTTTTCCATTTTTCACGTGCATGTATTGGGCAGCGTTTCAAGAATAGTAAATACCTACGTTTCCACCACAACGCGGGAAATAAAACGTAAATAAACAACAGCAGGCGAATTTACGGACCTATTTGGGGATTTAGGGTGCTACTTCACCTCGGTATAAATTCCAACCCTAAATACCCAAATATTTAGAGCCTAAACTTTGTCACATGGTCGATTTAGTAACCTAGAAAATGGTCTCGTAGCCGTTTCTGTCACGGCTACAGAATACTTAGGAACACGCGAGTGAGATGCCAGTATAATGACGTCACTTGCCAGCAGCAACGTGTTGGAACGCTGTCCGCCAATGAGCGCACGCTAACTTACTTGCCAGCGCAGCCAGCCAACTGGGAGTAATTTGCAGCGCGCGGTAACCAATAAGTAGGAATAGGAAAATTTCGCGAATTCATTTCAGTACAAGATAGACGTCGAATACATATAAAGTGCAGTCGCCTTCGCAATTGGATTACAGTTTATTAGCTCCGCCCTGCACGCCTCTGAGCCAATAGCAGACTTGCAAGGAAACACTTTGTGAATCCCGTAGCTGCCAGGTGTGGGACAACAGCCAATGAACACACAGCTGAGGCTCCAGTGTGTAGAGGACTGACGAGTCTAGCCTACAGGTCATTGAACTCCCAAAATTTTCCTATCCCTAATCATTACCAACTTTACTGGGGGGGGGGGGGGGGCATGTCACTCAGTGCGCCCGTTAAAATAATATTACGTTAGTAGCAGTTACTTTTTTTTTTAGGTTGATTTCAAAAGTGCTTACTTTATCGTGAACAGCATTTACCATAGACTAAATATAAAGTAGCCAGACCGATTTCGCTGGTTGCGCATAACCAAACTCCGTGTCCCAACAATGCTAGCCCAACTTGCAGAAACGGCGTGGATTGGATTTGAGGTTAGAGCACTATTTAGTAAACAAGTGCTTTGAGATGTGTGTATACTACCTCTAAGCAATATGCGATACAGTTTGATAAAATTAAAATTGGTAAAAGTATTTGATAAATATAATAGTTCCTCTCACTTAAAAATTAACTAGCGATCCGGCCCGGTTTTGCCCGGGTACAATTTAGTTTTTTTCTACCTGCCGCGCGCTTACCTCGTACACTTCCCCCCTCCCCCCCCTTGCAAATCTCTTGTCACCGCATTGTCACTCCCCGCCCTTACACCTCCGCCCACGTATAGGTCCATGCGCGCGCGTCTCCATTTTCGAAATTACTTTTTTACAAAAATGTTTACAACTTCTAAATTATTGGCTATAATTGTATGATGTGAAGAACTTTTCTTATCTACAATAAACTGTTTTCATAATTAATTAATTTTCATAAAGATTAAGTTATTTGTAGTTAGAAAAGCCAGTAAATTTTACGTTTGTTTTTGTTGCGTAATTAAAATTGTAAACACTCTTATTACTACTAATCATAGTAGTAATGTTTCATATCACTTTCATTATTAACTTTATTTACGTCAGTTTCAGCCATGAAAGTCTGCGACAAATGGATGCACATAAAATCAATTACAAAAAAATTACTTCCTACATTATTATTACAATTTTTTACATGCAATCACAGTAAATATTATGACGATCTTTCTTGAAGAATATTTTATTGAAAATTCTGCTTTCTGAAATATCCAGAATGGAAATGCGCTTAAATTTTGTTAAAAATGTGGAAGCTATCGATCTATTAATTTCTTATATTTAAAACGTATATTTTAGTAAAATATTTTATAATGTTGTAAAATAAATTATAAACATTCATCTTTCATATACAGCATAAATCGCACTTTTCTGGCAATTTTCATGGCGTCTGTTTATTATTATTATTATTATTATTATTATTATTATTATTATTATTATTATTAAAAGTCGGGCGCAGTGCTCCGTAGGCAGTTGCTTTGCTTCAACCTTAGAAGGAATTTTAAATGTTGAAATGGATAGCTGCGGGGAATATGTGGTGCGTTGAGAGCCGCCAACTGGTGGTCGCACCAAGGCCCCTTGTATAAGGGGGTTTGGAAAGGGGGGGGGGGGCATGGTGACATGAACTCGGCCGCCTGAAGTGTGTCAGGGGCGCCGCGGTGTGGCCGACACCAGCCCGCACGAGCTGCTGTTCCGCGCCGCCCAACACCGCTACTGCCGCCTCGCCCACTTCTATACATCACGGCTACTTACAACTTCTCCGTAGTCGTGCTCAAGTTATACTTCCAGGATGTTCCTTCGCCTCATGACAACTGAGCTTAACCCGAGTCTGCAAAATTGCACCGAAGGGACAACGCACCGCATTCGTACGCACTCAGTGTGGTGATATTTTGCATAAGCACTATTTTTTACTAGGAATTTCCAATGCACCTACTTTCTCCCTGTTTTTATTCATGTATCAAATATTCTATTGTATTGTTACAATTTCTCTCTCAAAATTCAGTGGGCTAAACCAAGTTCGTTAAAAGATGGAGGTCTTAATTAAATAAAAGAGTTAATTATAATTTACTAATTTTATTTACAACTACAAACAAAATTCTCTCAACTCAACATCTCACAACAAATTGATATCACTTACTTTTTACAATTAATGATTTCAATTAATACAATTTTAAATTACATCAAAGAAATCAATGTAATTAAAAAATTAAAAATCAGTCCTAATACAAGTATCAAAACCGACTTAGTTATTTTATAAATTATGTTTTAATATTTGACAGTTCCATTATTTACAATAAAATCCGTATCATATGTCCATTCAGTCCCACTTCAGTTCAGCCCATGTCCCGCCAGTCCGCAATGTTCTAGACTTCTCCTAGCGTCCTCACGCACAGTACGCTTCACTCGTCGGGTTTCACGCCCTCTCGTCCATTCACGCAACGAACAACTCGTCCGCATTTAACTTCGCGCCCGCACTCAGCTAGATGGCCTTCGCCAAAGACTGCTGGCCGCTGGCCGGCTGCGTTGCGCCGAGTGTCGTAATTCCCAGAATAGTCTTGCGTGTTTTATGTGTTTTTGGGCTTCTCCTGCCCGGGGGGGGGGGGGCATGTGACGTCAGCCAGATCTCGCCGTTGTCAATCATTCCCGAGCTTCACCAGGTGAAGGGGAGTGGGCAGCAGCGAGGCGGCAAGCGCGTCTGTCTTGTAGAGGGGAGGATCGAGGTGGGTCAGCTCAGGCCGCGCGTAACGGGAACTGGTAGCCGGTGTCAGCTGCAGCCCGCAAAAGTATACATAAAATTTAAGTAAAAGTTCGATTAGGTATTTTTATGTTTGTACAGTTATAAAATACTTTTGATACATGACATATTTAGGAAACAACCAAACACATAATACATGGGGTTATTTTTCAAAGGTTTTATTCAAAACGTGTGAAGAAACCACTAATAGACTACATTATATACGTAAAGTACATTCAAAGTATTCTCAAACTTTTCGAATTAAAAACATTAAAAAAAACCGTGTTTGGCATCGTTGGTGATTGTTTAGTAATTAAAGTTATGTAGCAGCACCATAGGGGCGTTGGAAACTCTTTATTGTTATCTATAAAATATTTATTATTGAGTGTCTGTCCATTGCACTAAAGACTTAGCGTTTTCTTCCAAACTCGTTTAAGTTTTGTTCACATGTGGTGGAAGGATACGTAGTGAGTAACCCGAAAGTAGAACTTGAGCGGGGTTCCAAAAGAGTTGGAGGTAACCACATATAGACTTGACACTGATTGCCTTTTAAGTCTACCAATTTTCTTAAACATAGTATCCTTACCTAATAGATGCACCTATAGTACCTGAACTAACCTGGGATAGCTGGTTAGTAAATAATTAAAAAATAAAATACAAACGATGCGCAGTATCAACGAAGATTGTCGTCTAGTACCGTTTGTTTTTGGAAGTCCTGCTGAAGGTATTAATTTTCGACCCATAATAAATAAATAAATATATATATATATCCTTCCGCCAGAAATAAAAATTCAACACTGCGATGGGTCCAGTGTGCACATCAATGTTGGGGATGCCACGGAATTCCCTTTCTCATTTTTTCCCCCCCACGACTTATGTAAGAAAAATAATTCCCCCGCCAGGGAAAGTGATTCTCCTCCCTTATGATTAATAATACATCATGATTTAGTATACTAAGCATGCTCACATAAAAATTATTACAAAGAAACTTGACATCTGTAGTTCATTCACGGTTACTTCAAACATTCCTGAAGCCCTGCTAAGTTCTGCTTCCAGGATATTCCTCCGCAGCGTGCAAGCTAAGCTTAACCAAGTGTGGAAAATTACGCCAGAGGACAACGCAGCGAATTTCTGTATAAGAATAGGTATTTCTTACTACGCGTTACCAAACACATGTATACTCACTGTTTTTATTAAAATTATCTTTAAATGAAGCATTATATATTATAGATAAAATATTAATAACATTTCAATTTAACAGAAAAAAAAGTAACTTTTATGAACACAAGTATAAAACGCTTGTGATACATGGTACATGTTGGAAATAACTAAACACGTCATAAATGGTCGAGAAGAGGGGGGGGGGGGGAATTTTTTCAAGGGTTTGATTAAAAAAGGGTGAAGAGAATGCTAATAGAATATACTTCAAATGGAAAGTAATGTCTAGAGAACAGACGAGACCACATGCGACTAAGGTATACTGATTGCAAGTACTTAATTTTCTAATAATTTGACAGATTCACTTGATTGACCATGAATTAAGTGATCAGGCTCATGTCAATGCTAATTTTACGTAGTGTTCTGGAAGACTACGCCAAGTGTATACAAGTAGCATATCTTTAGCAGGGCTTTCAAAAGGGCTCACCTTACTGTCTATAGTAAAATATTTCTATTTCGTAAAGTTTTAAAAGTTCACTTGATCAACAGACGTGTACACGATACTAGGCCCATAGCAATGATAATTTTCACAAATGACGGGAGAGTACTCAAAGGGCAGGAAAATTTATTCCAAGCGGGGATTTTAGAACTTTTCGACTAACAGTAGAACGTACCGGCTATCAGTAGACGAGAGGTGACGAGTGGTACATCTGGCTGAGGCGTATCGCTGTAAACCGAAAGCTGTAAAGCTCGTTGAAATCCCGAAGTCACACGGACCTGTTTAATTGTGATTTATGGATGTCCGGGTCAGTGCGAGATCACTCGAAAGAACTCCGAGTGAAGGAGTTAATGTTGGCGGCGAGACGAGAGCGATAAATTGAATCCAGACTACAACACACTGACTTTCAGACAGAGTCCCACCATCTGTCAGGGAAATGAGTCACTTGCATGCAGCTCATTCGCGGTTATTCAAGCACTTTTGAAATTAACTTCTGAAAATAGTTCCCTGCCCTCAGCTTAATATATTTTAACGAACCTGTTGGTTTCCATTCCCCCAATAAAGTTGTCAGCAACGTGGGAAAATTATTTTCATATTTTAACTTAGAATTAAAAGTGCGATGTTTAAATATGTGGTAATTATGTATGTTACTATTTTAACTTCACATTGTTTTATGCACATAGTAAGAATTGGCATATTGTTGCGTATTTACACTTTTAAAATGTCACATTTACACTTGATCGGCAAAAGAATTATCTGATCGATGGCAAAACTAATTTTACAAATGGCGGAGGATTACAAAGGGGGTACAGAAGGTGATCCTAAGCAGGGCGTTCAACATTGTTCACTTAACCGCAAACAGCCTGTACGCCAGTTTTTGCTAATTATACTTTTCCGGATAGTAATTTAGAGAAAATATATATAATGTATAATGTTAAGATACACATACATTTTTATAGCGACAATGTAGACGAAGGTAGCCTATAGATGTAGCTGGTGACGCTGATGTAGCTGACGACGATGTTAATGATGCAGAAGATGACGCGGATGATACAAGGGATGATGATGATGTTAAGCTGATCGCCGAAGGTTGGTAGGGACCCAGTGAACAGGGATGGCAAGATTCTGCTAGGGTTTGCCAGTGCTTTCCGCAGTGTGAAGGTTAACCATTACCACCAACCACTTGAAAAATTTGAAGTGTTAGTTCTGGAAGTGGATCCGGAATTACACAGATGAGAGGTAACAATGCTACAACTACTGCGCTTTTTTTTTCTCTCATAAGTTATTTACATAAAGGTTGAACACAAGACATATGACAGAGCATCATCATGTAAAACACACACATTACGTAGTCATAGCTTGAACATGTCACACCTGTTAGTTTTTGATGTGCTGTAAATGCTTTAGAGCTATTACCAGAGACCCGGAATTTTTTTTCTCTCCCAACTGATTAGAAATACAAGTTTAAATTTTAGAAGCTCTGTTACTAAGGTCCACGATTGGGTCCCAAGGTCAGCCGAGTTGGACATCTTTCCCACGGAAACATGCGTTTTGTACTTCTGTTAACATATTTTTTATTTTGTACATAATTTTCTTTCATTACCTATATTGGTTTGTATTTTAAATTTTTATTCTTTTTTTGGTAGCTTAACTTTTTCCTTACTTTATAATTTTGATTATTGTTATTTAATTTGTAATTAGATATGATTTTTTCCTTTTCAGTTAAAATGTTTATATTTTTTGTAAATGTTTGATTACCAAAAGCTCATGTTGAGACTCCTGTTTCTGGTTCAATAATTTTGGCTGGTGTTTTATAAAATTAGGAGGGTATGGATTATTCCGTGTTTTTTTATATTGATTGTTTCTGGTATAATACATAAATTTATTTGATTTGGTATTAGATTGTTAGGTGGTTTATTTATTAGATTAGTGTGCATACGTCAAAGTGACTTGAAATAATTAATTGTTTATTCTACAGTTATTCATATAGGGTTATTTTTGGGTGGTATTATAACTTTTAATTTACCAACCTATCTGTCCAATTTAAGATTTCTTCGTCAAGCTGAAAGGTAACTGGGAGGATTGACTCTCGCAGGCAATAATGGCAGGATACTCGCCTGCGAAAGAGAGGTAGAAAGTACTTTATTCCAACATTGTCGCAACGGGTCGGACTGCAATTAATGAAGAGTCTATTAATGTGCTACTGGCAATGGGATGCCATATTAACATAAACCTAAATTGAAGTAATAAGACAGGCGACGTGCATATATTTACTCGTTTTGAAACAACTCTAAAATATTAACACGACTGGTATTTTTCTCAGTGCATTAGACCTCGCGCAGTGATAATTATAACATTTTCTACTATATTAATTGTAAAAGTTATATGGCGTACCAGTAATTAAAAAATGTTGAAAATAAAATGTAAGTTAATAAATTTACAAAAATATACGTCAGTTTTAATAGGTCTACTATATGTATCGTCTTTCGCGGTGATCTGAGGATTTCTAAGTGCGTTAAAGTGTTCAAAATTACTGTCTTTGTTTAGCATATCACATTCTTTTCCGTTTTGATATGAAATAATAGTCTTCGAGAAACATGACATTGAAGTAAAGTGACTTTTAGAAAAATAAATAAAGCAAGGTAACTTTATTTTAAATTTATGTCTATTTTTCGTAAGCTTGCTAATCTCAAAATTGTACACACAAGAAAGTTAATGTTATTAGAGAGTCACGAAAAAAAAAAAAAAAAAAAATCTTAATCTGTTGCGCGGTTCAAAGTTGAACAATATATGAGCATTAACGTTTGAGATAAAATGATTGGTCAGAACATCCAGAAGTAAACACTGCAGGCGAACCTAAAGTCGTATTTCATAGAAATTGCAACATACCACTCCTGCGACTTCAACTGAAACCAAATTTCATATTAAAATTACTTTTCTGAAATAGTTTACGAATAAAGATTTTAAAATAAAGTTATCATATTTACACAAAAGAACCCGTAACGGTAAAAATGTCACGGCTAAGGGTATCGGACAATTCGAAACTTCAGCAGTACACACCATAGGATTTGACAGCGAGAAGTAACCTCACAATAATTTAGTGCACACAACAGCGATCTTTTTATGTTTACCCGCTGATATAGTTTATTCGCGATTTATTCACACTTTTTGAATCAAACCGTCAAAAAAATACCTAATGTTAGAAGCATTTGCTTGTTTACTAAATATCTCATGCATAGTGATAGGAAAATTTCGCGAGTTCCGGGATCTGTAGACTAGACTCCTCAGTTCTCTGGATAGTGGAGCCTCAGATGTGTTTTCATTGGCTGTTACCCCACACATGGCAGTTATGGGATTCGCAAGGTCCTTCCTTACAAGTCTGCTATTGGCTCAGAGGCGAGCAGGGTGGGTCTAATAAACTGTGATCCAATTGAAAAATGAATTCGCGAAATTTTCCTATCCCTACTCATGTATCACGAGCGTTTTGTACTTCTGTTAACATAAAAGTATCTCATTTTTGGTAAAATTTAACTTTAACTTATATTTTATCAATAAATTATGATAGTTCGTTTATAATTACTATGTATAAAAACAGATAAAATAGGTGTATTGGTAATGCCTAGTAATAAAAAGTTCCTATGCAAAATATTATTACATAAGGTGCGCACGAATGCAGTGCGTTGTCCTTTAGGTGCAATTTTCTGAACTTTGTTTACACGAGGTTGAGGAATACCCTGAACGTGGAACTTAAACACGGCTTCACCAGAGTTCAAAGTAACCATGAATCGACTGTAAAAAAACCGATTGCGAAAGCAAAAATGTAGCCACAAAAACAGCTATTTCCATTTTAATCTTAAATAACACACTTAAAAAATGCAGCTTTTATTGATAACTTAATTTTCGTTAGGCTACTGCGCTCTGCCAATTCCTACTGTGTACTGCTAATGCGGCAGTCACATAGCCGCGACAAACACAGCACAACACGACAAAAACCGCAACCACGATGCAACATTTATATTTTCAATGTGACTGCTCGAATTTGCAGCCCGGCAGTTTACTGACGCGACACAAACAGTATAAATTTTCGGAACCATTTAGAAGGCGCTGATTAACTACTCTAGTTTCAAAGGCGGTAGACAGACGGGAAATTTGGAATACATGATGGTGACAAAATGTCGTCGCTGATGTATACAAGGTAGAATTATTATTTTTAAGAGTCGAATACAGTGATCTTTAAAATTTCTTTTCTCTTAAGCAGCGTATTTGTCACTGTAGGGAAAGCTTGCCATACAATTTCATTTTGCAAGGTTGTACACTCCGTGTCGTGCCGTACGACACGTCGGAAATAAAATAATTTATAATTGATAATTGCTGGTCGGACGATAGAATTTGTCGGGCTTACGTTCGATCCATCTTGTATTTCATTTGGTGTTTATGTTAAAGTGTCGTGTCGGGGGTGTCGTGTCGTGCTTGCCGGGGCATCATGACGACGTTGACCTGAGCTGGAGGCAGCGTACAAGTCGTTGAGGTGTGTGTGTATGTGTTTTGGATGCCAGGACGGGCAGCCCGCGCAAGAAGCACGACAGCACGACGCGCTCGGCGTGACCCCGGGTACGCGTGTCGGGACAGCAAACCGGTCAGCCGACCTCGCGCCGCCGCGCCGGGACCCTCAGCTACGCTCAAGAGCACACTTCCGTCGTCTTACTGCACCGCCTATCCTGGAGCAGTCTCTTCCGCGTCTGCGGTCGAGTGACGCAGGAGAGATAAGGGCGACACTGCCTCGGCGTGTCACATGCGCCATCGCCGCTAAGCGCATAGCTAGAGCTAGTGAGTTTTCGCGAAAATGAAGGCTGTTCACGATAAAGTGAGCACTTTAGAAATAAACCTTATAAAAAAAGTCACTGCTCCTACTTGCATATAATGTAACGAGCGCACAAAGTGACATACGTCCAGTAAAGCTGGTAACGGTAGAAGGAAAGTAGTTCCATATCTTAACGTCGAATAAAAGGGTTAGATAACCATTTGTGATAAATTAAATATTTCTTTCGCTTTCGTTTTTAGTTTTATTTTTTAATGCATCGAAGTTTAAAAATTAGCAGATCTGTAAAATATTTACCTTTGTAATAATTTCACAGTTTCACTTGATCGACGCATGACTAAAGTGATAAGGCCCATGACAATGTTAATTTTACTAAAGGCGGGAGAATACACAATGTGCATACAAGTATATTTTAAGCAGGGCTTTCAAAAGTGCTCATTTTACCGTGAACAGTCTATACTATACGTACCCAACAGCAGTTCATATATTGCCACTGGTTTGCTATCTGCTTGAGAAGGCGTTTTCATATTTGCCCGGGCCACTCTGAATTCAGCAACATCGGCGCAGACAACACGTGACAAACAGTAATTTAGCCACTCAAGATACGTAAATGACTCTACAGTGTTTTGAAATATAACTTGTTCTGAAATCTTTTCCGCGAAATTTCACTACCTCTACGCATAGCCTCTGAACTGGCGTTCATTGTTCTCGCTGCACTGCGTGTATAGGCTGTTGAGGTTAAATTAGCACTTTTGAAAGCACTGCTTAAGATCTACTTGCATGCACTTTATGTCTTATTCCGCCTTATGTAAAATAAACATTAACATGAGCCTCATCACTTTACTCATGCGTTGATCATGTGATAATGTGAAACTATTACAAAAGTAAATATTTTTTGCAAATTTGCTCATTTTTATATATCGATACATTAAAATAAAAAATCTAAAGAAATAATTTAAGTTATCAGAGATTGTTATGTGACACTTTTATACGACGTTAAGATATGGAACTATTTTCCATTTATCGTTACCATCTTTACTGAGTGCATGTTAAAATATATGTAGGCAGGGGCAGTGACTTTTTTCCAAGGTTAATTTCAAAAGTGCTCACTTTATCGTGAACAGCCTTTACCTATCTGACTTTCAGTGGTGACCCTATTGTTTTATTGCTGGTAAGTCTGCAGGAAGGTTCAGTGTAGGGCCCTCGAGTAGTTTCGTATGGATCTGACGCGTTTATTTTGAGATACAGCGCCTTGAAAAGTCAGTTTTGAACGTTCGAGTCACAGCGATACGGGCGACAATAGTACACGCGACCAGCGCCCTGACGCTCCTACGCGCAAGGCGCTGAACTTGCATGTAGTGATTCCGTTGTTACGCTTTCCTATGCAAATGAGATCTGTAACAGTGGGATTTTATTACACGCAATGAATTCCCATATATTAAACTACGACTGCGCCGGTTTATTTATGACGTGAGAACGTCTTTAAATTTGCACCCGTAGTGAGAGGCGATCAAGAAAATCCGATGATAACTAAATCGGGGGATACACAGTTTGGCATTGCAGCTCCGAATCTATCGTCTACATTCAAAATTCAATTACACCACTCGATTGCCAAAGGATCAAAGAATAAGTTACGTTGAATGAGGACTGCGAAGTAACGCGCGCGGCGGGGGGGATTTTGAGTTCGTTTCGCTGCGTCTCGTAACATCCGCGTAGTATAACTTCTGACTAGGAGAAGCTACGATGCTCGATTCAGTTTCAATCGATAGCTCTCGTTAAGGTGTATCGATTTCGTGTATAAAAATATTTGTGTGGCGTGATAATGGTGAAATTGCATGGTTTTAATGTAAATAATTAAGAAAACTTAACACAATTTCGGCCTATGCTCGTCAAAAAGTCACGTCGAAATACAGGAATCTTATACGGGGTTGGAAAGAGTATCTCAAAAGGAATCCAGTGATACCCGTAAAACGACATATGATCGAGTGAAGCGGTGCCGGGAACGTAAAGAAAAACATCAATGCGTCCGAGCACGTCGACGTAGACGTATTCTCGCAAAACAGACGGCCGTGTCCCCAACACATCCGAATCCAATTTTTTTATATGCCTGCCATTCTTTAAAATGAGTATTGCCATTTAAGTAATAAACACAGTGTATCTCTATCACCGGACTCGAAATATTTACGTCTAAGGCTACAGTAAATATATTATCGACTATTATTCCAAATGAGGGGGGTTCAAAAAGTGCTCACGTCACCGTAAATAGCATATAGTCGCTATACACAGAGATGAGCTGGCGTGGTAGTTCCTTGGATGTGGACGTGTCCATTCTCTGATTGGCTGCGCGCGCAAGTCTTTAACCTAATAATGGGCCTTTTGGTTGACTGCCTACTGCATTCCACGAAACGTTTCCTACTGTCGGCTGGCAAGTAAGTTACCAGGCGCTGATTGGCGCACGGCGTCTCGTTATGTTGTTGGCAAGTCGCGCCATTTTGTTGGAGTGTGCGACGTGAATTCGCGGGATAAAAAACTGCTTCACCTCTGTATTACAAACTACTCTGTGGTTTAACTGCAGAACATAAGGCGAGGACCCTACCACGTAACTCGTATCACGGTCTGTAACTCAGGGAAGTGTCCTAGCCTGCTTTATTTAGTACGTGTTTTTATACGCCATCACGAAAAGTACATTGTTTTTGGCTTTGCTACGAAGGAGGGGGTTACTGAATGGTTTTTTTCTAACGTGCGCGATGTCTTGATGTGCAATTCTTTTTGTAGATCAGTACATTGGAAACATGTTTGATGGTTTCGCAAAAAAAAATTCCAGATATTTTTCAGCACAAAACAAAGTGTCAAGTTAGAGACACCGTGGTATATCAATATAACTATTGCAACGAGTTGTTTCTCGTATAAAATGCATTTTTACAAAAATATCCCTATCAATAATTGTTGAATTTCACCATTTAGTTCGTTATGGAGTGATACACGATGAAGCTCGTAAGGTTGAAAAAAAAGTTTACTGGCGATATATGTTTTTATGTGAATTGTGTGAAGGCCTTTTACGGTAAAAAAAAAAAACCTCGTATGGTTTGTATTTACTACTATTGATGCCTATGTATATTTCAAATACATTAGTGTGTATCTTTTTTTTCTTGTAGACTTCATTAATTTTTTCACTGTTTGTACTATTGCATTATAGGATATTCACAATAAAGTGAGCACTTTTTAAGGCCTTCCCAACAGGCACTAACCACTAATAAATATATGTTATTGCAACCTTAGGCGTTAACTTTTGAGAGTAGTGAAATGTATACACTGTGTTTATTGGCCAAAGCGCAGTATTTACATTAAAAAGCAGCAGGAAGATAGAAATTGCGTGAGAGTAAAGATTTTGAAGGGCCATAAAAAGTGCTCACTTTACCATGAACAGCCTATATAAGCACATTAAAAATTATGCTTTTGAAATCTGCTGCCTCAAGGCGGATGGATTCCATTAATCTTGCAATTTATGTACAAATCTCCATAGTTAAACATTATGGCTGGACATTAAAAATCGAAAGATCGGCATGGCAGAGGTCAAAACATAATGTTTGAAGTTTGTGGTTTCAGGTTATATTTGTATTTTCCCATGTGAGACAAAAATTATTAAATTACGAGGTATCCTTTGATTACAGGTTATGGGTTGGAAACGAGTTACGGGGAAAAGAGAAGTTAAATTTTGGAAGAGCTGTTAAGATATTCCCTGTCCCTTTACAAGCTTTGTTTTTAAATATTGAATCTAGAAACTAAGTCAACGAGGATGGCGGGGAACTGTAAATATAGAAAATGCTAGTTTTTATCAGATATTCCTTAAAGAAGCCGCGGAAAATATGTAATTGTTCAGGGAGCCATGGATTCTGAAAGGTTGAAATCTACTGCATTAATGGAACCACAAAGAGGTAAAAGCAGTGCAGAGCTTGAAAAATGAAAATTTAATTATTGGGCGAGGACACTTTGCCGGTCACTGAAAAAAAAAAAAAAGCATACAGTGACAAATTAATTGTGATTAACAATAATTTCTGTCTCCAGTCTCCAGCTGAACTGACCTAGCGAGGTTGTGCAGCGGTAGAGCAATGCTCTCGCGTTCGTAAGTAGCAGGGTTCGATTTCCCTGCCCGTTAACCTATATATATATCCCTTCAGGCGAGTGCCAACATCGTTTATAAATGTAGGCAATGGCCTACTCCTTCCCTCGATGGTTGTCCGTCTATAATGAGCCCATTGTCGACAGTAAGCTGAAAGAAATTAAGTCTACTTATACTTCCTTGTTTCGTTAATGAAGCTGTTAATTAAAGTCAAGTTAGCTATAAGAACAATAAAATCATTTTGACCAGGATTTTAAGTAATTTAAGGTTTTGAAGAATAAATTCTAATGACGAAATAGCAAATTTAATGTTGTTGAAAATAAATTGTAGTTATTAGCAGGATTACATCGACTGGAATATCGTATTATATACTTATTCACGTGGATATGGCGCAGGTTGGGGGGTATCTTAGTTTACTCTTGGTAGGATTGTTTTTTCGGCAGCATCATAACGCTGTAGCCGAATCTCTTATTACATTCGGCAAAATACTACTCCTAGAAAATTTAGTTGATTAACTACTAACGACTGGCGAATTAATGGACCATGGAAACCAGCAGGCCCACCTGGACAGTATAATTCGCGGTTAAACAGCAGGATTCTGTTATACAAAAATAATAATCCGGTTTCTCCTGATTCAAGTGTGTAAATTTGTTATATTACTTCATGGCTTAGTTTTACACTGCGAAGTTAAGGTTGAATGGGAGCTGGAATCTTGGTTACTCTGCTACCATCAATACATCTAAACACAACGTGTAGTTCAAATTAATTTAGCTTGAAATCTAATTGAGCTATCTTTATGGTTCAGATTGCTTTTGAAAGAAGATAGTTAAATTTTAACGCATGCAATATATTAACGAAGTACATTAATTTCACAGTAATTTTTTAAAAATATATTTTAAAAATTGCTACGAATCCGCTAATTTTCGATTAAGTTTATTGATATTTGTTCTCCTAAACAAAATTTCCAAACCAATTTTGTTTTATAAGAAAAGAGTGAACCTTCGTCTAGGGTTTTTCATGATCTTATAAAAAATTATCTATAACAAGTTGGGGGAAAAAAGTATTATTGTCAGTAGCGTTTTTTTTAAACACATTTATATATTCGGCCATATTAAATAAAGTTAAATACTTGTAAGTACGAAATTTCGGGGGGGAAAAACCATAGATATTTATTACCATTTTGTTATGTTCTTGGTTTCATGTAGATAGAACGAATAGTTTTTGAAGGACAGGTTTTACGGCCCGAAGGCCAACACACCCTCCATCCTCCCGTACTGTAACTGTAAGACAGTGCACGGCACTTCCTTCTCTTCTGTCTTCGGGCCATTCGCTTTTATTTGTGTCTTTACTCGGTATTCTACCGGTTTTCTCGCAAATCAGAGGTATTCCGACTCCTCATTTAGAAGCCTTTACCCGAATACCCCCTCATGGGTCGTCAAGAAATTTGCCCTTCTTGCCACTTATCGTATTCCTCCGATCTTCTACCAATTTTAATGGCAAACTCATCCCAGATCTTGTGAAAAGCTTTATCCATCATTACATTTTCTGGTATTAAGTGAACGCCCTTAGCTTCAGTAATCTGTTCCAACCATTGCCCTATGTGATCACATGTTGTACAGTATAGTCCACTCCACATAATCACATAAAGGAGCTTGCACTAGTCGCATCATTCTTCATGAGCAAAATGGCCAGCGTTCTGCGTGTGAAGTCGTCTCATACGAACTCCGCTCAAAATGAAATTAATTGTACTTTAATAAAGGTAATTACACTGTCTACTATGTTCTCGAACATACTGTACAGGACGAAGTCGCGGATTACCTGCGAATACCACGGCTAAGAGGTCGTCTCTTTGCAAAGAAAATTGTTCACAAGGAGAAATCATAAATTATAGAGACACAGTTTCTTGAGGTTCGGGCACTAACACGAATGTAGAACCATTATTCAATGCAGGTGTCTTTATAATAAAAAGGTTAATTGAAGAAAGAAAGGAATTAAATGGCGAACTTATAAAGTCACTTGGATATCCCCTTTTCTATTAAATACTTTTACGTTGGGACCACTGTGTTTCTGTAGATAAACGGCCAAAGAACGGAACATATTCCCACCAATAAAGAACTAAAACAAAGATACAGCCTTCCTCTACTTAAAATATAACGTCATGTTTAGAACGTGGAAGTCATACGTATTCATGTTGCGAAAAATATATACTCCAATACTTTGTGGGGTCCACGGTGGTGTAATGGTTAGACTATTCTCCTCCCACCGAGGTAAACCGGGTTCCATTCTCGGTGAGGTCGCAAGTGGGAATCTTGATGGACGATTCCGCTGGTCGGCGGGATTTCTCGGGTATCTCCCGCTTCCCCCACCCCTTGACTCTAGCGCTGCTCCATTCACACCTATCTTCACCCTCGTCGGCTATCAAGATCTCGCTGTCAATAGGAGCCCGAATCTCTTCACTCACTTAAATACTTTGTTTTATGAAGTTACCTTACAAGATAGCGCAGAAAAACTGCAATATGCAATAAATATTTTTTATAAGTTTAACAGCATTTATGAATTGAACTTAAACCTGATTTACGCTGGGCGATTTATTTGTATTTGCGAATAACCTACGTTATATGAAATCTGAGAAAACTAGCAAATTTTCGTGACAAGCGAAAGGAAGCAAAACACTTTTGCAGGACGCTGTCCTACCGCGTTTTCCAAAATTCATCGATGGATACACCGGTGTACACCGGTTGAGGCATTTTTCGAACATCAGGTAGAATTTTAGTGGTGTTTTCGTCTGCTTTCAGACACATTTTAGTACCAATTCACTCAAATTTTAAAGTTTTCATCGCCCATTTGCAAAACTCGACGTCTGAATTATTTTGGCACATTTTGGAATGCTTGAAAATTACGTGTTGTGGGTGTTTTTGAATTTTATTTTTCAGAGAAAGCGTTCGAAAATTCATTGCTTCATGTTTTGGTGCATATACATCAGATCCGCCAGATTCTCAGATTCGGTGGAACCGATGGATAAACCGGTTCAACCGGACACAACCAAACGATTAATTTTCGAACTTCCGGGGGAACATCGGTGGATGAATTTTCGAATACGCCGCTAGAGAAGCCAAGTAGCGTGCATTACAGCCATGACTGGAGATTTCAAGAAACGATAAGCTACTGAGTGACAAGTCATATCCCCATGGCACTTGGCGCGTCTTGCTACCCTCCTTCCCGCTTGTGAGCAACCACACGATGGTCGATGTGATGCTAGTTGCCTACATACAGGCGTTTATCTTTCTGTGGCTAACATAAGCAATGCTATCTCTGGAGGCAGAATCACACTAACTTTCCCTTCCATTCAACCTCAATGCGTATGCCTTTTCTTCCATTTAATAAAGAGTATTACGAGTTTTTAAGTGCAGAAAAATGTGATTTGAAAAGAATAGGAAAGCACTGACGCAAATCTCACGAGGAAGATGTTTTTCAATTAAACTCCATTTACTTGGGGAAATTTTCACTGTTTTCGACTTTCGAACGGGAATTAAAATCTCTGATTTTCCCCTGAAGGACAGGCAACCCAATGTGTAACAGAGCAAAGTTTGCTGCCACCCCGCTCTGGGCTTAGACTTTACGTGCGATGGCAAACGCCAGTGGCGTACGACCGATCGCATCTGAAAACATTGCGAATTAATTAGTTTACATCGTAGTTTCCACTTTGTAGTCAACATTTTGAATCGGTAGACGTTAGTGCATGGCTGATATGACTGCGACGTTCTCGCAAACTATTTGGTGTTTATTATTATTATTATTTTGTGGCATGTAGTTGAACTAACAATCTTATCAGTCACTTCCGCAATAACGACTACAGTTTACATGATTATAACGGCAGGCAAACAGTACAGTGATCAATATGCACGCCATCCCCTTACGAGATACTGCTCTTAAATTGCTTGTCCAGTCACTCATCGCAGTCGCCGTTATTTTGGCTCCGTTATTCTGGAACAACGACCACAGTCACTGTTACTTGCGGATAAATGCGGATATCTGTGAGAATATAAGAACACAAGATACCCTTGTTCGTCTTGTACGTTGGGGGGACTTTATCTGCAATTCGTGTGCCTTCTTCCTATTCGAGTGTTTTAACAGAGAATCGTGACGCCGATAGTAATATTAATATTTTTTTCTGGCCCGTTCTTTTCGCTGTGATTTCTCCCCAGGGTAGCCGTCTGCTTGGAGCTGTTTATTTTCCGCGTTTGAATCACAGAAACAAAGAAGCGATAGAGGCGACAGTGGCACACGCATCAGATATCCCATCGCCCGTATGCGTAAGGCGTGTATTAATTTTCCCCGTGCTGCGTGTAATTATGGAACTTACTGCGAAAACTCATTTCATTTGGTAGTTAGTGTGAAGCAGATATCAATGTAGGTCTCTGTGCAGCCAAGTTTAGCATTATTCATGTAGTGTAGATTGTGTTAATTTAATTTTTAGTTAATTTTGGGTTTCAGGGACTGTGTTTTCCTAACGTGCGCGATGTCTTGAGAGTACTTGCCCTATCTCTTCGGAAGTGTTTTCTTTCTGCAAATCAGTACAGAGGGAACACGCTAAATTGGTGGCCGAGGAGATGGGTTGATGGGGGGGGGGGGGGGGGGGTACATGGCTTTCAAACACGCTGCAACGAATTTCAAGCGCAAGGTACGCGCGCGTGCTAACTCACAGTTCTAAATCTTCATACGGTGGAGACTGTTACATCCGCATTTACTTCAGCGTTAAGAGTGGGTTTGACACTCGTGATTTTTGTCTAATAGTTGTATGCGCGAATACGCGGATCTCAGTAAATAAATGTTCTGCAAATACGACTTTTTTGTCAGAGAACTTTTTTTTTTTTTTTACTTTTGCCATATTACGTGTATTCTCGGAGAAAAAAAATTGTGGAAATGGTCAAAGATCGCATTTCTAAAGCTTGCCTACCCAGTTTCCTTAAGTGGCAAGAGAAACGTACAAAGATACGGGTGTAGTTTTATCTTTGGAATTTCATCGCGAGTAATAAAACTCCACTGTTACAGATCTAACTTGCACACGGTACAGTGTTACGACGGAAACACTGCACGTCTTGCGCGTAAGAGCGATGAGGCGATAGAAGTGCGTGTTAGTGTCGCCCGTATCGCTCCCTCGCTTTGTGACCTTGGCCTGGGGGGGGGGGGGGGTTCATCCCACTCTTAAGTATGCGTGACTTGTATCTGTGTGCTACGGGCGATAAAACTAGTTGGTCGTTAACGTTTTGTTCCTGAAATTTGAATTACCTTAGGTAAGGTACTCAGGTTAGAGAGGAAAAAAAAAACGTAATTTCTTATGGGAGGTTTGACATAGAGAAAATTCCGGATGCTATCTGCACAGTGTTCCAAAAGGTAACTTTTAATTAAAATGTTAAGCTGCGTGAGTTATAAAAGCGAAAGATTTTACTTAGTTCCAAAGTTTCTTTTATATTTGATCTATGAATATTACAAGTATTTTTTTAAACATAGAAAATAGAGAAAAGCTGGTACACATGCGACACTAGCGCTTACCTAGTGGCGAAAATTTTTGTTTGCCAAACTTTTAACGTTGATCTTTCCAACCTGTAATAGGAGTAACCTTATCTAAGGCGATATTTCGGTATTTAGTTGTCAATAGTTCAATCGACACATGTAACATAACGAGCAGTTCTAGTACTTGCCGCCAGTAACATGCGAAATTCTTAGCAATTAAACTTTGTGTTATGCGCCATTTTTATAACTCTTTATCGTAACTTAAGCCATTAAGACGTCTTTGGATTAAGTTGTTCACTGTTCGAATCTTGGGACGAGTCACGATGTTATATATGTGTGTATATACATTCATTATGAGACAGTATAGTTTGCTCCTGTAAAGAGGAATTACCTAACGGCACAACACCCTTCCGAGAAAGCTTTTTGACCAGCAGACTGACCCTCCCCCTCCCCCCCTTTTTGTTTGTTGTACGTATCAAGTACATTGCGACTGAGCGGGTGTTTTCTCACTTCAGACTTGCGAAATATAACTGTACTTTATGAAACCCTACGTGCATTACAAGGACTTCCAGAGTCTAGCATACGATAATACTTTCGCTAAACAGAAATGTTCGTGCATACTCAACTTACGCACCGTTCGTTAGTTAAAGGCTGTTCACGATAAAGTGAACACTTTTGAAATATACCTTAGAAAAAGTCACTGCCCCCCTACCTGCATATATTTTCACGGGCGCACTCAGTTACACGCACCGAATAAAGTTGGTTACGATGGAGGGAAAGTAGTTCCATATCTTAACGTCGAATAAAAATTGTTAGATAACCATTTGTGATGACGTAAAATATTTATTTAGCGTTTTGTTCTTTTTTTGTAATGCATCGAAGTATAAAATTAGAAGATTTGTAAAATATTTACCTTTGTAATAATTTCACAGCTTCACTTGACCGACGCATGAATGAAGTGATGAAGCCCGTGGCAACGTTAATTTTACATAAGGCGGAAGAGTACAAGGCGTGTATACATGTAGATCTTTAGCAGGGCTTTAAAAAGTGCTCATTTTACTGTGAACAACGTACAACATCGTTGATCGGCTGCTATCAGCAAGGGAGGAGCGAAGGAGTTTTCGCGACCCACGCGCCCGGCGCGCGGCTGCAGAGGTACGCATGCGCAGAGGAAAGGCAGGCGAGAGGCGATCAGCCCGAGTGTTGGAAAGTGTTCCTTCGCCACGCTACGCTGCACGTCCCGCGGTGAAACGAGGCCGCGGCGCCGTAACCACTGAAATTCAGACACGTGTTTGGGTAAAAACTTTCTGTCGGAGTAGCCCGAGGAACGGTCCGTCGCGAGTCGCGGTGCTCGAGAGCTAAGGTCCATTCTACAACGCACGAGACACGTGGACGGAAACGAAAGGACGAATCCGGGATGAATTTCGCCTGTAATCCATTCGTAGTTACTTCGACCTTTTTCTGCAGCTCTGCTAAAGTTCTTCTTCCAGACTATTCCTCCCCTTCGTACAAACTAAGCTTAACGAAGTCTAGAAAATCACGTCAAACGACAACGCACTGAACTTGTGCGCACTCAGTGCAACAGTATCTTGTATATCGGCTGTTCACGGTAAAATGAGCACTTTTGAAAGCACTGCTTGTATGCACGTTACGTATTCTTCCGCCTTATGTAAAATTTAACACTGGCATGGGCCTCATCACTTTATCCGTGCGTCGGTCCAGTCAATCTGTAAAATTATAATAACAGTAAATATTTTACAAACGTGCTCATTTTTACACTTCGATAAAAAAAAAAAAAAAAAAAAAAACGAAAGAAATAATTGAAGTAATCAGAAATGGTCACCTAACTCTTTATTCGACTTCAAGATATGGAACTACTTCCTATCCATCGTTACCAACTTTACTGTGCACATGTCACTCAGTGCGCCCGTTAACGTATGTGCAAGCAGGAGTAGTGACTTTTTTCCAAGGTTGATTTCAAAAGTGCTCACTTTATCGTGAACAGCCTTTAAGAACTATTTCTCACTAGGCGTTACTAACACTCATGTTTTCTCACGTTTTTTTTTTTTTTTTTTTTACATATTTATCTAAAATGAAACGTAATTTATAAATAAAATATACGCGGAACTTCAATTTAACGAAAAATATGATAATGTTATGTTTACAGAGATATAAAACGGTCGCGATACACGGCATATTTAAAAAGTAACTCTGCAAAGCATACCTGGGGTTATTTTTCAAAAATTTGCTTCAAAAAGGGTTAAGAATTCGCGATTAGACTATAATTACTTGGAAATACGCAAATGTTAAAATCGTCAACCTACGGAAAAAATAACTTTTTTTCTGTTACAATGTTTTTTAATAAGCTTTAAAAACAAAACACCCTAACTTTTAATATTTATGTTATGTTCATTATTTTGTAAATAATACTGCCAAACCTTGCAAGTGTGTTTATAGAAAAAATTGCAATGGACGCCTCTAATCCACGGCCTTGTTTTCTTGTAAACGAAAATGGCGGCGAAGACGAAGTTGATCGAACCAAATACTGGAGTCTTATTATTGGCTACACGGGTTCGCGGACAAGGAAGAATTGCGAGTTGCCCAAGTGCGCGCTGGAAATTGAGCACGGAGAGAGAGAGAGAGAGAGAGAGAGAGAGAGAGGAGAGAGAGAGAGAGAGAGAGAGAGAGAGAGAGAGAGAGAGAGAGAGTTACGTGCCCCGCTTCCGTGGGGCGTATCCGCCGCGTCCGTGACTTTGTGGAACGGGTATAAAAGACGGGCCACAATTCATTTAGCACACGCATATCACAGATCTGACAGCTACAGGAAAAGTACCACACGCACAGAAACGACGGAAGTATAACCTAAACAGTCCCAACAATGAAATTAAAAAGTGATCGTCAAATTGTGAGTGCGTATGTTGGTAACATTGGTATAGGCTGTTCACGGCAAAATGAACACTTTTGAAAGCCCTGCCTAAGATCTACTTGTATGCACGTTGTACATCCTTTCGCCTTATGTAATGCGTCGGTCAAGTGTGACTGTGAACCTATCAGAAAAGTAAATATTTTATAACTCTGCTAATTTTTACACACTGATGCATTTAAAAAAAATTAAAAGTTTATAATTTAAAAATCACAAATGGTTGCCTAACACTTTTTATTCGGCGTTATGGAACTACTTTCTATCCAACGTTACCAACTTTACCGGGTGCGTGTGACTCAGTGCGCCCGTTGAAGTATATGCAGGCAGGGGCAAGCACTTTTTTATAAGGTTGATTTCAGAAGTGCTCACTACATCGTGAACAGCCTGTATTAGAAAAAATTGTGTCGATAGCATGTGAATTGTAGAAATGTGGACGAAAACGAGTTAATTGTATTATATTCATATAGTTCATCTTAACCTACGCCGCTCGTACAATGACAATCTCAATTAAAATATACTACCGTACATATGGGGTTAAACCCTCCAAGCGCACAGAAATTATAGGTTTTATTGAACTTTTCTATGAGCGTCTCCCCTGTGATATTATTCCACGCTTCTGCTATGCGTGGTTGTTGCGAGTCTCGGTACTAACACGTGTATCTGACAGCGCGTGTGCTATGTTCTCTGCATGGCGAGTCTCGGTACTAACACGTGTATCTGACAGCGCGTGTGCTATGTTCTCTGCATGGCGAGTCTCGGTACTAACACGAGTATCTGACAGCGCGTGTGCTATGTTCTCTGCATGGCGAGTCTCGGTACTAACACGTGTATCTGACAGCGCGTGTGCTATGTTCTCTGCATGGCGAGTCTCGGTACTAACACGTGTATCTGACAGCGCGTGTGCTATGTTCTCTGCATGGCGAGTCTCGGTACTAACACGCGTATCTGACAGCGCGTGTGCTATGTTCTCTGCATGGCGAGTCTCGGTACTAACACGCGTATCTGACAGCGCGTGTGCTATGTTCTCTGCATGGCGAGTCTCGGTACTAACACGTGTATCTGACAGCGCGTGTGCTATGTTCTCCGCCAAATCAAAGTCTTTCTTTCCGCTCTTGACAGCCGCAGTTTGTTAACCTCTTCCGTGGCCCTGGCAGCCTGCTTGGTTACGTAGACCACGCCACTGCTAATTGCTGGATGCCCCGACGTGCAATTATTGAAGTTGCCGTTTCTAGTTCACACACGGCTGGCCGTTTCCCGGTGCAAAGAACCTGTGTCCTATAATTTTTTCGAGACATAACACTCGGATGTCTTGCTTAAACTTTGTACTATGTTTCTATAAACTGCTTGGCATTTCTATCGTACCGTTTCGCCTGTTGCCATAGTTAACAAACTAAATTAAGCCTTGAATTAGGTAATAAATTTATCTTGTTTCAGCTATCGCCGAACAGCACGAAGCAATGTTACCATAACTTCGAATTCCCGAACAAAAAAAAAGAGTTCCATATTACTTCGAGTATACTGTGTAGATAAAGACTTCAACCTGATGTTCATTATGTAAGCATAAAACACAAGTTAAGCAGCTACCGGGTTTGTTTTACTATACGGTAATATACGTGACCTATTACACATGGTTTTCTGTTCTTTTGACAGAAAGAAAGTTTGTGTACATGTGACGTCCGCTTGTCATACAACAGCTTGAAGCGATTGAAGTTTTAGCCCGAAAGATTCAAAAGTCCATTGGCACAGGCGTTGCCCCCTGAAAACTCTAATAGCTCCCAGGGCCTCTGGAACGATGCCGAGAAAAGAAGAAAGACGACATGCATCGAAAAATAAAAAAAATTAGCTCACGTTGGTAAAAAGAAAATTAAGCGCTGTAAAATGAAGACCTTTCCATCCAGATAACTCGATTAGTTCGGTATAAAATATCTAGACAGGTGATAATTCTATATTATATTGATCGCCCGCAAAAAAAAAAAAGAAACAAAATTAAATGCACAACTGTGCACGACCGTCCGCGACAAATTAGGGGTGGTTGTTTCCTTTTTTGATGAGATAAAGCATCAATTGGGAAACTGCGGTCCACGGCCATTCAGGCCCGCGAACATGACTGAAGTGGCATGCAGTGGCTCGCGAAATGTTTTTTTACGTAACAGTTAACTGTAGTATTCTTTTATATCGAGAATACTGTATCTCAGCTAAAATATTTCTCGACATTTATTGTAAAAAACTTAAATATTACTTATACTCGGAATAGGGTTGTGCAAATATTTGGCATACCAAAACGGGGTGGCGGGGGGAGTGGGGACTTATTTTCGTTTCGGTAAGAAATAAGGATGCCAAAAAAATGTAAAGAAACGAAAATCCTTTATTTCGATGAATATTCGGGTGTTTAATGAATGTATTTAGATCACCAGCAAAGAAAAATTTTGTCTGTAAATCATTTTATTTTCGTTATTTTATATTTAAAAAATACTTAAAACGGAAATTTAAATACGGGCAAGAACTCATCTGGGAAATACTCCATATTCTGTATTTGGAGGGGGGGGGGAGGGGGGGTGTTTGGTTTTGCTATGGATTTGCCGTAATGAATAACTTCCTAAAATGTTATGAAATTCTTTAAACGTTCTTTAAGACTGCGTCTTATGAAATTATTCTTCTTTTCCGTATCAGTTTTACGAAATTTTATAACATATTTTTATTTTTAGTTTCGCAACCCTAACTCTGAGAGTACTCTTCCCTGTACGAGACCGCGTTGGCTGAGCGGTTAGCCTGCTCTCCTCCAGTCAAGGCGAACCGGGTTCAATTCCCCCCTGCTGGACCACTTCCGGATTTTCGCGTGTGGGAATCGTGCCGGATGATGCCGCTGGTCGGCGGGTTTTCTCGGGGATCTCCCGTTTCCTCCGCCTTTCATTCCGGCGCTGCTCTATACTCACCTCAATCACCCTCAATGGCTCTCAAGACCTCGTTGTTAAGAGCTTTCCTGGACAGTTATGGGACCAGTAAAGGTATAAAACGCAAAAGCGTATCGTAAACGGTCGTTAATATAATTAAATGAACACTCTTCGCCATCGTCGTCAAGTTTACACAGCACAGCATTTTACAAATACAATTAATGTCCCAATTTTGTGTTTGATTTCGTGTAATTTTAAAAGTTTGATTTGCTTCAACGTATTCGATAATAACCAGATTAGTCTCCAGTGGTAGAGTAAACGTGATGAGCTATCTAATTTGTGATTATGAAAGAGGAAGATCTGTTCTTAAGTCGTACTGGAACCTCAGCATTTAAGTAAGCGACGTACAACTTGAAAGAAGTAACCGTCATTATGTAACATTACCTAACCGGCCACCCGTAACTTCCCGTCCTGTTGGACCTGATTTGTCCTGTGAAACGTAATTTATTCTCACTGTCGTATACGATGTATTTGTTGTATATAATTAGCCTCTTTCCACCAAAACCTTCCGTATTTTCCTGCAAGATTTCATTTTAAGACGTAAGGGTATGTTGTTCGATAGCACACAATATACGTCTTAAGTTACGCTATTTACTATACATGTATTAGCGTCTTTGGAATGCTGTCACAAGGAGACTAATTTTTAGTTAGTTATTTTTTCGCATAATATCTGCCGATTGTTCTCGTACTTTTTTTAAGCTTAGGTCTCGGCGGCAATGCGATTATAGGCTAAAAATAAGGTAGACGGGTTTTTGTCCTTTGTACGTTCCCAACATTGACTCGTCCATAAACAACACAACCGCCAGTCACATGGTCATTGAATTTTCAACAGATCCAACCTTTTGTATACGTAAATCACTTTGCGTAACGTGAACATATTCTGGATGCATTGAAATTAGTTTAGAAAGAGTGTACAAACATCTCAAAGCACCTTCTTACATAAACAGTGTTCCAACTGCAAACCTTATCAACTTTCCACGTTCTTGATAGTGTAATTGGCATAAATTCCGGCCAATGCTGGGACGCGTAAAGTGGATACTGCACAGCTCGCATGCGCACTCTACCCTGTTTAACCTGCGAGTTTGAGAATAAGTCCCGCCCCCTCTCTCCTAGCTTTTCACCCACCCCACATTTGTAAAGACCATGCGTTGCCAACCATAGTAGTCTAAAAATGTTCCCTTTGGGGCAAGTGGTATCTGGCATGTCAAATCCGCATCCGTCGGTCATCTTGGAATTCCCCTCAAAATTCAAAAACATATAAGTTAATGTTACCCTACTATAACCCTTGCTCATACAGCCACCCTAACCTCGCCCGTGCAACCCCCCCCCCCCCATCCCAATGGCAATTACTACAAGAAGTCACGAAAATATTCTAAAAATCGAGGCATTAGACCCTCTTCCCTTGCTCACACCCCCCACCCCCCGGAATTTGGACTCCTAACCGTGACGAAAAGCGTCGAGACCACCCCCTTCCCGCAGTTCAACACCTCGTCCCACCCCACATTGGTCGGATCTGGCTCGACCTTCGCCCGCCTCGCTCCAAGTCTGCTGCGTCCAATCTGATGAGGATGTGTTACAATATCAATCCACTCTCAGTTTTGTGCACTTCATTTCAGCATGTACCTCTCTTACCATATAATTTATTGTGCACATTCAGTGATAGGCCATTACAGCAAATATTTAAGTACTAACATTATATTTTGCTGACATCATTGCATTTAATTTTATTATCATGCTCACTTAGAGTACCGCCATGTAGTGGCAGATCTGAAAACCAAGAGCATCACATTCCCTATATCAGAAAATCAGTCAGGGTACTACAAGAGACGAGAAATAACACACTTTTTTAAATCTCACACACACACACACGCATATATATATATATATATATATATATATATATATATATATATATATATATATATATATATATATAGTACATACTTCAGTTTACAAATATATTACAAAATCAGAATCCCAACAGTCCCCATACCATTGATGTAATATCTTTACAGAAACATCCTCGCTTTTCACGTAATAAATATAATATGTTTATACGCAGTTCAAGGAAGTCTACGCTAGCAAGTGTCCAACCAGAACCCTTAGCCATATAGCCTACTCCACTTCTTCACTACAAAGTTTTTCTTTCGAGGCTGTACAGCCTCTGGGATACTATCAACAATGTACATTGTTTTATTCGCAATATTAAACGCTCGGCGAGTGATGGCTTCATCCAAAGACTTAGGCATTTCAGAGTCAAACATTATATTTTATAGGACCTACTTCAACTTCTTCTGTTAACTGATTAATTATCCTTTGCTTAATGTGGTCCAGGTATGTACATATGTTTGTCCTGCCTACAATATTATTTCCAATCACATAATCCGTTACAGTACCCTTGAAAGATGATTGTTTCAGGTAGAATACATTCGATGTGGTGTGACCAACTGCTAGTACAGGTTGTTTCTTAGCTGTATTAACTCTTCCTGTGCAGTTCTTATTACGTCTCTTCAGCTTATCACCGTGCTTGAACAGATGTTTACACTTGTCGCATCGTTGCACAGTACAGCATGGGCCCTTCACGCAAGTAGTTTTGAAGTGAATATGTCATTAAATTTGCGACCATAGTGGGAGGCAATCCAGAAAATCCGATGACAAAAATCGGGAGATAGAGTTTGGCATTGCAGCTCCGAATCTATCGTCTACGTTCGAAATTCAATTGCACAACTCGGTTGCCAAAGGATCAAAGAATATGTTACGTTGCGTGAAGACTACGAAGCATCGAATGGCGCCAGGGGGGTGGGGGCAATTTAGAGTTTGTTTCGCCGCGTCTTATAACTTCCGCGTAGTATAATTTTTCACTAGGAGAAGCTACGACGCTCGTTTAAGTTTCAATCGACAGCTCTCGTCAAGATCAATCGATTGCGTGTATAAAAAAAATTTGCATGGCGTGGTTGTGGTGAAGTTGTATGAGTTTAATGGAAAAAATTGAGAAAACTTAACACAATTTCGGCCTATACTCGTCAAGAACCTATACTCGTCAAGAAACCAAGTCAAAATACAGAAATCGTATACTTAGGACACACTTAACACTTGATTCCTCTATACTTGGTGCTCGCCTCCCACCAAGGCGAACCGGGTTCACACCCCGGCCAGGACACCGGATTTTCGGAAGTGGGAATCGTGCCGGACGATGCCGTTGGTCGGTGGGTTTTCTCGGGTATCTCCCGTTTCCCACGCCCCTTCATTCCGGCGTTGCTCCATATTCACTTTAATCACCCTCATCGGCTCTCAAGACCTCGCTGTTAAGAGCCACCCAAACCTCTTCACTCACTCTATACTAGGGGGAGAAAAAATACTACGAGTAAAACGTTCACCTGTGATCGCGGCGACCTGGACTCTCTCCCCCGGCGGAGTCGAGCCCTGGTTTTTGGGAATGGGAATCGTGGCGGATGTTGGCTTAGCCAGTTGGTTTTCTTGGAATTCCCCAGTTTCCCCCACCACGTCACGACGTCGTATTCCCCTCTCAGGGTCTCGAACCGTGCTTCCAAGGACAACGAACGCTTACGGGGCCCGAACAAAGAGTGCCGCCACTCCGGTAACTGCTCGAGTTCACGCTAAAACTTTCATTTGTACGTTTTGATATCGTGTTTAGTTGGGCGAGCACACCGTTAAAAAAACACTAGCCTGTATCTACGCTCACGTGTTTTGGAATGGAAGGGAGTCCTACTGGGTGGTGGAATGGTTTGAAAAGCATCTTATTGTTGAGTAACGTGGATTTAATTACTTAGTAAAGGCTGTTTACGGTAAACTGGGCGATTTAGAATGTCCCGCTTAAGATCTTCTTGTATGCACGTTGTGTATACTTCCGCCTTACGTAAATTTATCATTGCCATGGCACATGCTTTTCGTGCGCCGATCCAGTGTAACTGTGAAGTTATTAGAATAATAAATATATTACAAATGTGCTCATTTTTACAATTAGATGCATTTAAAAAAACAAAAACCGAAATAAGTAACTTAAGTTGTCACAAATGCTTTTTATTCGACGTTAAGATATGGCACTACTTTCAGTCCATCTTTACCAAATGACTGGGCGCATCGCACTCAGTGAGTCCGTTAAAATATATGCATGTAGGAGCAGTGATTTTTTTTCCAAAGTTGATTTCAAATGTGTTCACTTCATAGTGAAGAGTCTTTTAAGAGAAAAACTTTCCCACGCGATGTTTATCGGCTCTCTCCCTGGTTACAATCGAACGTCACTGACCTTAGGCTCATCTTACTTACTGAAATATGTTTGGCGTTCCGAGTGCTACTTTGAAGCAAAATCAACCTTTGGAAGAAAAAAAATCCCTGCTCGCAATACATTGTTCAATGTAAACACGCTCTTAGAAAAGTCGTCAGTGATGTAAAAGGAGTAGTCCCAGGTCTCAGCGTTGAGTTTGAAGTGTGAAGTTTATTTGTGGTCATTGAATTTATCAATTTTTTTGATAGTTTTATGAACAATATAGGAATTGGATTAATATAAACATATTATTAATGCTCCTAAGAATTTCACAATTTTTTTTCGATCAACGTATTAATTTAAAGTGATTGAGTCCACAACAATCTAAATTCATTTTAAAGAATTTTGGATCCTAACCAGAGATTTCAATAATTTTTATTTAACCTCAAACAGCCTATAAAAAATTTATCCTATACAAATATGTATTTTTATGCGCTTAGGATACTCGGGTTTTAAAGGCAGTGTAGGCAGCAAATTGAGACATTTATATTCCTAAAAAATGCATTGGTGGTCTTTTGGAATAGTGACAGAAAATCAGCAGGAGGGGGAGGGGCTCTACCTTAGCGCAGCCGGTATGGATTTAAGGGTTTGCAGAATTATGAAAAGATTTTCCTTATAGATTTGTAATCATACCTTCATATAAATTTCATAGTTTCCTAAACACCTCTGGATACTTCGTTCTTATTGGCCATTTTAATTTGACGAGCAGTTTGAAACACGTTTTGGAAAACCGTACGGAACTTAGTTAATGCGGACTGGTCATGCAATGTCCAGATATATTTCTCAGTTACAATGTTCTGTGATTTGTCGTTATCGTATAGACGTTTCTACGAGTCAGTCAGTAAACCTGTATGCTGCGAGAAAATTTCCCGTACAAGCTCGGGCGGATACTTCTCCGAGATCTGCTACCCCAGCCAGCATGCAAGCAGGTATAGAAATTTCTGTGGAATAACAGGTCAACACGACACTGTGCTGCCGCACGAGCGAAGACGATTGCATATTTTACGATTTTTCTTCTGAAAATGTGGTTCAGGAACAATTTTCACGCACGATTTCAGCATCAACCGTTTATGCAAACACAGCCTAATAGTTTTGTTGAAACAATGCTGTTTTAGCATCAGTAAACATTTTCGTGATTTTTTATTTACTATTCATTCATGTTTAATAGTCTTATCACTGTTTCTCAAAACAAAAAAAAAATCACAAATATCCACAATACCATGCTGGAGCCGCGGTGGTGTAGTGGACAGACTACGCGCCTCCGACCTAGCAGAACCGGGTTCGATTCCCGGCGGGGTCGCTCTCGGATTTTCGCACGTGGGAATCGTGCCGGGCGATGCCTCTGGTCGGCGCGCTTTCTCGCGGATATCCCGTTTCCCCCGTCCTTGCATTCCGGTGCTGCTCCGTACTCAAGGCTTGCTCCGTACTCATCTCACTCCACCCTCATAGGCTCTCATGACCTTGATGTTAAGAGCCGCTCAAATCTTTCCACTCATTACCACATTACACGACCCTCCATCGGAAACGTCCAAGAAAATGGGCAGCAAAGGGTCAGATCTTCCATAGAACCATCCATACAAGCGGTTATGAATACTCTCGTGGAATCTTCCGTCGTGGCACATAGGCTTAAATATATGCTATTTGCGGTTAATCGAGCACAGCTGAAGGCCCTATTTTGGTTCTAACATTCCTTTCCTCTTATATCCACCCCTTATAAGATTAACACTGCCGGAGATCGTTCACTTTATTAATGCGCTGTCTAGTGGAACTTATAGAAAAGTAAACGTGTTATTATGCAAATTCGCGCTCATGTGAAAGAAACAAGAAACACCGACACTGGCGCTGACCTCGACAGCCATTAGTTTACGTATTGCACTTTCAGTACAACATCAAGTCAACTAATTCTGTTTATTCGTTGCCAACTTGTCTGGCAGCCTGCATGTCAGTGTGTACCGTACTATACACGTAGTCATCTACAGCATTTTTGTTTTCAAATATTGATTTCAAAAAATGGTTACTTCTCCCGTGAACAGCCTTTACAAACTTAAAAAAAAAAAAAATTTATTACTGCGCCAAGTATATCTGATATCACATTCTCAAAAACGTGATACGTTTTATGACTAAGGACTGTTCACGGTAATGTGGGCACTTGTTTGAAATCAACCTTTGAAAAAGTTACTGCCCTTACCTGCGCCCAATAAAGTTGGCAACGACGAAGAGAAAGTAGTTCCAAGTGTTAACAGTGTTAAGTAAACATTTGTGAATACCGAAATGTTTTATTTTATTTTTAATATTTTTTTTCAATGAATAAGGGTGTAACAATAGAAACATTTGTATAGTATATATTTTTTCTGAAAAGTTTACAGTTTCCTATAACCGACGCACGAATAAAGTGATGAGGGTCATGGTGACGTTAATTGTGCATGTGGTGGAAGACTACACAATGTGCAGGGCTTTCAAATGAACTCAATGTTACCGTGCACAGCCTATAGTCTATTTCACCGGTCTAAGCACCTGCTGCAATGGTGTTGGGAGTGGGGTGGCGGTCCCCCCGGGTGCTCCAGCGGCGCAGCTCGAGGGCCGCTGCGCAGGCGGCTGGCTCGCAGGTCCTTGGAAACCGGCCACTCCGCCCCGCACACCGCCTCTAGACCAACTGCACACTTTCTCCCGCCGGCTGCTGCGCGAAAGGCCACAGGCCACCATGCTACAGCCGCGCTGGATCCGCCTTTACTTGCCTTGCCTCACCGAACTCCTGTCTGCCTGCCTGACTGCCGCTTCACGGTCCCTTCATCATTTCTGTACAGGCTGTTCACGGTAAAATGAGCACTTTTGAAAGCCTTGCCTAAGATCTACTTGTATACACGTTGTGTACTCTACCGACTTATATAAAATTAACATTGCTATGGGCCTCATCACCTTATTTATCCGTCGGTGAAATGAAACTGAAATTTTTTAGAAAGGAAATATTTTACAAATCTGCTAATTTTTACACTTCGATGCATAAAAAAGCAGAAAGCGAAATAAATAATTTTTAACTTATTACACATGGTTACCCAAGACTGTTTATTCGACGTTAAGATATGGAACTACTTTCCACCCATCGTTACCAACTTTACTGGGAGAATGTCACTCGGTGCGCCTATTAAAATATATGCATGCAGGGGCAGTGACATTTTTCTAAGGTTGATTTCTCAAGTGCTCACTTTATCGTGAACAGTCTTTAAACTGTTGTATAATTGCCCTCAGAGGCAAGTATTTTAACGAACACTAACACGTGCATGTAGTCATTTTGGCTGCGAATTAGGTGAAGTAGTTTAAATTGGTGACCTAATGAATTGCTTAAGATCTACTTGTATGCACATTGTGTATCATTCGCCTTTATGTAAAACGTGCTTGATCACTTCGCCCACGTGTCGGTAAAGTGAAACAGTAAAATTATTACACATGTAAATACTTCGAAAATATGCTCATTCTTGAGCATTTAAAAGCAGGAAGGAAATATATTATATCCGTTTACAAAAACATTTATGTTTCCTTCCGTCGGTACCCATTTTACTGGGCGCATGCCTGTCATTACGCCCGTTAAAATATATGCAGGCAGGATCAGCAACATTTTCTAAATGTTGGTTCCAAAAGTACCAAATTAACCATGAACATTCTGTACACACTGTGCTCATAATTTGTGTAATAATGAAATAAATTTTTGTTGATGTAACAATTTCACAGTCACTTGCTCGATGCACAAATTGTAGTAATTTAGTATATAAAAATGTTAATTTTTAAATGTTTAAAGGATAGTTATTGGCTATTCCAGAAAGAGCTTCGCCCTGCAATGGCCGTGTACTGCGAAAAGTGAACATTGGCAACAGCGCCGGTCGTAAAAACGCGCGAGAAAAATGCCAAAATATTTTATTACCGCCAGGAATCTTGGTGAATAACAACTGCCAAACGCTGGATGCAGGGAGGGCGACAGCACTCTTCCATTTCCCTCACCTTCACCGCTGTCCGCGAGAGCTCAAAGTTGCAACAGCGGGTTCTCCGACGTCATAAGAGTGACAAAGCTGGCACAGCGTTGGCCTCAGTATTCAGAACAGCCAGTAGTAGCTGGTGTTGACGCGTGCCTCCGTCCTTACGCCCGTGTCACACTGTCAAATTTCTCCTTCGAACTGCTTCCAAAAAGTTTGGTCAAATAAAATTGGACAGTTATGACGTCATCGAAACATCATAAACGTCGCCACATTTGTCTGAAAAAGTTGGATGTCTTCAGTTTCCATCAAACATTCGAAAATTGGACCGGTTCTAAAATGTATTTGATGTCTGGCGGTCTCAGCCAATCATAATCGTGCCCGACAAAAACGGGCGTCAAAAATCTTTAAAATAACTAACAATTGCTGGGAACGAAGTAGGCTATGAAGATAATTAATTTATGTAGAAGCTGTCTGGGCATGAATGTTATTTTAAGTGAATATTGCTCATAACATTACGAACACAAGGGCATTAAAATTCATTCTGCAGGAAACATCTCCGATAAATAAAATGTGAACTTAGTAAAGAAGCTAAAATAAATTTCAACATTCCTTACATTTCTTCCTGTAACGGTCTGCATGGAAAAACAGAAGCAATATTTCACTATGCAAATAATTCTTAAATAATTCAAATTACATTATACCAATAAAAAAACTTGACAATGTGACATATTTTCAAACACGTTCAAGATTATTTGATAAAATTTGTTGGGAGGAAAAATTTGCTGGCCGTATTTTGTCTTCAAATTTTGTTATCAAATATAGTCGAAGGCGAACATTTGACAGTATGACAGGGACTTTAGACAGAAGGAAGAGAGCCGTCAATGTTAGCTGGAGTTAAAACAAGTGTGCCCCCGCCACAGTAGATATTAAAGGATTACGATAAGGGATCATTTTATTTATTATCTCAGAAGTGTTTTTTTATAGCATACGTATTGTTACAACCTGCCTGCCTGGTGCGCATCCAGGTTCGTGATGGAGGTCTTGATAAAAATAAAATAACTAAATTTAATTTCTTACTTTTCTTACAGTGTTACAACAGTACACATATAGCTATTATTTACAAAACACAATTCTATGACCCTACTATCAACACTTATAATTCTTATCAATAAGCGCATTTTGATGCCAATCTCAAGTATAATTAAAGTCCCTATCACTTTCTGATATGATACACAGTCGCTTAATATTCACTTATTAGTTACACACAAACTGTGCTGTAGGCTGGCTATTCACAATAAAATGAGCACTTTTGAAAGCCCTGCTCAAGATCTACTCGTATGCACACTGTATATTATTCCGCCTTATGTAAGATTTAAAATTGTCATGGGCGTCATCACTTTATTCATGCGTCGGTCAAGTGAAACTGTGAAATTATTAGAAAAGTAAATATTTTACTAATCAGATCATTTATACACTTCGATGTAAAAAAAAAAAAAAAAAAAAACGAAGAAAATAATTTAAGTTAGCAGACATGGTTACCTTTTTACTCAAGATTAAGATATGAAACTACTTTCCCATCCACGTTACCAATTTAACTGGGCGCATGTCACTCAGGGCGCCCGTTAAATCATACGCAGGTAGGAGCAGTGACTTTTTCCTAAGGTTGATTTCGAAAGTGCTCACTTTATCGTGAACAGACTTTATCAAGAAGTCCACTGTAATACATTAACATATTTCCTAATGTCCTTCACTCACGCATCAAATCCCACTTCCTTACAGTCGAATCGGTCAGTCTGGCTTTGCTCTCCCGATGGTTGTACATTGCACTCGCTGGTAACTGCTCCATCGCCCGCAATTCCAGTGATCACACACACTCGCTACTAACGACTAGTCCAGACTGCCGGCACAAAAAAAAATCATAATTGAGGCTACGCCTCTCAGCGCGGGGGAAGTACAGACCGAGGCCCTTGTCTTCCCAAGCGGTAGTCATTTGAATGGATCAGGGTTAGGGGCAGCTAACCCACCCCGCCCTGATCCCCCATAGTATAGGCACTTTAAACTGGCACGCGCGGCGCTCGCATGTCAGGAGTGTGGTTTTGTGACCCAGTATAGCCCCTGAGCCACGGTTGTTCCAATCTTTTTCCCCCTCATTTTTGCCTACAAAAATTAGGGGAAAGGCGGTGGAGTTTCGTTCCCTACTGGCACGGAATTTTGAAAATTAAAAATGTAGGTCTTTAAAAGTTAGGTAAAATCTATTAAAAAGTTGGTTTTATTAATTTATAAAATATTCCCGTGAAGTTAAGCAAGATGTCAGGAAGAGGCAGAGGAAGCAGGGTCTTCTTCTAGCTATGACGTTAATAAATCGATATTTTTTTTTTTTTTAGAACTATGTTTGGTGTGTGTGAGTGTGTATGTTGTTATTAAGTGTTGATATATAAGGTTTTATTTGTGTGGGACAATGGGTTTAAGGTTTGTCGGTGGGCGGGGATTCATAGTAAAGGAATTTTCTGATTGGCTGTATCTCAGCCGAGGGCGGGGCTTCTGTCTTCCGAGGAGAGAAGGCAGCACTGCGATTTAATTAGCATGTGTTTTGTAATTAAACATGTCAAAAACTTGGGGGACATAATTAGGGATAAAGTATTTCATCAGTCAGCTAGTTGAGGAAAAGCTAGTGAGGTGGAGAGAGGTGTGTTCGCTGTGAGAGCAGCAGGCGGAGTGATGTGCGCGATGCTAGCGCCAGGTAGTTTTGTTAAACTGACTGGATTTTGTCCCGGACCGATCGGAGAATTTCGGCCGGGTGTACGGGTTTAGGAGATGTTAGATTTTTATGTGGGAAGCATTTTAGGGCGTTTTATTCTTCTGTTTTTATCGGGTTCGTAGTCTCCTAGCCGTTTAATGGCGGGATTGGAATGCGAGAGTAGTTTATTGTAATAATTTATATTGCGGTTTAGTAATAGTGTTTTTATAGTTGGAATTTTTAAACGTTCATGTATCGATAGGTTGGTAGTGTAGGGCGCTGCGTTTATTATGATTCTTAAATATTTATTTTGTATGACTTGAAGAGAGTTTAGAAGGAATTTATTTAAGTTCCCCCATACTTCGTTGCCATACAAAAAGGGCTGATCTAACTATTGCTGTGTAAATTAATAGTTTTAATTGTCTGGGTAGATTGGTGCTTTTCAACATTGGATAGAGTTGCGGTAGTTTACTCAGTGCTGCCTTTTTTACTGTTGAAATGTGATTGGTCCAGATTAGTTTAGAGTCAATTGTTAAACCTAGGTATTTCGCGGTTTGTGTGAAGGGGATTGGAATATTATTTACAGTTATTTGGCGTGAAGGCTGGATTCTGCGTTGAGTTAACAATAATGCTTGTGATTTAGTAGGATTTGTTTTAATTTTCCATCTTTCAAACCAATGTTCTAAATCGTTTATTTGAAGTTGGGTTAGGAGGATAGCATATGGCAGTTTTTTATCGTGAGTGTAAATTATCGTATCGTCCGTGTACATTTGTACTGAGGCACGGGTTATGGGAATGTCTGACGTGAAAATATTATACAGAAATGGGGAAATTGCTGAGCCTTGTGGGACACTTGCTGTAATTTCGCGAGTAGTAGAGTTGGCATTATCAATACTAACAAAGAATTTTCTATTTTGAAAGTATGAGGCGAGTAAATGTATGTAGCAGTCGGGAAAATTGAAGTTAATTAATTTTTGTAGTAATCCAGGTATCCACACCTTATCAAATGCCTTAGCAATGTCTAGGAAAATGGCTATTGTGACTTCGTGTTTTTGCATTGCAGTTAGGGTGTCTGTGGTGAATTTAGTGAGGGCGTGAGTGGTGGAATGTTGGGCTCTAAACCCGAATTGTGTTGCCGGGATAATCTGTTGTAAATCTGCATGTACTAATAATCTAGTTAGAAGCAGTTTTTCGAAGACTTTACTAAGGGAGTTGAGTAGGGAAATAGGCCATCTATTTTCTGGGATAGAGTGATTTTTGCCTGGTTTGGGAATCGTAATAACTTTGGCTGTTCGCCATGCTATAGGAAAATAATTGAAATTTAATATTGCATTAAACAGGTTGAGTATTGCAAATAGTGCATTAGCTGGGAGGTTTTTAATAATTTTATAGGTAATTTTGTCGTGTCCTGGAGCTTTTTTGACGTTAAGTTTTTTTAATTAGTACAAGTAATTCTTTAAGTGTTATTGCTTCTGGTTTTGCTGTTATGGTTCTGTTGAAAAAAGCTGTAATATTGGTTTGTACATCTCTGGAAAAATTTGGATCTCCTAGATCAGCATTGGGTGAAAACTGGCCCTGACAGCAATCAGCTATTGCATTTGCTTTGTCCTCTGGGACGTATAAGAGGGTTCCTGCTGAGTTTTTGATGGGCTGGGAGATTGATTTTTTAGTTTGACCTCGCAAGGTTTTTGCAACGCGCCAGAAATCAGTGTAATTATTGTTTATGTCGGTCATGAAAGTTTCCCATTTATTGATTTTTAATGTAATGAGTTTATTATGGAGTTCTTTCTTTAATTTATAGTATTTTTCTTTGTCTCCTTGGTTTCTAGATTTTTGATCAATATGGCGGGCGTGGCGTTTTTCAGATAAAAGAATTTCTGCTTCGGGAAAGGAGTGTTTTAAAAATTGTCGACGGTTTAGGAAATTTGTGTGTTTTTTATTTATTTTCAATATTGTATTTTAAATTAATTCAGTTGCCGAGTCGATGTGATCTTTAGATGGAATATTTATTTGGTGCGTTTCAAATAAATTTTCTAGGTCTAGTTTAAAATCCTCCCAGTTAGTTACCGGAGTTTTTAGAAGAGTGGCGTTTGGGTGTTTAAGTATGTTTGCTTCCAGCTGACAAAATATAGGTAAGTGGTCGGAATCTAATTCTGCGAGGACTTCAAATGAAATATTTACATTATCTAAATTGGTAAGTGCAATATCTAATATATCTGATTGGTATTTTGTACAAGCAGGAAAGTATGTCGGTTCTGTAGGGCCTGTAACTAAATAATTATATTGATTAGAATGATTTGCAAGTATTCTGCCTCTTTGATTGTTTTCTCTACTATTCCAGGAAGTATGTTTCGCGTTTAAATCTCCTGCTAAGAAAAATGGGTATGGCTGTTTGTTATTTTATCTAAGTCAGCTGGGATTAGCGGTTTATTGGGGGAATTATAAATAGCCGCTAGAGTGATGTGACCTGCTTGTGTGCGAATGTTTATGGATGTGTATTCTAAATTTTCTAGAACTTGGACATTATTTAAATGGTGTTGTATGCGGTTATGAACTAGTATTAATGTGCCACCTCCTTTAGATTTTCTGTCAGTTCGATATGCCGTGTAATTTTTGATGTTAAATCTTTTTCTAGGTTTTAAATGTGTTTCGTTAATTAGTGCAATTTCTACGCCGTAAGTTTCTAGAACTCTTTCTAATTCGTAAATTTGATCAAATATACTGTTGGCATTCCAGTAGAGAATGGAGAGGACACAGGGTCTATCTATGTGGGTTTGATCCATGACTAATCGAACCCGGAGTAGGTGGTCAAGGCCTGCAGGAGCAGGAGGGTTTTCATCTGTGGGTCAGGTGTGGAGTTGCCCAGGAGGATGTAGGATTTCATGTGAGTCATGAATTGAAGGAAGTTCGCTTCCCGGAGGAAGCGCATAAGGTCTCGGAGGTCGGTGAGTGTGGAACTGATATCGCCGATATCGGGAGGGGCCATGGAGGGAGGGGAGGGTTGGCTTGGGGTGGGGAGGAGGGGTGGAATGGGTTGTTGGTTGGTTGGTTTTTGGATTGAGATCGGAGAGGAAGACTGTTGTGTGTTGCGGGGCTGTGTTTGAGACCGTATTGCCTGTGAGTAAGAAACATTTTCCCTAACAATGTTCCTAGTTGAGATTGGGGACGGAAAGTGTTCCTGCGTGAATACAGGGGGTGCACGAAGTGTGGGGCGTTGGGATTCGCGTTTTGCTGCGGCCTCCTGTCGAAGTTGCACCAGGCGGATGTATTCTGGGCAGAGCCTTGAATTGGCTTCGTGCACTCCTTTCCCCTTGCAGTTCACGCAGTTGGGGTTTTTGTTCAGGTTCTCACAGGCTGTATGGGGGTGGGGGCCGGCGCAGTGGCGGCAGACAGTTCGGAGGGCACAGAAGTTTTTTGTATGGTGGTAAAGCCAGCAATTTTGGCACTGGGGGATGTCCCCAATCCTCTTTTTGTACGGGCGGGGTTGTACTGCCGTCATGTTTATGCAAGTGAGGTTGAGAAGGGGAGTGAGGGTGTCGTTTCTTGCAGCTGTAATGCAGAAAATATCTTGTGGTACGTCCCAGGTGTGTGAAGGGTTGTTGGCGTCTGAGATAGTTTTTTTGAATTGCTATACGTCGATTACAGTGTAGTGGCGCGCCTCAAGGTCTTCTTTGATGTCTGAAGTAGGGGTTGTTCGTGGGAGCCTGACTACCACTTTTTGTGGGTGTTCTGCTGCTATACTGAAGGTGTAAATATTTACGTTGGCAATTTTAAGGAAGTCTTTTAACGAGTTATACGCCTGTTCGTGGGTGCAAGTGATCTGGAGGCCGGCTTGAACAAGGGAAATTTGTGTACCTGTGATGTTCATTGAGCGTATTTTTGCGATAAGGTGGTTGTATGTGGAGGTGTCAGGCACGATGAGTTTCATGGGTTTCGTATTAGTTTTTGCGGTTGGGCGCTCAGTGTGAGAGGTGGACGGGACAGATGTGCTATTTTGAGCGTCAGTCAGTGTAGCTGTTTGTGTATTTGGCATGTTGGTTAATGGTTCGAATCGGTTTTGTACCGCGATTGACTTGGGCTGCGGTTCTCGGGTGGCTCGGGATATTTTCCTGCGATTAGTGTCCAAAATTCAGGTTTCATTTTCAAACTGTTGGTCTAACAATGCTTTGCGGCGATTGTGTTTTGCCAGCAGCCAAGACTTTTGTTGTTCAGCGGTGAGATTGTGAGGCATGAAATTTTTTTGTGCTGAGTCGTGATGTTCTGTTGTGTCCATAACGACTGCCTGGGATTCATGTGTTTGGTTTTGTGGTTGGTGAAAATGTATTATTCCTCCTTCTCCGAGTGTGGATATAACTGCGCCGGGTGGTGTGTTATTTGGTGCTAGGATTTCCGCCTCCAGCGAGCCCACATCCCCGCCCCCGGGGGTCGAGTCAGCCAGGATCGTGTATTCAGAAGGTTCGATTATTAGTGTGTGTGAGTGTAAAATTTTATTTTTTTATTTTTTTATTTATTTGTTAATTTTTTATTTTTTTTAAATAAAATGTCAGGTGTTCCTAACCGCTGTAGGAAACAACCACCGCTGACCTTAACAGGCTAGGCTCGAGATGACCCGTTGACCAGAGCAACCGGTCGGCAGTTGTTTCCCTATGTCGCGAGAGCTACAGTCGAAGGCCGCAAGGTCCGCTGAGAAGAAAACAGAAGACGATGCTGTCCGCCCGAAGTCCAGCGACGAAGTAAGTGTCGAAGTGAAGTGACTGCCGGCACAGAAGCACGCCGCTCTTTATATATAGTCCATTCACGGTTAGTTCAAACTTTTATAAAGCCCTATTACAGGTATACTTTTAGACTATTCATCCGCCACGCGCAAACAAAACTGAACTTGGGCTAGAATATTACATCAAAAGGACAACGCACCGCATTCGTGCGCACTCAGTTTAGTATAACTTTACATGAGAACTATTTCTTACTAAAGGCTATTCACGGTAAAGTGAGCACTATTGAAATCAACCGTACAAAAAAGTCACTGCCCCTAACTGCATATATTTTAACAGACGCACTAAGTGACGTGCGCGCAGTAAAGTTGGTAACGATGGATGGAAAGTAGTTCCATATATTAAAGTTGAATAAAAAGTGGTAGGTAACCATTTGTGATGTCTTAAATTATTTCTTTCGCTTTCTGTTTTTTTCAATGCACGGAAGTGTAAAAATTACCAGTTTTGTATATTAATTACTTTTGTAATAATTCCACAGTTTTACTTGACCGACGCATGTATAAAAGTGCTGAGGTCCATGACAACGTTAATTTTACATAAGGCGTAAGAATACTCGACGTGCATGCAAGTATATCTTATGCAGGGCTTTCGAAACTGCTCATTTTACCGTGAACAGCCTATAGGCATACAAACAACCTATTTTATCCCCATTTTTATTCATATTAATTATAAATGAAATATTGTAATTGACATAATAAAAGGCAGGTAAAATGTCAATCCACCCAAAAATAAGATACTTCTATTGTAACAAAAGCATGAAAAGCTTGTGATACATGGCATATTTATGAAACAACCAAACACCTGAAACATGGGGTGATTTTTCAAAGGTTTTATTCAATAAGTGCAAAGAAAACGCGGATAGGAGACAACATTCGAGTTATCCTGGCACAGAAACTGCTTCGAACCATGCTTCGTGTGCGGGAGGGGGGGGGATGTTATGACCAGAATGTTCACCTTCCGCCGCACTCTCGTCTGCCGCAGCCTCTCACACCATCGTTAGCCGCCCGTCCTCTTCTTCAATGTCCTTCCATCGCCCGATCTTCATTCGCCATTCGCCGCACTTCACCAGATGGCTGTAACAGACGCTTAAATTTCCGGCTGCGACCGTACTTATAGGGTAGGTACCCTGACCCAGAACTTTCACATACCGGGTCGCGCAGAAGGTGTTAGCTGGAAAGTTCGTACACTTGCCCGCAGCCCCCGACTCCTTTAGGGAGAGGGTGGGGAGGTGGCAGTGACGTAAGTCCAGGTCAGCCGTCAATAGTTCCTCCCGTCTACGCCGCAGTGAGACAGCTAGCCAGCCGGTTATACTTTGGAGAGCAGGCCGCCTCGTGTTAAGTCACCACTGCACTAAACATCTCCGCGAGTTACAATACTGAAAAACTGTTTACCATCTCTGGAATAAGCGTATGGGTCAAGAAGTATATATTTTTTATTTCTTTCCTGTAATCACAAACCAGCTGGTAACAAGAAAATGCGGAAATATAATAAATGCTGTTGGGTCCAGTGTTTCAGCTGGCTGAAACTACGCATGCTGCAAGGCACCTGGAAGGAATGCCCATCCCAAATATGTATTGGCGTAGTAAGCGGCAGCTTAGCTCCCAGAAATATTTTGGCAGACAGCAGAGATGTAAGGATAAAGCTGGAGTCACAATACCCCGATGACCACGACACGACAACCCCGACACGACGAAATCTGAGTAGCAGCCAGTGAAAAGCAAAGTCACTGTGACGTCAGTCCGACCAAATCGCAGCTTCGACAGCCCGAGAAATGTAGATTCTATTTCTATATTCCGTCGTGTCGGACTCGTCGGGGTGCGCAAAAATGTAAATGCATTAGAAAATAAAATTTCGTGCGTATTTCCCTACTGTAGTAAATAATATACTAACTTGCAGCCGAAATAACGTTCCTGTTGGTTTCTAAATACTTTTTATCTCTCGCATAAATTCAAATATACTTAAAAGCAAAATAATCATTCACTTTATCGTGACTTTTAAAAAGTAAATATTGGTTATTATAAGGATAGCATGCCGTTTTAGAATTTTCCAATAGCCCTTAACATACCTGTCGCGCAGATTTCGTCGGGTTATGTGAACACTGAATAAAATGTAATATGAAATTTCGTCGAGCCCTGACGTCATAACTGTCTGTCGTGTCGTGTTCGTCGGGTTATTGAGACTCCAGCATAACACTCCCGTCGTATCACGGGTGTTTCTCGGAGTACAGGGAGGTAGGGCGTAACATCTCGTCGATCTCGTCGCAACGAGGTCATTAGAGACGGAGCAGTGTATAGGGTCTCGGTACAATGTGGGAATATACCAAAAGACATACGATTACAGGGAACTGAGGCTTTGTTTTCTGGTCAACTGGACTTTCACCCGCACTTTGTACTGCGCTGCCCTTTCTACGAGTTTATTCGGAGCCGAGTCCTCAATGAGGAACAATTGCATACCACGGAAAAATTCTCGTGTGTCTAATAAAAACCATTCATGTTTACAAAGTACCACAAAGTAGTTATTATCTTCTTTAATTTCCCCCTTAAAAAAATAATATTTTCAGTAAATTTTTTGTAACTGTCTATATAGTGTATTAACATAAAATATTTTCGCGGTAAACTAAACATATTATAGGGCATCTATCCCTCTTCAGTACATAAATAAGTTACCTCACACTTTCTTTCAACCTAGCTAATTATATTTCATGAGTGTGATCGACATGACGCTCAAGGGCATGGGAGTATTTCAACAACGTGACGTCATGGTTATACTGGTGAACACATGTTTCTGCTACCGACCTGCGCTATGGGTGGAGCGCGTTCTGAACAAGCTATTAAATTTGCCAGTATCAGAACTACTGTTTCCAACCGACTGTTTTGGAAGTGCTTCAGTATTGACTTGTAAAATGTATATGCACTCCCGGATTTACTAATATACTATTAAAGCGCAAAATGCTTGCAAGTTGCGACAGAGTTCATTATTTTCTCACGTTTAAGTATGTACATTAATTGTATTTTATTATAAAATAAACAACCTAACCTCCAAATCAGTTATTGTCGTCCGTCAAGCACACAGCGTTCAGGTTCCAAACTCAAGTGCTATGAGCATGTCCTATGGTAGCTGTGACCACAAACAAAATTCTGGGAACGTCGTGATGGCCGAGCCTTTAAGGTCGTGAATTTTCAGGGCTTTCCAAAGACCATGGCCGATTCACAGAGCTTGTAAATTGTCATTTTAATGGGTATACAAATCACTAATGAAAACTAAGTAATATTTTTGGCAACAACTGTACGCTACCAAAACACAGAACTTGCCAGTGAATGCGTGGGGATGACATTTGACTACTTCACTTCTGCGCAGTGGGTGACTATGCGGTTTATCTTCTCTACGTACGTCCTGTACAACTGCGCAAAAAGTAACAGAAAACAGCAAAACACTAACTGATTACTTATCAATACTGATATTTCAGTAGAACAGCTTGCCCAGGCCACACCTTCACTCTTGCATACAGACTATTAGTTTGGTTCGACGCATTCATTATTTGGATTTTTCCTTTGTCTCTCATACACTGAAATAAATAAAAACTGTCTTAGCTCCTTTGAATACGCGCTTTTTGGAAAACAATTACGAGGTCGTGGGTTTATGCCGTACTGTACGCCTTGCTGCCATTAATTGTTTCCATAGTTAGCTGACTTTCAATTATTTTGTACGCACAGAGGTTAAAGGATGCCATACAGTGTTTAGAGATTGGGATGATCATATTAAGGACCTGTACCAGCATTTGCATGATCTAGGCTTCTGAGTTTCAGCTGCGTCAACACCAATATCACTCCCGACGTTTTGACATTCGCGTCGACATTGACGCGAAAGCCTGTGAACTTTATTGTACCATCATTTTCCTGGAGTGGAGATGGAAAACCAACGGGAATAACCACCGTAATTGTAATTATAACCGCCCGGGTTTATCTCACGACTTTTCGAATGCGAGTCAGACACCACTGCACTTTATGACTTAACGCATTCAGTGTCCAAATTGTTCTTTAAAGATGTAATACATGGAAGTAATAAAATGTCCCAAAATGTCTGTCCGGATTTCGTGTGAAAATAATTCCCACGCATGATTCCGCATGCAGAAAATTCTACATTAACTTATATTTTCTGCTTTCAACTCATTTGCTATATCGAAACCAAATTGATGTACTACAGGATGTCCAACAAACTCTCATAATTTGAAAAAAGGTGTAGGCTTCTAGGCTTGGACATATAACAATAAGGGAGCGATGGTTTTTACACTGTGTCTAGTTTGGATTAAGCTTGTGGATATCTTGACCTTGCTTCGCACATGAGATTTTTTTGCTATCGATTTTGACACTTTAGTATCTTAGGACTTGGGAGATCTGCCAATGTCGGGCCACTTCTCCCCGGGAAAGGAAACAATAATAATAACGACGGTGGTACGGCAGGTGGGAGGGAATACCTGCAGATTCGTCTGTCCAGCTACCACCTACCTGTGGTTGGTACTTTGCAAGTTGTTCTGTCTTTCACTTGAGTAGGTGGAGCCAAGTCTGTTCTTAGGTCGGCGTAAAACAGAACCATTCATTTAACTTGCCTTACAGAGTGTATGTTAATGTTGTTGTTAAAAAACTATATGCCAACCCTTATTTTATAATTTTGTAGCCTCCACTAAAGCAACCAATAGAAGTGTGGATTGCGGGAGCAGTTTTTTTTCATCATATGTTTAAAACTCGACTAAGTAAGTTCGTTTTATAATATAACTTATTATTATTATGCGAAAATTGAGTTTCGTTGAGCTTTTCTCGTCTTTCTATCACTATTTACTTAACACATATACAATTCACTGATCTGTGACGGACGCTTACACATTGTCAGTCCAGAGACAATGAGGCAGTATGATCAAGTACTCTCGCGGCTCGCAATAACACCGCGCGGTGACTTGACCATATCGATGGTGACGCAATATATTGCCCCCACAAAGAATCGAAAACTGATTGTAATGTATCACAAATATATCATATATACTTAAGTATATAAATTTAAATGTTGGTTTTCACATCACGTGGTTCTGTAGAAAGGCTAATGACGTTACCTCCTGATTATCCGCGGACTCCGAACCACCTGAAAACCAACCTAGCACTCTTTCGTCGAGCTATATGAGCGTGTCACCTGACTTTCACTATCGCGAAAACTTGAATACTTGAATATTTAGCTTTAGTCACATATATACAGTAAATACACACGTCCCTTATAAAGCACAATTATCGAGGATGAAAAAATCTTTGATTTAGAAATAATTTCAAATCGAATCATCATCTATATCGTAATGTATGTGTAAATATGTATCGAAAACACGATATATTTTTAAAAATCTCTCTGCGAACGATATATCGAAATACCAGACAGTCCTGTCTCCAGTTCCCGCTCATGCGCGCCACTCCAACACAGGTAAGAGTATCCCTACAAAAATGCACGCCGCTGCACTGACCATATATTCCGTTTGGCGTTGTGTGTGCGTGTGTGGTCACTTGTACCGCACTGCCGCCGCGCGTGCATGTCTCTTGCATCTTGATGAGCGAGACCATTAGTGGTGGCTGCCTAATGACGGTAATTAATTAGTGGGATTTCCTCTCTTCGAGCTGGAAACCTGGCTGGCTTGTATGGCTGGTTCCACGATGCACGGTGAATCACGTGGATGCAAGGACTGTTGCGCCGTAATTGTTATTGTGTTCCAGCGTGCCAGCCAGCTGCCGTCTGCTCAGGGATTCCTAGAGGAACAGACAGCTTGCATGTGCAGCTTCTTCAGTGGTCATTAAACACTTTTTAATACTGTCTTTAAACAAAAATACCCATCTATGTGCAGGGGATTGATACCTGCCATTTCGAAATTTTGTATTTCTCAGTGTCCATACAATACGAATCAGGTACTTTGTAGCTTCACTGACCAGTAATGAACATCTTCTGAAGTGTGTATTCTTCGTCTGATGTTGCTACGACCGCCTGTGTATTAAGTTACTATTTATGATCTGTTGTACTAAAATTTCCAAAACTTTTCCTGAAATACAAGAATGAGATGAAACCAAAAGTTGAGGAGCTAGCTCCGCTTGAAAGCACGTAGAAATGAATGTACGCAAAAGAGGTTTATCGAAATGTACACATTTTTGGAAGCCAATTTAGAAAATAAATGGACAATGCTAAATATCTGCTTCTTCCAACTTTGCGAGTGGATACACTACTGCACAGAGAAATCCAGATAACTTATATCAAAACTTTACGGAATCGGTTACACAAGGAAAAAAACGTATTTATTATGTAACGTTAGTCACTGGGGCAAATTCCGTAAACAAATTGAGATAGTAACACCACAATCGCGTAAAACACAATGGTTTATTTTGGAGGCAATACTGACGTGATATGGAGTCATGCAGAGCTAAAATACTGTTCTGTGGTATCCACCATTCGTTCTCCTAGTGCCCATAGATTTCTTCGAGCGTTTTTTGCAAGTAGCAGCTGCTGGAGGAGATAACTTCTCAGTTGGCATCATAAATACCTGGTGATCTCGCGGGCCAAGGTATTTACGTCGTCCGTACCACGAGCAGCGTGTTGCACGATGACCGCGGTATGTAGACGCGTATTATCGTGCTGCAGAATGCTATTAGAAGTATGCCATGCAAACAGTAGAAAATACAGACTTACAATTCAGGTTACGTATCGATGACCTGACATTATGCCCTTCACAAACATAAGGCTTGTTTCAGAGTAGTAATTAACGGCGGCCTAAACCGCAACTTTTGAGGTAAGAGCCCTGTGGCATATAGTATACACTAGCGACCCGCCCCGGCCTCGCTTGGGTGCGATTTACAAATATGGCGCTGTTTAGGTTTACAGGAATCTAAATTCTTAAGATAACTAACATAGGATTAATACTGTGTTGTTCGAAAAGTCTTCGTAAGTGAACCCCTATTTTTAATCACATAAAAATATGGTTACTGTTTTTCATCCTTGTAAGATAAAAATATGCTGTTGCGGACTTTTTTTAGACCTTTTTGAGATCTACAATTCTGTATTACATGAATTTGGTGTATTCTTATTGTTTAGTCAGCGCACGCTATTAAGCGCCCTAAAAGCAGCTTTTTCCGACTTGATTAGAATAGGTCGACATTTCTTTACTATCTTTACATTAAATATCAATGTTTATATACCTAAACCTTCATCAAGAAATTCTCAGAATATATCAAGTAGTTTAGAAGCCCTAGCTGAATACACAGACACACGCGGCCGGGCGACTTTGTTTTGTACAATGTATAGCTATAGATGAATAAGTTCCTGATTCTAACGTTCATCTTCGCGGCGCTAGGTCCGGATATGACCATCGTCGACACCCAATGTAGGTTCGTTGGAAAAGACAACGCGACGCCATACCTGCACCCACTCCCAACGTTTGATGCACTATTGCAAACGTAGGTCACAGTGATGTGGAGTCAAAGGCAGTCGGCGCAAAGGATGCCATGACTGCAATGGACCGTCGTCCAGTCGCCAGCGGGTAGTCCTCTCCGATACTGTAACGTTGTTGTGTAGGCCTTACAGGTGCCAAAGACAGTGATAATATTGCGGTATTGTCGACTACTGCACTTGTTCGTATACGCTTGTCCCCACTTTCTGTAGCCCCACGCGTAGAGCCAGAACATTGCCTGCGCCATGTCCAGCCTTCGTGTATTCACTCCCAAATACAACGTTGCACAATGCTTACGGCACAGCTCACGTTGGGAGGTTATTCGTCGAACCGCCTGGCCAGCTTCACGGAACTCCAGTGTACGACGTCTTTCAAAAGCCTCTACATAGCTTTGTGTCGTCCATCGCTAAGACAACTGTCAAAGATACATGGTGAACAGTGATGAACGTGCTTAAATTTAAATTATCAGCCCACCTAGCCTTTTACATGAACAAAAAATAATTCTTTGGGTTGTGTCAATGTTATAGGCTGTTCACGGTAAAGTGAGCACTTTCGAGGCCCTAGTTACCGTTTCCTTTTAGTTATTTGTTATCCTTTAATCACATTTATAAATAAATATTGCCATGTAAGTAATGAACACAGTCTGCGTATTACACCATACTTGGTAGTTCACCTCTAAGGCTAGAATAAAATATATTTATTTACTGTTATTCCAAATGAGAAGGCTTTCAAAAGTGCTCACTTTACCGTGAATAGCATATATAGGCTGTTGACTGTAAAATGAGCACTTTTGAAAGCCATGCTTAAGATTTCCTTGTAGGCACGTTTTGTATTATTCCGCATTATGTAAAATTAGCATTGGCATGGGCCTCATCACTTTATTCATGCGTCGGTCACATGAAACTGTGAAATGAATACTTTACAAATCTGCTTATTTTTACACTTCGATGCATTAAAAAAAAAAAAACAGAACGCGAAAGAAATAGTTTTAAGTTATCGCAAATGGTTACCTAACACTTTATATTCGACGTTAAGATATGGAACTACTTTCTATTCATCGTTAACAACTTTACTGGGTGAATGTCTCTTAGTGCGCCCATTAAAATATAAGGATGCAGGGGCAGTAATTTTTTTCTAAGGTTCATTTGTAAAGTGCTCACTTTATTGTGAACAGCCTTTACCTAGCTGCGTTGAAAGAAGTTTAGAGGAAGAGTATAAACTTCTAAAAGCACTCGGTGCTGTTGGCAAAAAGAAGCAGGCCAATGTTGAAATACAATTTGGTTACTGCTCAACTCGCGTTCGAATTTCATCCATTTTTTTTTCTCTACGCCGCTTCAAACTGTGATAGGCCGCCCGCTCTCGGCTTCTCAACCCACTGCAAGCAAATACGGTAGAAGTTGTTCTACCACTGCAAGGTTGACTTTAAGGTGGGTTTACGATTAAAGACTGAAGAAGTAAGAATTGTACTTATTGAATCGATAAGCACACGGAAAATGAACAATAAGAAGATTTGCATTTAATGACTTAATTAGCAACTGTTAAGTCTAGCCAATCGAAATCTTAGGAGAAATAACCAACCGAAATAACCAGGAAAAATTGACAATTTACATATATTTAATTATTTGTAACTACTGCTTGTGTAATCGTTTTAAAAAACCTTGGGAAATCTTATAGAAGGGGAAGTCGATGCCAACATTAGGCATTTACATCAATAAATCTGAAAAGGTTAATTAAAGCGACTTCGATAACCTCTTCGACGAAAGAAAACATGTCCATGAACTATTCTTTAGATTAAGAGGATACTGTCTTTCGACTAAAATAATTACTTTCATACGATTTCACAATACGACATAACCTAAATACAATATGTAAATACAGTTTACCGCCAACAGCTTTCGCTGTGCTCTGATTGGCTGCTTCGTCGTGACTTGTACTTAAGATATAAAATATAACGATATCTTAAGTCACGCCAATAACGCACACGGCAGTCATAAACTAATACACTAGAACACACTGTTTCATATCTTAAAAGCACACGGCACACTTATTCTGTTAAGTCAATCGTAAACCCACCTTTACTCGATACTTGCTGCGTGTTTACAGTACTCTGTTCTCTAACTGGTGCGACACATTACGTCTTCTATGTCGCGTGTTACTGTTACGCGATGCAGACTTCAGTGTAAGCATCTGCACACCTCCTTAGATGCTACCAGAGGACTAGTCGCCTAGTTTCATCGTTACTTTCTGAGTGAGTGTTTGTTGTTCTTGGTCCGGCCGTGTATTTTACCGTAATCGTGTAGCTATGTCGCGGTATTTCTATTGTCGTAAATGTATACGTTTCATTGTGCAACGCTATATCATAAGAAAGGAGTGTGTAGGAGCAAAGTTCTGTTCAGCGAAAAGTAATGTTGTGAGCCTGCCCTCTGCCCCCCCCCCTCCTCTAACCTTTTCACATACAGCCGCCATCCCCTGTCCCATAAATGTTTGTCTCGAACTTTTTTTTCCCGTAGGATGTGTCGTTTTATATTTTTCAGATTTTTTTTCTAGGAACACTAAAAAATTTTTAAAGGTTTTTGGTAAATTTTTGATATGTTTTATTTTTGCTGTGCCATTTTTTTTTGCATTGGATGCATTGTTTTCAAATTATTAAATTTTTTAATTTTCTTCCCAGACAAATTCCGTGCAATCAAGAAGAAATCTGCCAGTTTTTGGTGAATTTTTGCATGAGAACTATCTCTTGCTAGGAATTACCAACATACTTATTTTCTCCCTGTTTGTAATCACATAAATTTTAAATGAAATACTTCTATATATATAAATAAAATACTGTAAATAACTGTCATACATGGGGTGACCTTTCTAAGGTTTGATTCAAAAAGTGTCAAGAAACTGCGAACGGACTATAGCTCGGAGACGGCTACCTGCAACAAAAAAATGTGCTATAGTCCATTCACGATTCTTCGGCCTTTTTGAATCAAACCTTTGAAAAATCTCCCCATGTATGATGTGTTTACTTACTTCCTAAATACGCCCTGTATCACAAGTGTTTTGTACTTGTGTTCATAAAAGTTACTTTTTTTTCTGTTAAATTGAAATGTTGTTCATATTTGATCTATAAATTATAATGCTTCATTAAAAAATAATCCGAATAAAAAATAGGGAGAAAATAGGTATGTTGGTGCGCCTAGTGAGAAATAGTCCTTATACAAAATACTGTTACACTTAGTGCGCACGAATGTGGTGCGTTGTCAACCTGGTGTAATTGTCCAGGCTTAGTTTAGCTTAGTTTGCACGAGGCGGAGTAATATTCTGGAAGTAGAACTTTAGCAGAGTTTCAGAAAAGGCTGAAGTAACCGTGAATGGACTATAGCTTCGATAAAGCAGGTCCAGAGAACTTATAAATGCGCACATGTCACTGATCAATTTCACCCACAGCAAACGACGATCAGCATCAAATTTCCATTTCAGGCCGAATAAATGTTTTGATCACGTGTATAAACCATTCTATTCTTTTTTTCAGAATTTTCTTGCAACGGGGCAGACATGAAATTTACTTTCGTCTACAATCAGCTCGACGTGAATTTTGATCGCTTTGGCGTTTCAGAGGAAAATGCACGCCCTCAAGTAAAAAAAAAAAAAAAGTAGTTTCTCGACTTCCTTCGGAGGAGTCTGTGTAAGAAACATTTCTGCAATCATCGCCTGTAATTCCTCGCCGAAACACGTTAAGTCTACTCGGGAGTGTAAACACGACTTCTTGCTGAACACCTCTGGCCTGTAGAGCGTTGTGCTAAATGCGCCAATCGTCTGTCGTATCAAGAGGAAAGCTGAACAACGAAGCAGCACTGAAACTCTCGCGAACACGAGGTGTAATTTGTTTGTCACTGTGACCGTCATGCTCTAGTTATTGGTATCAAAGTCATGTTGAAATATGCCGTAGAAAGGTATAGCGGGGGGAAAATAGGGAATCTTAAATAATTAACGTCGTAGGTTTTACATGAAACCACATGTTGGCGAGAGCTACATTATTCGGCAATTTTTTCGGGAATGTAAGTTTTTTTTTTATTATTATTATTATTATTATTATTACAAAATTAGTAGGCCTACATTATATTGCTAATTTTTGTAAATAAAATATAAAACTCATGATGAAGTGAGAAAGATTACACATGGAACGTAATCTAACCTTTATTTATTTTTATGCACCGAGATTATCCATGCTCTTAACTTAATGAGGTAAGAATTGAAAATGTGAGACTCAAGGAAATACGGCAGAATTTACTTCGAATTTGGTTTAAAAATCAGTTGGTAAAAACCTATCACCATTAAGAGCTTTTTTGGATCGGAAAAGCACACTCCCTCCCGAATGCTAATCAGACGCACTGTCAAATTACCAGACACACTGGTGAAGGCTTAGTCAGACTTAACGTGACGTTTGTGTACGCATTACACGATAAATTGAACACTTTTTAAATAAACCTTTGGAAATAAGTCACTGGCCCTGCCTGCGTACATTTTAACGGGCGCACTGAATGACATTCGCCCAGTAAAGTTGGTAACGAAGGATGGAAAGTAGTTCCATAGCTTAACGTCGAATATAAATAGGGTTTGGTAACCATTTGTGGAAACTTAAATTAGTATTTCTTTCACTTTCTGCTTTTTTAATGCACATAAGTGTAAAAATGAACAGTTTTTTTAAAATATTTACTTTCCTAATAATTTTACAGTTTTACTTTACCGACGCATGAATAAAGTGCTGAGGCCCATGGCAATGTTGATTTTACATAAGGCGAAAGAAGACACAACGTGCATACAAGTAGGCCTTAAGCAGGGCTTTCAAAAGTGCTCAGTTTACCGTGAACAACCTATAGTAATGGTTACGGAGGACCCCAGTAATAGGAATGAAAAGTTCCGGCAGCGCTAGGAACAAAATTCTTCTGCTCCTCTGCTTCAAAAGATATGGCGTTTACGACAACAACTTTACCTAGTAGTTGTTAAGATGAAACGAGGAACTTAACCAGTAAAATTATTTTGACCAAACGTTTTCCAAAACGTCTATACTTACCACCTTCCTTCCTGAAACTCTAAACGCCTCTAGCTAACAAAACCCGAAAATGTTTGGTTCTGTAGCAGGATACCTAATGCGCATTAGGGTTGTTTTGCCTTTTGCCGTGTATTATAAACAGCCGTGGTTTACGACACGCAGCACTAAGGGTGTAACGAGGGAGTTCTTCGGAAACTTCACACACCAACGTTTTAGTTAATTCTGACGCGATGGTTAGTGTTTTATCGTTAAGGACATTACTCGTTGTCATGCGGGTCTGATTGTAGGCAGTTGTTTAAAAACCTATAAAATATTGCAATGTGAATTTTTTTTTTTTCAGTACAAATGAAAGCCGATATTTTGTTGCCAATTTATAAATTTAGTTATTGAAACACAAATGTTATTGAAAAGTGTCAAAATCCCCTAAAATAGCTGTAAGTATCCATCTGTTTACGATATTAATTTTCCTGTAATACAGTTTTGTATACTATAGCGACAATGCTGTATTTTTTTTTTTTCAAACAGAGCGCCTAAACGCGTGTCTCGGTAAATAAATGTTCTGGAAATACGAAGTTTTGCCAGGAAGGATAAAAAAGTTATTGTCTATGTCGCTATCTTTTTACTTTTAACATATTAAGTGTATTAATGGAGAAAATATCGTGTATGTAGTCAAATATCGCATTTTAGCTATGAAGTGTCTTTAAGCGGTAAGAGAAAAGTACGATTATACTCAGGTAGTTTGATCTGTGTACTTTCATCGCGCGTAATTAAAACCCCACAGTTACACGATAAAGCTTTAGTACGGAAACACTGCACGCCTTGCGCGTAGGAGCGAAAGAAATTCCAACGAACCGTTTTGCAGTGGCTCTAGCTAGAGCTTTGTTCAGTTATTTGTACGTCTTTAGTTGCTAATGAAATCTTTCCAAATAATGGCTGAGCTGCAAATTGAGAGCTGCGTATACCGTCCTTAATAATCACTTTATTCCGTTCTGACTGCAGTCCGCCATGCACTTCTTGTGTTCTACAGTTGACGTACCTAATAACTTATTTCCACCACTGTGATAACTAACGATCAAGAGTTTTGATATTTTGGCCCAGTTGTATTAAGTCAAGAAACGCAAAACGATGCTTGACGAGCGCAGAGGAGGCAAATTTATTTAAAGAAATGCATATACCTTGGTAAAATATTGTCAACTCAGTTCATTAATGGCACTTGTTTATTTCTATTGCTTGCTTTTGTGCTGTCACAGGAATGACTTGCATATTAAATTAACCTACTGTTAAAAGCACAAACCCCCTCCCCCCCACTTATTTGGGACAGTAACCTTTGCTCTGTATCTCCGTTAAGGGAACTGCCCTTTAATAATTAGCTGATAATGTTATCAATCCATGAATTTTACTGCTGTGAACGTTTACAGATTGTAACATGATGGTGACCAAGGAAACAAGTGGGTGGCTATTCGGTGCGAGAGGTGCTGGGTTAGAATCCCTAACGCATGTTTAACTGTGTAAGTTGTTATTTTTCTACCCAGGATGCGTGCTAAAACTTTTCATCAAAGCTTAATATCCAAAATTTGTATACGTCATTGTTGTTATATGTTGTGAATCATGTTTGCACCATCATGCATACCTATGAATGAAATGCATTAAAAATATTTTAATGGATTGATTTGATAATAAAAATTTACTGTTTAGCTGTATGGCAGTTACAAAATTTAAGGGATAATATAACTTTACCTCAACTTTTCCCCTATGTTTAGACTGTAATCTGATTTTAAAAAAGCCAACCACGTGATAATAATGGAATTTGACGATACAGAGATGTAAGATATGCCTGTAAATACCCTTACGTCGATACAAAATAATATATTTAAGAACACCACTTAAGTGTATAACGGTAACTGCATCCCCTTCCCTCTCAGCTTCCAAAGACAAATGCTTATGTTACGTGTTGCTTCCTTGCATCGCTTTCCTTGCGCCGTTCCCGCTCGAACGTGTGCAGGAGTGTGCCAAGGGAACCACTGGAAACTCGAGGAGTGCGCGGATATTTACAAAGGCGTGCCGCTACTGCCTGTGTAGGGTCTCGTGCGCGCTCCCGTCCGTGAGCGGACTGCATTTCTGGGGTTATCGTAGAAAGAATGTTCTGGTCGTTGCCCTCGCCTCTCTCAGCGAAACTCGAGGTGCGGAGAACCTTCTAGATCGGTTCAGCGACACTACTTAGGCTGCGACGGGCGTCCGATCCGACGGTTTTAGAGTTCGGAGGATTGCGAAACCTTAAGCGACTGATTACAGCGAAGCGACGAGCCAGCAGAGCGACGAGTGGGGGCGAAAGTGACCTGTGGTAGTGAAGTCTACGGACTGCGAGCATCGGTGTAGTGAAGAGTGCGAAACTGATGGGTGGGAATACTGAACTGGATGTGTGAGTGTAAGACATTTGTAATGATGGCAATAGACAGGTTGGATATGTGTAAATGACGAGTGTGACTGTAACAAATATACACAGTGATAAGGACTTTAATTAAAATTGAGATAGACATTAAATATTGCACTCAGTGTGAATAACAAGAGTAATAGCTGGAGCGCCGAATATTTCGCAGATTGAATTGGCAGCAAGCCAAGCTGGGCAGTTTTTTTATACACTCGAGACATTGTCGTTTACTTATTGGTTGCTGTGATCAAGTAAAGCCTCTGTAAGTACAGCACTGTTAAACATTCACTCACACTACTGCTTCCTGCTTATTACTGGTGCACACTTAAACAGGGCGTGTCTAAAAAACTGCCATCCAATCACATGAGTAGGAAAAAAGAACAAGTGTTTGGAGTTTACCTTGCCTCCGAATTAATTCGCGAAATACTCGTGGCGCTAGTAATAGTGGAGATGTGTAGTTTAATGTTGTAAATAATATATATGTAAATATTTATAGTAGTATAAATAAATTTTAAAATCTGATTTTTTTTCTTTTTCATTTTATTAAGATCTCCACCCCTTACGAACTCTGATATGCCTTCTGGAGTCTCGTAACAATATATTTTGATGGTGTTTATTTTATTGACTTTATCCTTAAATTAAAAAGCCTTTCGCATACAACGATTGATTATACAATTTATAATTTTCGAAAAGAAAGAAAAACTGTGTTTCGAATACTAATTTATGTATACAAATTTAAAAATATATATATATATGCATATATATATTTAAAGTTATAAAAGGTTATAATATAATTTTAGAGAAACAAAATTAAAACAAAACATCGTTTTTAGATTTAACATAATTTCATCTTTAAAAAAATTCTATTAAACACTTTTGCAACAAAAAAATACTTTTTATATTGTATATACCTTTCAATATCATACAGCTGCAAATTTTGCAATTTTGTTTGTTTGAAGACAGCTATTTTACGCTTTTTTTTATGTAATTAATATCCTAATTTTTTTGTAAACAGTTGTCAATTTGTAAATATGCTGTGTCAACGATTGCTGTTTTGCAATAGCTAGCAGAATTGAAATATCTTGTTATGAAATCTGACCATACCAAAATATATTAATTAGCTCAAATTCTGTTCTTATTTTTGTGTTTCGGAAACTCTGACACTGCAAGACCTTTCCATAGTCCTCAACTAATAACATTCACGTGCGCACGTAATGAAAGTCACTAAGCCACAAGACAGCTGTTCTGTGTGTGCGTTTCAAAACAAATGGCATGCGAGCTGGCTGTGTTTGAAGACAAGGTCGCAATCCTCGCCGCAATGGTGCCACTCGAAGACGTCAAGAAGTGGTAAGAGAGACGCGCTAGGCGGTGTGGGCGAGGTCAGCGCGAGGTGGACTCGACCTTGAAGACGTGCTTGGTCGGTTGGCCAGCCTGCGCGCGGCAGGATGTGTTGGTGAGGGCGTCACAGCAGAGTGGTCGCGCTGGTTCCCCGCGCCACCGCTACCGCCGGGCCGGCAGCACAGTCGCCGGTCATCGCTCCTCTGCCCGTGTTTCAGTCATAGATTACAGATTAGGTAGACCGTCTACCCAACAGTGACCTAACCTGAAGTAGTTAATAACACGGCCGTAGAAGACAGGTCCGGACACTAGCAAGAAAAGTTGACACCCTTATTGACCCATTTAGTTCATGAACCCAGCCACAGAGCGCTGTTACCGAAGTACCGCTGTTTACATGGCTAGCATAAGGAGGGGAATTGCAATTTTTTCTTAAAATGGGAAAATGACGTTCATATATCTATGGTGTAATCCTTATATAGGTTTAAAAGCCCTTTCACTTGGAATAATATTCGATAAATATATTTCATTTTAAGTGCGGTGGAATATACACACTGTGTTTGTTTCTTAAATGTCAATATTTATTTAAAAAGGTGGCTAAAGGATAAAAAATGGCAGAAAAGAAAAAGTAACTAGGGACTCGAAAGTGTTAACTTTACCGTGAACAGCCTATAGTCGTGTTGGCAGTAAAGCAAGTAAAGTCAAGTTGAGACACGGAGGCTGGTTGTGCGCAGCCAGCGAGATCGGTTTACCTCGTCTTTAGTACGTGGTTATAATGGGCCTTTTATCCGGCCTCTCTCTAACTCCATCAGATGTGTTGCTGTCTAGTGCGTCGTCTCAGCAAACCTATAATTTATTAATCACTCCTGAAAATGTCAAGCTTTTCACATCATGTGCACTGTTCTTAAGACTGTTTATGTACGTCACACAAAGAGTGTTGGCACCGCCCACTTACGATAAATGTGCATGCTCCATTGAAAAAAAAAACATAGTCGTTCGCATAACATTCATCGAAGTTCCTAATTTAAAACTTGTACGGTTATCGAACGACTTTTACAAGGCGTGTGCACTGTAATTATGAAGATGGTACTTTATGCACTCTCCCTAAAATGTCCACAACACTAATATGAAAATCAGTCTATGCTCGAATGCAACGAAATTTTTAGTACCGTTCTTTCAAGTCCGTAAATTTGATTTTGCTCGTTTCATTTACCGATACTGAACGTGTTAAATACTTCACGCTAGAAACACCAACCATGGAAGTACGATATGATCTCTACGTTATATCGGTTGAATTATCTTATCACCTCAGCGCATATGTGGCACAATGAACTCATCGTATTTTTCCTATAGGAAAGATAATTTTTTTGGCGCATAAAAAAACTTACCTACTTAAATTTGTATACTTTGTTCGCGGTAGTACCTTCACACTTTTGACTCAACACTTTTGGAAAATCACCCCATGTATGACGTGTTTGGTTGTTTTCTTAATATTTCATCTATCACAAGCGTTTTACACTTCTGTTAACATCAAGTAGCTTCTTTTGACTGAATTTGACCCTTTACGTATATTTTACGTATAAATTATAATGCTTAAGTTACAATTAATAACAATATAAACAGAGAAAATATATATGTTGGTAATGTCTAGTAAGAAATAGTTCTCATGCAAAATCTTATGTAACTGAGTGCGCACGAATACAGTATGTTGTCCCTTTGGTGTAATTTTGCAAACTTAGTTAAGTTTCGTTTGCATGAGGCAGAGGAATAACCAGAAACTAGAACTTTAACACGGCTTCAGAAAAGTTGGTAGTAGCCGTGAACTGACTACAACTGGTATACTCAGTAGTTTTATTTACCTCAATTTGTTAAAACGTAGACGTGTTTTGAAAGGTACACGTACAGGTAGACAGTCAGAGTCTTTACAATCGTGGATATAACTGAGTGAAAATTCTGTTTTCTTTTCCTTGCGTATCGAATCACCTTAACAATGAATGGCTTAAAAGTAATACAGAATAACCAAAGGAAAATCGACAGTAACAGAGAGTCAATTTTGGTGACGAGAGAGAGAGAGGGTTGTTAAATACACAGAACCAAATGCGTACATCGCACAGAACCAAATGCGTCCATCCCAATACTAAGCTAAGTAAAATTGGCTCTTATTTCGTAGTTACAATCTCTTCTTGGTAACTTCCACTAGCATAACAACAAAATAAAAAATCGAGACATTGTCGAAACCAATTGTAGGAATCTCTGATTTAAAGTGTTATTTGTTCTCACTTCCTCAGCAATGTCGTACTTATTAAATACTAACCTACATACTTTATTTTTTGTTAAACAGTTATCGGCACAATAAGTACTATGAACTTTAAAGTTGTATTCTTTACCTTGTCGGAGGCATTTTTCGTGGAAAACTTACTGCTAACTTATGGAGTTTTATTCGCCGACATGGTTAACCATATCCTTGTCTATGATGTTATCTGGAGCGATTCGCAGTATCACGTAGCTTTATGACAAATTGAAATTTTTGAGATTCCAAAATGCAGTTGCCGCAAAAACGAGCGAATCAAGTTGTGTTTATTTGCATGTTTTTTTTTTTTTTTTTTTTTTTTCGTCTTCATATGCCAAGTTTAATTTTGTTAATACTAGATACAACTTCCAAAATACTTGTTAACGTTCATCACTTTCTAAAACAACATAAATTAAAAAGTTATGCCATCCAGTAGATGGGCGAATACCCAACGTATACCTACAATCTTCTCATATTTCACGAGGATACCTGAAAGTCAGATTAACTGCCTTCCGTATTTTAATTTTGCAGATGTGTTGATGAACAGATCTAAGCAGGCTTACAATACTTATGCTTGCAAGGGTTCCCTAAAGACTCATGTTAGTGTAAGAGCTGTTTGGATATTAATACTGCGACGAGTGCCCCAGTCAGCAGAATAACATAAACACAGCAAGCAGTAAAAAATCAATTTTTTAATGGTCTTGCAAAAGGAAAATTTGTGAGACTGTGATATTAGTTGAAGCATTTGGTGTGTATATGTGTGTATGAAAAATAAAAGGCGGGGACAAAACGAAAATAGCTTGCTTATAATCTTACAAATTCAAGTTATGGTCGTGTAATTTATTGATGGAAAATATCTAACAAGATATAATGGATAATTTTTTTTTAAATATTTACTTCAGTTAAAGTGTAATGTGTTTTCACGTACAGCTGATTTTTTTGTGGGGGGGGGGGGTGGTAGCTTCATTGAAGGGGTCCAGAATAATGTTTATAGTACACGAAACATCGAAGGTTGTATTGCAGTTTTGTCTAAAATGTGTCGTATTATAGTGTCAGTTCAAGAGCCAAGTATTGGTAGGTGCCACATTCACATCACAGACACGGGGCCTCTTTTAAAGGACTTATCCCGTATAAGAAGAATGAAAACTAATATAAGCGAGCGTCGGTGCACTGAACACCAGGCCAGTCAAGAACACAGACAACGCCTTCACAACCACATAACTCAACACACGTACGTTCAAGGTGATACATAAGCTGTAGGCGTTGTAACTTCCCGTGTCCTCCAATTCAAGTTACGAGGTTTTACGCTGAAATAACGTGTTATCCTCGCTAGTAGATTTGACAAACTACACTGTAAATATACGAAACAGTGGGAGAAATTACCTATAAGTAGAGATCTGCGAAATTCGCGTTGTTATTAGGAGACACGTTAAACATTAAACGCACGTGCCTTTGACATATATTTGTCATTTGACCATACTTAATGTGACACGCCCTGGGTAACTCGGCTCCAATAAACTGTCGCATCGCAATTGTAAACCCAGTCGCGTGCAGTTCAATCATAATGCAGCAGCCAATGGTGAAATTACGCTTGCTCTAGTGTATTCATTACTGTGAAGTTCAGCCTGATGCCAATCATTAACGCGAATTTTGTATGTCCCTATAAGCCACGTACGGTTAATAGAGCCTTTTAAGACTAACCTAGGAAAAATGTATTGCCCGTGACCGCACATATTTTAACTTAAGCATCTACTAAAAACTCGTTAAGTTAGCTGCGAACTAGGAAAGATAGTTCCATGAATTTAAAGTTTTATTAAATGTGTGTTGTTTGAATTTGCCGACGCTGAACTTACAAAATTTAGTTAATTTATTTTCTGCGCGTAACGTAATATTTGACATATTAGTTCGTGACAGTATCGCGATTACAATTGGTCTACGCATAAATAAAGTGATATGGTAAATCCCAATTTTAATTTTACCCATGGTGGAAGGATACTAAATTGTTAGAGAAGTAGATCCTAGGCAGAGTTTTAAAAAGGGCTCAATTAAACGCGAAAAGTCACACTAAAAACTATCTCCAACACGCGGAGAAAATATCTGACGACTTAATTTTTTTTCCAATAACTGCAGTGAGCTTTGCCAAAGGCCACAAGTTTCCATGGTCTCTCGCTGTAGGGCAATATCAACGAACAATTTCGTGGAGGGGGATTATACGCGGCTGTACCCGCGTTGTCCGTGTTCGAAATGAAGATGGTTGCCTTAAGGGGATCTCTTGTAAACAATGTTAAAAGACCTCAAGCCCACATCTGGCCAACGGAAGTATTACTATAGGCTGTTCACGGTAAAATGAGCACTTTTAAAAGCCCTGCTTAAGATCTACTTATATGCACGTTGTGTCTTTCTCCGCCTTATGTTATATTAACGTTACAATGGGCCTCAGCACTTAATTTAGGCGTCGGTCAAGTGAAACTGTAATTTTATTTGGAAAATAAATATTTTAAAAATCTGCTAATTTTTATTTACACTTCTGTGAATTAAAAAAGCAGAAAGGGAAAGAAATAATTTAAGTTATCACAAATGGTTATATTTTATTCGACTTTAAGTTATGGAACTACTTTTCATTCTTCGTTACCAACTTTACTGGGCGCACGTCACTCAGCGCGCCCGTTAAAAATATACGCAGGGAGGAGGCAGTGACATTTTCAAAGGTTTATTTCAAAAGTGCTCACTTTACCGTAACAGCCTTTACGGGAATGGAAAATATTATAAACAAGCTTCGCATGTATTCGGTTTCCTCAGAATTGTAAGCGGTGACTATACTGACTTTTAATACAATAATCTGTTCAGAAAAGATAGAGCATTCTCGCTATAGTTCGAAACAATGTTTTACAGATGAATAATTAGCATACACTCTAAATCTGAATCAGTGAGAATTTCACTGTTACAATCAGTCAAACGTATCTGACTAATACAACAGTCACTTCAGTGAATTTAACTGACGAACCAGTGAAAAAATGCCATATTTCCTTCACTGATTGATTCAGTGACCTCTCCCACTGATTCGTCAGTCATTTTTTTCCACTGTTTTCTCAGTGGTTTATTTTTTGGCTGATGGACCATTGAAACATCTGAGCACTTGCTCCGTCTGTAATATTTTTGACTGATGTATCAGTGAAACTGCATGTAAAAATGGCCGTCGAACATCGTTTAAAAATGGCCGCTTAACAACGTGTATCAAGTGAGGTAACAACGAATAAACGAATACAAATAATACAAAATACTTTCTCGAATGTCTTTCAAAACGCTATTATACGAGGTAATATGAACACACTGTCTTTCATTCCGTTTTTTATGTCTTTCATTTCGGTTTCATGTAATCGTCACAGTGCTATGTTTGAAGGTTTAAACTGCACTTGATGTGGTGAAGAGACACAAGTATGGGCATACAACTTCAAACTACACGATTTCACAATGTAACTTTAAGACGTAAATTTTCGTCTGACAACATTTCAGCCTGGCGTGGTAGCTCAGATGGCAAGGCAACGGCCTAGAGTCGAAGGGTGCACGAGTTCAATCATGGCCACCCGCTGAATTTTTTAAATTACGGTAAGTTGCACACTATAATAGTGAACTATCGTAAATATGTTTATGTCACGTAATTATTGGCCTACATTCAATAAAAGCAATATTTAATTCGTCACTGCAGTCGACCGTCACTTATTCAAACATTGACATTGTTTCACGTCGCTAATTCAATCAGTACAATTTTTTTCACTGAAACAATCAATGGTTTTCCACTGATTCGAGTAGTTGAATTTCACTGCGAATCAGTGGTTTCCCCCTGATTCGAATTTAGAGTGTATATGACTACTTCCATCGGTTTTGACACTTCTCAAAGACAATGTTTCGGTTTCAGAGACCATATTTATGGATGCGCAACAAAATATCGCCTTTCGTTTCTGTCTGAATTAAATTTTCCTTGAAATATCCTATAATGATTTTAAAAGTTAGAATAGCCACAACTGCTTACAATGAGACCAGTTTGACAAATTTACAACTACGGAGGCGATGGTGAGTTCTTCCTCCGTAAGTACCAATAATCTTATTTCTTTCTATATTTTCCATTAACATGTTTATATATCCCCCATACGAAGCACTTTGATGTATATCAATGACAAAGAACCACGCATTCCGAAAAAAATATCAGCTCATATAACCGAAAATTGTAAGAGAATCTTTAGCCATCTTAGTAAAGGCTGTTCACGATAAAGTGAGCACTTTAGAAATGAACCTTATAAAAAAAAGTCACCGCCCCTGCCTGCGTATATTTTAATGGGCGCAATGAGTGACATTTACCCAGTAAAGTTGGCAACGAGGAATGGAAAGTAGTTCCATACCGTAACGTCGGATAAAAAGTGTTATGTAACCATTCGAGATAACTTAAAATTACTTTTCTCGCTTTCTGATTTTTTAATAAATCGAAGTGTAAGAATGAGCAGATATGTAACGTATTCACTTTCTTAATAATTTTACAGTTATCATTTGATCGACGCATGAATAAAATAAAGTGATGATGCCCATGGCAATGTTCATTGTACATAAGTCGAAATAATACACGTGTATACAAGTAGATCTTAAGCAGGGCTTTCAAAAGTGCTCATTTTACCGTGAACAGCCTGTAACAAGCAATAACTTTATATATACGTGTATCCCTGCAATTGCAAGGAAATGGATCTCGTTATTACGAAACTGGTTCATCCAGGATGTAGGCAAAGCAACAGTGTACGATTATACCGGGTGAGTCGCCACTGCCTATTTTTACGTATCTATGCAACCCGCAGACAATACTACCCATCTAACATAACATCACCTCCGCTGTAACATACGTGTTTCTTGTGTAACCCGAGTCTCGTGCGGTATACGTACACGTTACGGCGCACAATGGGCTGGATTCACTCTTCATAGTGCCAAAAATCTAAAAATATAACATTTTTATTTGGACTGAAATAATTACATCTTCTACAGGATGTAAACTAACTATGGGATAAATATTTTTAATTTTGGTGAACTAGTAAGCTCACGGTGTTTACGAAAAGTTACTAATTTGTGGAGAGTCATGTCATACCAGGATTTATCGACAATTTTCGTTTTTTTCTCATGAGAATTTAGCTATTTGTGAAAATTTGCGGTAAATTTATCTTTGGTATTTTCAAAAACTACATTGAATTCAACATAAAATCGCATTTTAAAATTTATTAATTGATTAATAGTAAAATAAGAATAAATTATTAAAAGAAACTATTATTCATTTCCTTACATTTCGATGTAAATCAAGTTGTACAATTCGAGGATTACCGAGGCTCACGGAGTTTATCAGCTTATACTGTAGATAAAATATCAGAGAATCAAGGCATGTAACGTTTGGTTGCGTCAAATTGCGGCTTTGGGGTACAGATCAAATTTAAGTAGAATGCTACGGCAGGCTCGTGAGCCAAGGCGACAGCGAGAACTCCCACGTATTGAGTAGTAGGCGTATATTTTCGTAAACACCTCTGTATCCTTTGGACGTGCCTGCAGACGGAGAGACATTTCCGGTGAGTCATGTCCCATTACATGTAAGGCTACGAGAGCTGTCGCATCCAGGTTTAAACCTTAACTTTACCAGTGTTAGGTAGTCAGTGTCTACGTCGCAAGGGAGAAGTAACAACAGTCTGTCGAGTGCACTCGCTCTTTTGCTGTACTCGTGGACGTATCATTTCAGGTGATTAACCTTCTGTTTATTTTTCTTGTCACTCACATTTATCGTAGCTAGAGTTAATAATTTCATAATTAGTAATATTTTATCCTCCAAAAAAACTCATATAAAAACGTTCTGCTATAACTTCAAGAATTTTAATAATATTTGCGTAACTCCACAGTTAAAACGTTCACAAAATTACATGTGTATGATGTACCCAGATTACCATATTTAGTACCTCGGTTTTAATTTTAGAAATATAAAAATGGTAACTAGAAGACATTATAATTAATTCAAATGACTTTGACGAATTCTATGATCGTGCTCTGGAAAGTTATGGTTTACATGAGCACAAAGACTCACTGAAGTCAAAGTTGAAAAAGTCTGTAAAAATTTTATATTCAGATGGAAAAAGTCTTGTCGCAATCGGAAAACATTAGAACGGAAATATTCTGAATGGCTTGATAACGTTGTGAATTTTCCTGAACACAAGGTTTCAATCCCTGGACAGACTGAAGCAAAAAATCCCAAAAAATGTAGTCGGCCACAAAAACCGTACAGTGAGGCGAGCGAGCGGACCGAAAAAAGGATCATAAAACTTGCATCCGACGCTGTTACTACTCCTGAGGCAATCAGAATTCTCTCTTCTCGCATAAGAGGTAAAGGCAACAGGGCTTGAGTGTCGGCAGTAAAACTTGGGACTGGCAGTACACCAACATCTTCAAAAAATTTACTTCGGAAATTACCGACAGCAACATATTAAAAAGCATGAGGTTCCTTATTCTCCTTAAGAAGCATTGTATCTACTAATTGAAGCCAGATTGTCGAAGTAATCATAAAATTTAATCATACTGTCTCATCGTAGATTCAAAATGCGGATATTTACCTCATCTCCATTGCAAAATATACTTGATCATACACTAATACGAATATTACAGAAATTGGACAACCAACTTGAAGGTGAATTTACATTGCTTTGTAAATGGGTTTTCGATGAGACATCTGGGCAATCTCCATACAAGCAGGCTTGGGAAGAGAATACGGATGCTAGCGAAGAAAGTGTTTTTCTTAGTTCTTTAGTCCCACTTGTTTCGAAAGGGAAAGATAGTGATGTGTGGAATAATCCTCGACCGAGCTCCACGCGTTTTTGTCGGCCCATGCGGCTCCAGTTCATTAAAGAGCCAAGAAAGGTTATTAAAGAAGAAGAGGTTTCCATCCAAAATCAAATTAACAATTTATGTAATTTCAAGAGAGAAGGATTACAAATAAAATATCGTATGCTACTGACAATGATTGATGGTAAAGTTCTCTGTGCCTTGACTGACGCCTCTACATTGCAGTGTCCGATTTGTAAGCAGACTGCGAAAGGCTCTTCTTCGTGGACAGTTTCAAAGCCCATAAACGAAGACGCCCTTAAATATGGGATATCACTGCTGCATGCCTACATCAGATTTTTGGTATCTATTTTGGCGATATCCTACAGATTAGGTAAGTATTCAAATAGTGTTATAAGGAATTATGACTTTTGTGGGTGCAATATTCCGACTTGACATTTTTTTTGCAAGTTCTGAATCAAAAAGGCGTGGAGACAAAAATGATCCTAAAGTCCGTCAGCGCAAGGAGGTTGTTGTACTGGAGTTGAAACTATTAATGCACATTAATCCCGATCGCCCAAGACAAGGATTTGGCTCCACGACTGACGGAAACTCTGCACGAGGATTTTTTTGTGATCCAAGTATAGCATCCAAAGCAACAGGGGTTGAACAGGAATTGATAAAAAAATTTTGTATCATATTATTGGTTCTGGCTAGTAGTCACGAGGTCAGTATTGACAAATTTAATTCTTATTGTAAAATAACTTTGTTGTAATATAAGAAACTGTACATTTAGTATGAGCTAACACCGACTTTGCATAAAGTATTAGAGCATAGTGTAATTATCATGAAACATTGTCTTTTGCCAATGGGCCAGTTGTCTGAAGAGGCTCAGGAAGTAAGAAATAAAGATATAAAAAATTATCGCGAGTTCTTCTGCCAAAAATAAAGTAAAATTTTAAATGTCAGTGATTTGTTTTGTTGGCTTTTATCATCAGATCCAGTAATTTCATCTGTGCGCAAATCACCGACAAAGATTGTTCGGGAACTTCACCCTGAAATTAGAAGTGATTTGGAATATTTATTCATTTCCGATGAATCCGTAGTTGACAGCGAATATGACGACAAAAATGACCTGGAAGACAGTGGTGAGGACTCATCGTCTGGTACAGTTATTTAATCATCGTGTAGATATTTTTCTCTTTTTACAGGCCTATTACTTTAATGTTTGTATCACAATTATAACTTCACACGATGGAACATGCATAAATGTCAATACATGTTAATAAGCAGTTGAATACAAAGTTTAAAAATTTTATTTGTGCCTCATACAAATACGGATTTATATTTAAATTATTTATGTAAAAATAATTAATATGTATATCACATGTCAAAACAAATATGTATAAATTGTGAAATGGAATATTTATAGCTCGTTTGTTTAGTATGTTTATAAAAAGTAATAAATTGTAAAATAATATATTAAATAATAAATATACAAAGTACAATATAATGACGAAAAAAGGGGACCCTATTGATGAATCCTTGCAGTGCACATCATGTAACCCGCAACTTTGAAGGGTTTTCTGAAGCTTCTGATTTTTTTTATCGGTTACTAGATGATAAAATTAATTTTTTTATATCCTTCCATGAAGGTGTGATAAATTGCATGAAAATACCTATGTTATTTTCAAATCCCACTCCCTTCCCCACTAATTCCAACCCTTGTAGAATTCACTCAAAATTGTGAATTCAGTTGGTTTTTATTCACATGATGTATAAGTGTGTCAAATATGAAATAGGTATTGCAATTAGGAGAGTCAGGAAGGATTTTTTGCACAATAATGGTTGGATCCAGCCCACTGTGCGGTGCCTCGTATGTCATCTGGAACATTCGACGTCGTTGTCAGCTTGCACCAATCAGCGGCGCGAAAATAGAGGATCGCTGCAAAACAGCACGTACGCGTTGATTCCTTCTCGTCCATACAGTAAGCGGTGACTGTATTTTAATGTCACATGAAGAAACACAATGGCTCGAAGCGAGGCAGATGTGTGTTACTAAGGACGCAATCGTCACGTATCAACGTATTCGGTAAACATCACAATAATCTGTTTCAACACAATATACGGACGTGCATTCTTTGAAAAGTGACTCCTCCTCAACGCATTGTTGGCATAACACCATCCGTTCACCGCTACTGTACTGACGACAACGAATCAACGCGCACATGGTGTTCTTCTACGATCGATGCTATGTTACATGGGTAGTATTACGTGCGGGTTGCATAGCTACCGAAAAATTGGCAAGGGTGACTCACCCGGTATATAATAATCTGTTTTAGTATTATTAAGTGAATTAATTTATTACTTTCTGTCCAGTGGTATTGTCATTTTATGTCTGCGAAATTTGTGCAAAAATTATACGCTGTTTGAGTCTCGCCTATGCATATACACCTGAAGAATTCGCGGATTCATTTTGGGACAAGCTAGAATTCAAAACACGTGCGTTTATATAACTTCGGTCATTGGTCTACATGGTGTTTGACACCTCCTGGAGAACGGTGTTTAATTGTCACCTTCCACTGTGATCGCAGACAACCGATGTGCAGTTGATATCGACATATTAGTACTTAAGGCTGTAGAGTCTAGCCCGCAGGTCATTGAACTCGCGAATTTTTCAGGTCTCTACCTATGTATAATAGGAGGCTATATTTGTGGAGCTTTGGCGAGAACTCTGCAATGCCAAAATCGTTGTCGAGTTACGTGACTTTTATATTATGCCAATGCAAAATGGCCAGATGACATTTATTTGAAACATCCCACAGTCTGTTTTAGCTCCTAATTGGGGGTCACCTGCCAGGTCGTCTGACGCCATGCTAGCTAAAACACAGAGTAGTTAGGGAGCCACGGTGGCTGAGCGATTAGCACGCTCGCCTCCCACCAAGGCGAATCGGGTTCAATCCCCGGCCGGGTGACCGGATTTTCGCAAGTGGGAGTCGTTCCGGACGATGCCGTTGGTCGGCGAGTTTTCTCGGGGATCTCCCGTCCCCGCCTCCCCTTGATTCCGGCGCCTCTCCATATTCACTTCAATCACCCTCATCTGCTCTCAAGACTCCCTGTTAAGAGCCGCCCACATTTCTTCACTCACGGAGTAGTTAAGGATACAAAGTCGAAACCCCCACTTACTCCAAGAGCTCCAGCCGCACACACCAACAAAATGACGCCACTTCCCACCAATATGTCGAACTGTGGCGCCATTCGCTAGTCGTCGCCTGGTTACTTACTTGCGAGCCGGCAGCCCAACCAGTGTGAAACGTGTCGCATCACGCAATAGCCAGTCAGGCACAAGGCCGGTTTCCAGAACCTCGGACAGCCATTCAGATAACGGGTACGCCCACGTCACAGGAACTATCGCGTAATTTCGCTTTTGTCTACTTATCTACTCTGCTGCTAAAGCGTCGTGCTCGTAAAGCGAGGAGGTCGGACCTGTGAAAACTGGGTTTCAACTTTCTGACATGACATGTCTGGAAATGGTCTCGAGTGCCGAGCCAGAGAACCGGTGGTTCGGAGTCCGCGATAATCAGAAATCCCGATAACCTTAATGCCACTATTCATAACCGCATACGTCTATGTCTATACTACGAATGGACCTAGCTGGCTCGAAATATCCCACGATAGAGGCTGGCGAAGCAGACGTCACAGCTTGCAGTACACTCTGATTCGTGCGATCTACCTGAAATCCTAGGTTTATGCAAAATAATCGCGATTCGCCTAAAATCCTAGGTTCCTTTTGTTCCAGTTCGGTTTGTTACACAAATGCTGAAATACGGCTCTTGGCATCCAGTGCCCGCGCATGCGCTGTTAAATGAACTCTTTGCCGCATCCCACTGCGCACGCACGGCAACTGGGCCACAAGAGCAGCGATGACGTGGAGGGGATAAGGTGGTGCTGGCAGAAGCGAAGAAGTATTGCCGAACGAAATGTGAGGTATTCCAAAACCCCGCAGTCTGACAGAGTACCACTAGCAATTTTTCTTGTTGGCGGTATCAAATAAGGAACACAAACTTTCCAGATATGGCCTGAGAGATGCCCTCTATTTGTTAATTCTAAGGGACCAATGACATTTATTGCAGTCTTGAGAATTACGACGGACGGAGATACGAAACACGACAGATGATGCTGAAATGGTTTCGGAGCAAATGCATTTGAGCAGATTGAAGTACCAGAGGGAAATTCAAACGAATTGTTTGGAAAATTTTGATTCTCAGGCATTTGGTTTAATAGCGAACCTGAAGAAAACAGCTAACGACTAAAAATAAGTTTACAAACTAGCTTTTTTTCCTATACCATACGTAGCATTGTATTGTTCATTATTTCATTTAAAATAACTTTATGAATATGGAAAAGTTAATACTGAATAATGTTCTATTAAGTTTGACGTGTATTTGCTGTCATCAATTAAAGTGCTCTCATTTTCTGCAAACTAAAAATTCCGGCATTTTTATGACGTCCAAATCATTTTGTTCCATTAACGTTTAAAGTTTTTTAGTCTACTTTTGATTTATACTTTTGCATATTATATGCATTTTCCTCGTTATTGTTGTGATCAACACGAATTAATTTTTTTCTCTTTACTTTGATGTGCTATTACCATGCAGTTGACGCGACTCAGTTTTGTTATCATCGAAACAATAAAGCTGGACTCACAACTATCCATCGCACCCTTCAGTCCGTCAGTTTGTCAGTCTGTCAGTCATTCGTCTGTGCTTTCGTCCGTCAGTTGAGAGCGATTCACAACATTCCGTCGTTCAATCCTTCTGTACGGAAAAATTTCAGTGTGACAACTTAACGTCGTGATCTTTCTTTAGTTGTACATTTATTTTGGTTGGACATACATTTTCAAGAGAAAAATATTCTGGGGAAATAATTTTTTCCACGTGGTAAGAATTTTTACTAAATATTTTTACATTTAAAATTTCTGAATTCACCACCAAATATAAAGAAACACATTTTATTTCAAAGTGCATATTCACGTCTAAGGAATGTCGTCAGCAGGCGGTGGCTCATACGTTCGTCCGTCGAAAGTTTAAGTTTGGCACATATTTGACAGATAGAAAAAAAATTACCCTACGATTGGTTGAATATCACGTGACCCCTGGATAGACAGACGGACGACTGGCGAATGCGACGGATAATTGTGAGACCAGTCTATCACGTCTTCTAACGTAAGTAAGAGTAGTCTTCCCTCGTTAGAGCTGCAGTGAACGTAATGCAATGAAAAACCTGCTGTCACTAAATTACTATGATTAATAATTTACGTAGATTCTTAAGGGTATTCAAACGCAACACAATTTTCACTTTTTTATAATAATGAAGTAAATTTGTATATATTGACGATTATTTTCCTGTTTTAACCACTCGTACATATACTCTTTTTAGTTAATCGTACACTATTAAGCCAAAAATCACCGTACGTCTATTGCTGTTGGTTCCAAAGGCGCCAGCCGTAAGCGAAACCTCCCTTCGCTGTTGTTACAGCGTTAAGCCTTTAGGACATGCTCCTCACTCTGGTACACAACTCGCGGGGTTTGTTTCCATAATCCATGTGTCATGGTGAACAGTTGACGTTTATTGGTCGTGTGGTTATGGCACGTGAACGACGTATCAGCTAAACCCAGAGATATTCTGTTATGCTGAAGTCGGGACTGAGATGGTTAGCTAAGCAGTCTCGAAACCGTGACGCAATTCACTTTGATTTATGAACAAGAGCACTATCTTGCTGATACGGGAGTGGGCCTTTACTAGACTGTTGTCACAAAGTGGGGAGCTTCTTCTTCTTATCCTTCTTGTTCAAAATGTATTGGCGCAAACCACAGTTCATCAATACATCGATTTAAGGTCACGATCCTTCATTTCTATAGCTTTTCCGAGAATTAATTTTTGAACCCAAGCGGGAGCCGAAATGGTCAATTCCTCTTACAATTTAGTTACAAATTGTTTTTATTATGTAGTATAATTCTTTCAACACAAAAACTATATGCTTTTATCCAATTAATTAATTAACGAGAATTTTGCTTATTTAATAATTAGTTAAAATTATAGTTTTTTCGTATTGAAAAAATTAGACCACATAATAAAACTATTTGTAACAAAATTGTAATCGGATTTTACAATATCGGCTCCCGTTTGGGTAAAAAAAATTAATTCTCACAAAAGTTGTAAAAATAGGAGGTCGTGGCCTTAAACTCACGGCCCGAGCCCAAACAAACACGAAAAAGCACCAGATTATTACACTACCGCCACTAAATTTCACTGTCGAAACAATATACTCATATACGCAAACACCTTTCGCCAGGCGTCCAACATGACCATACACGTCTATCCAAGACCAGATCATTTATAGTATATCGCGAACTAGTATTTTTTTGAAGTTCTTAAATTCGTTCACTTGGCAATCATTTTCTGTTGACGTGCTGGGCAGGCATCAAGGCGAACCGGGTTCGATTCCCGTAGAGGTCACCCTCGGATTTTCGTATGTAGGAATCGTGCCGGACGACGCCGCTGGTTGGCGGCCCTGGCATTCCGGCGCTGTTCGATACTCGCCTCGCTTCACCCTCATCGGCTCTCAAGACCTCGATGTTAAGAGCCGCCCAAATCTTCACTCCGCAGCTATGTGAATTTCACGCACGATGTAAGAAGACATAAAACCCATATTTAAGTGGATCTCGCGAGAAAATACCGCTGCATCATATTTTAACTACCATTTTATAATGTGTATAATCGATACATCGTATAAAACAAAGTCTCCCGGCCGCGAGTGTCTGTGTGTTCGGCTAAGGCTTCTAAACTACTTTTTTGTTTTCAGCATTTTAGAGAGTGAGTGAAGAGATTTGGGTGGCTCTTAACAGCGAGGTCTTGAGAGCCGATGAGGGTGATTGAGGTGAGTATGGAGCAGCGTCGGAATGAAAGGGCGGAGGAAACGGGAGGTCCCCGAGAAAACCCGCCGACCAACTGCATCGTCCGGCACGATTCCCACATGCGAAAGTCCGGTGACCCGGCCGAGGATTGAACCCGGTTCGCCTTGGTGGGAGGTGGGTGGGCTAACCGCACGGCCACCGGAACCCCCCCCCCCCCCAATTTTAGAGAATTTATTGAGGAAGGGGTTCAGGTATATAATAAATTAATATTTAATGTAAGGATAGTAGAGAAATGTCGACGTTTTATAATCAAGTCGGGAAAAAAAAAACCCTCTTTTCGGGCGCTTACATGACATACGTTGACTAAATCATAAGAGATACGCCAAATTGATGTATTACAGAATTGTAGATCTCAAAAAGGTCTACAAAAAAAGTCCGCGACATCATAAGTTTATCTGTGTAGGATGACACTCAGTAACCATTTTTGTCTTTTTAAAATAGAGGTTCACTTACGAAACCTTTTTGAACAACACAGTATTAATCCTTATAAAATTAAATATGTTAGTTACCTTAGGCATTTTGTGTATATACTTACTATAAACCAGAACGACGCCATATTTGTAAATCGCATCTAAGCGAGGCCAGAACGAGTCGCTAGTTTTGTATAAAGTACATATTTATGAACTATTTATTGACCACTGTGCAAAAGGAATTAAAAAAAGGCCTAAATATGAACTATAATATTTTCAGGTAGAAATAACCGAAGTCGAAAATAGTCGTAAATATACGTACTTTAGGCAGTAAAATTATTTTGTACTTTTAATTTCACAAGTAAAGAGCTGGAAATTTTTGTTGCCAAATAAATTTGCTTGAGGTACTAGAAGAATCAAATTTCTTGTATTATATGCTGTTAAAAAGTTTGTTTAAATAATAAGGGCATTTGACATTAAGGCAACGTAGCTCGAGTTTTTAGTGCGAAACACACTACTTGTACGGTCAGTCATGGCGCAATACCTGTGTGTCAGCCACAGTTGCCAACATTCTTCGAAAAATATACCTAACTGTAAAACAAAGGCAACAGTTTTCAGGACAATTAGTAGTCCCACAAAACTTTCGGCTACACACTGAAGCCGTGCGATTTCTCAAAATGGTGACCGAAACGATGATATCTGCTATTTCATAATTGTATATACATAAATGTTTTATCGTTGTCTACGCCAACTGTAATCTTGTTAACCTACAAAAATGTGTTATCATACAAGATTACGTCGTTTTAAGTAGATATTTTTTGCTCTGTAAGTAATTCGAATGCACGATATTTTTCTTGCCAAAATACAAAAAACATTCAGTAGTGAGTAGCCGCAGTACATACGATAAAAAACGAATTTTAAAATTAGACCTAAGCAGCAAAACACTTAAGCTGGCGTGGCTAACAAAGACAAAATTCTAACTTTGTCCCTCCTATATATCTCTTTTTCTGAGTTCGTAATCGAAAGTGACACACTAATTACATAACATTTCCTAAATTAACAAATATTGTGCCAGTCTTTACATAGAAGTTAAGGCCATGCTTCCACCATGCATAGGTGTATAGGTAGGGATAGGAAAATTACGCGAATTCGTTTCGGGACAAGATAGACGTCAAACACATATACAGTGAGGTCACCTTCGCAATTGGATCACAGTTTATTAGCCCCGCCATGCACGCCTCTGAGCCAATAGCAGATTTGCAAGGAAACACCTTGCAAATCCCATAACTGCCAGGTGTGAGGCAACAGCCAATAAACACACAGCTGAGGCTGTAGTAAGGAGAGGACTCAGGAGTCTAGCCTACAGGTCATTGAACTCGCGAAATTTTCCTATCCCTATGTATAGGGCATTCAATGCTAAATTCCTACAAAGATCTCTCGTCATTTTTTGTGGTAATATTTCTAGCTAAAGATTTTTGTTGGAGATCGAACGCATCTAGATTTTTAAACCGTCCAAATTTAAATTTAAATTTTAAATGCCCTTTTCAATTATTTATAAAATTTTACAATTGTATAAACAATGAAAAAGTGCATTTTAATTTTAAAAATTAATATTTGGAAGGTTTATAAATGTAAATGAAACAAAAAATATTTATCTGAAAATAATACAATAAAAAACGACTAAGAGATCTTTGCCCGAATTTAGCATGTTATTCCCTATACGCCTATGCATGGTGAAGCCTGGCTTAAGTAGGAATGCCGTTGCTTAGATATACTCTAAATTTTCCAATCGTGTACAAGAACTGCTGCCTTAGAGCTCTGCGACAAAATAACGGCAGCAGTTGAAAGAAACCTGCCGGTAAATGATTTTCAACTAGAAATAGCAGTTCAAGCCGAACATCCGAAGAGACCTCCGGGTTCCAGCCCTAGCTAAGTTTGCTTTCGCGTCAGCATTAAGCTGTAAGTTGGTTAAGTTTCAGGCCATCTCCGTAACTGTGTTAAGGAGTCGAGAGGGAGCTAAAGAAGCTGTCCTCTGTCGCATCATGGTGTACAAAATCAAATTATACCATTACTGTTCTGCGAGGGTAACAACTAGCCATTAGCTCACACCCCCAACCCGTCCCTTGTCATGTTGTGTATAGTACCACTGCCGCATTGTTTTGAATTGTGAACAGACTTCGCAGTATTGCCGCAGAGTACACAGGTACACAGAAACGAAATAGCGTAGCGGCTCTTCCGATGTGAACTTGAAGTATATTCGAGTCTTCTTCATACATTTTGAATCAAACCTTTGAAAAATTAACCTCATATGTGACGTGTTTCGCTGTTTCCTATACATCACAAGCCCAGCGTTTAATACTGCTGTTAACATAAAAGTATCTTATTTTTGGTTATATTAAACTTTTACTTGTATGTTGTTCATAAATTATGTTTAATATATAACCAATATGAATCTAAACAGCGAGGGTGGAGAGATTTGGGCGGCTCTTAACAGCGAGGTCTTGAGAGCCGATGAGGGTGATTGAGGTGAGCATGGAGCAATGCCGTAATGAAGGGGCGGGGGAAACGGGAGATCCCCAAGAAAACCCATTGACCAGTGGTATCGTCCGACACGATTCCCACTTGCAAAAATCCGGGAGTGACCCGGTCTGGGAATGAACCCGGTTCGCCTTGGTGGGAGGCGAGCAGGCTAACCACTCAACCTCATGTTTGACGTGTTTCGTTGTTTCCGACATAGGTCGCACATCACAAACCAAGCGTTTAATACTGCTGTTAACATAAAACTATCGTATTTTTTGTTATGTTGAACTTTTAATTATATTTCATTCTTTAGAAATTATGTGTGATCTATAATCAATACGAATCTAAACAGTGAGGAAATAGGTGTGCTTGTAATGAATAGTAAGAAATAGTTCTTATGAAAAATATTATTAAACCGAGTACGCACGAATGCGGTGTGTTGTCCCTTTAGTGTAATTTTTCAGGCTCGGTTAAGCTTTGTTTGCACGAGGCGGGGGAATATCCTGAAAGTATAACTTAACAGGGCTTCAGAAAAGTTGGAAGTTACAGTGACTTGACTATACCCATTCTAGGATTGGCTACGCGAGGACTCTGGTAACGGGTCTTGTGTCTTGACTGGTTACTGCATGCTGCGAGAGGTTCCCTATTGGCTGGGCTGCCTAGGTCACCGGGCGCTGATTGGCGAACTGCGTTCCAACATTTTTTCTGGCTGGTGACGCAATTTTTCTGGCGTGCGAGACTGTGGTTTTTTTTTTTAGTGTGAGACTGTGATTTTTTTTTTAGTGCAACACTGTGTAAAAATTAGTAGATTCATAAAATGTTTACTTTTCTAAAAATTTCACAATTTCACTTGACCGACGCCTGAATGAAGTGATGCGGCCCATAGCAATATTACATTTTTATAAGGCGGAAGAATGTACAACGTGTATACAAGCATATCTTAAGCAGGGCTTTCAAAAGTGCTCATTTTACCATGAACAGTTAATATTAATGTTTACATTATTTTTTCTTATTTTTATGTTGATTCAATGGTTCGTTTTCACGCACACTAATACTACACACATAAAAATATGGACGTTATAACATGTAGACGTGATAAGGTGTTTCTAACGTCACAGAAGCCTCGATTGTGATTGGCTGATTTTTTTTTCGTGTCGGGCTGGTTTCGTTGCGTCTGCCGCGCTATTGTGAGTCCAGAAGAGTAGTTACAACTCAGTGGTACAACGAAAGAACCCTAAGCTTGTTCATTTATTTTCCAAAGTCGGTTGAGGTAGGTCCTACGCTACTGCCAACGTTAAAACACCGAGTAAACTACAAAAGTTCACTTTGTTATTTTCGCACACAAATCGCTTTACGCCGCGAGCCTTTTTATTTTTTTACTAGGATACATTTGCTGGAAAAAATTAACTTCGTCACCTATCCACAGTTGTTTCATACTACTAATGCATTTAAGAGAACAAGAATGAGAATTACGTAGATGAAACACAACTTTATTGGCTGTTCACGATAAAGTGAGCACTTTTTAAGGCCTTCCCAACAGGCATTAACCGCTAATAAATATATCTTATTGCAGCCTCAGGCATTAAACTTTAATGGAGGTGAAATGTACACAGTGTGTTAATTAGTCACATTGCAATGTTTATATTAAAAAGCAGCATGGAGATGGAAATTGGATGAAAGGAAAATTTGATAAGGGCCTTAAAAAGTGCTCACTTTACCGTGAACAGCCTATATAAACAGTTCCATACAAATATTCACTAAAATACACGTGATAAAAACAGCCAAACACATGAGTTGAGTTGAGAGATTTAGGTAGCTCTTAACAACGAGGTCTTTAGAGCCGATGAGGGTGAAATGATGAAATGAGGTGAGAAAGGAGCAGCGCCGGAATGCAAGGGTGTCATCGTCCGGCACGATTGCCAATTGAGAAAATCCGGAGGTGACCCGGCCGGGGATTGAACCCAGTTCGCTGTGGTGGGAGGCGAGCAGTCCTAACTGTTCAGCCACCATGACCTCACCAAGCACATGTTTCTGCAATAGCTAAAGCGAAAAAGTACATAATCGTGTATTGTACATTTATGCTAAGCGCAGGTTGTGAATATTCTGTTTATATATGCAACAATTTTTTTTAAATGCCGAAATTGTAAAAGCGTAGGTATTCGACTTAAGATATCTTCGGTAAGGATTCATTTTCCCTTTTCGAGTTGCTGGAGCCAACCCAGGAGGCTTATTCTGTACCGCAACCGCATGCGATGCTTGTTTAAGGTATTTGGTTCATTCCTGCTACAGAGATAGCGTTTCGTATCTCGCGAGCGATTCCGTACTCACAAGTTTGCTTCGGATGCTAAAATTTGCTTCTGCGCAAACTGTTGCTTCAAGTGGGAACCAAATATATACCTTGATATACCACTGCATTTTGTTCAAATCCACGTTTTTATTAAGAACATATTAACATTGGTTTTCATTAATGTTTTTAGGCCTCAAAATGACGTGACCACATTCTTAGAAACGCCACACTCCGACAAAAAACGGTTTCATGTTTTATACGTATTTTGTGCATTCTTATTACGAAACATAATTTAAACTTAGTACGTCTCAATAACTTATCTCGTCCTGCATTTGTTATCTTCGAACCAACATTTGGCACACATCATGTCCCATTTCCCCGATTACATGAAATGGTAGTGAAATACTCATATCGGGCATCGTAAGTCGGTTGCAATCCCCCTTTTAACGCGTAATCTGTAATTGTACGAATAGGTTAACCACAAAGGTAATGGATGCTACCTGTATATTTCCAGATCACATTAAATAAATACGGACATACATGTGAGCGATGGTATGTGTAGAAAATTATTCCATGGACATTTATAAACCACAGAGAATATTTATAAAACAGTGCAGCGCGAAACTCAATCCGTAGAATTTGCACAGCGTCCGAGACTCATGCATATTAGCTTCAGTTGCGCCAACACAGCGTGGTGGTAAAGAATCACTTTCGAAGCAAACACTATGCGAACACGGTACAGAATAAGCACGCAGGTCTGGGAGCAGTGGCACGAGGGACAGAAGTGATGGCTGTGGGCTCCCGGAGGAGGTCGGGGGAAGCCCCACAACAGGTTCCCCGCCGTGACTCGACCGCGAGCAGAGATACCCGCAGGCCGCGAATGTGATCTGCAGCGCGACCGAGCTCGTGTGCCGAGCAGCGGGGCTTGACAATCCGCGAAGGAGGGTTCACATTACGCCGACCAGACACAACGAGCTGAGCACATTTCAGCGACACCAATTCGCACATCACCAGAGTTTCTGCGTTATCTGCGTACCCTGGGACGAGAGAGAGATAGAGATATATAGTGATAGGGATATATATAGAGATAGATATAGATAGATAGTGATAGGGATAGAGATACAGAGAGATAGAGATATATAGGGATAGGGATAGAGAGATAGCGATAGATAGAGAGATAAAAAAAACTCGATTGGGGAGGGAACCCAGGGCGAGCCAATTCGCCAGTTGTTTGCGTTAGTCTCTGGGAACGGGGTTCGGGTCTGTTTGGCTACTGCGTGGTGCGGAAGATTCCCTATTCACTGGTCTGCGAGCTGGCGAGTTAAGTTACAGGCACCGAGAGGCCAACGCCACTGCGACGTGATGCTCGCCCGTGACGTCATTTAAATGGGCAAGGCACTACAAAAATTGGGTAAAATCGTCCGCTACTTGATCAAACGTGCGGCAGACAGTGTGCCAGGGGTAGCAGATCGAATTCCAGATTCTCTTTCCCGCGGCTTCTGTCGCAAGTAAGTGTTAGGAGACGCTCACGAATAGTTTGGCAGTATTGCTTGGATACAGTGCTTTTTAGTTTATAATGGTGGTTTGTTTTGCGCCAAATTGTGCAAACAGTAAAACTGCCGAGTTTTCTGCTGTTTGAATTTCCTACTGACGAGGAAAGTCGTCCGCTTGGGTTGCAGAATTGCAGACGGTAGAAGTAGGAACCTACGTCTAATTCAGGTCTTTCTGAAGTAGTCACTGCGTTATTATAGTTTTTAAGTTACGTGTGTACAGTGTGTAAAATAATTAACAGTACTTCAATTCTAGGGACCAGGCGATGAGGACAGTAAGGTGTAATACAATGTGGCGTGTACTTTATTTCAAATGTATGGTAGTTCAGTGGATAAGGTGCAAGTAATTTAAGGGTTCAAGCTCTACTAGCGTCACATTTTTTTTAACATAGTAGGGTTCAACATTTTAGTAGATAGTTCAAACACATTACAGTTTCTTTGTATCAAAACTATTTTTAAAAAAAATTAGGTTTCTAATCAATATTGTCGTTTTTATATATTAAAACGTCAGCAAACCTGTTTTTCTAGCACTTAGTGGCGTTTGTTCCCTAAGCATTTCACATAGTGTCCCACGAAACAGGGTTAAAAAATTACTGACTTCCAAGTTTCCAGTTAAAAATCATAATTTTCCACAAAAATAAGTACAACCATACCGAACGTCTAAAAATACTTTTAACGACTTCCTTCATCACAAAATATTAGTATATTATCAAAATAAATTGAGGACTATGCGAGGGGTTATGACTGTTTTACACACTTTACAAAATACAGAAAATTTATCACCCGGAACGTCTGTGTACCAACACAATTCTAGGTCAAGTTCCCAGGTAGGATTAAATGCAGTTTTCTTGAACTATTTTACCGCGGCCAAATACTTAAAGGAGGCCACCCGGTTGAAGGAATTTAGCTCGTCTGAGGCCTAAAAGCGTGGGTGGGAGCGCCAAGGGCGACCGAGACATGCGCATCAACTTTCTCATCGTCTCGATGTGCAAAGTACGGAACTGGCCTGCAGTCTTGCCGTCGATAACGCGCCTCTATGATACTTTCATCGGAGACCCTACCATTGTATGACCTAATATTAAAACTAAAGGTTTGATGCACGTCCCTATTCCTTTTTTAATGTTTTTGACCGTGAAAACACCCGTTTGGACCATTCTCACTATCACAAAAAAAACGCTTTGAAGAGAAATGGAGGAACTGAAAAAACCTGTACAGACACGTAACGTTTCTGAAATGCTATTCGTAAGCAGATGTCACTCAGACACTTGGATGTTTTTTTTAGTAAAACGTTTTCTGCTGGAGCTCTGCACAGGGTTCGGCGGCCTAACCAGGCGGTCACCTCAATGAATCTGTACTCCCAAAAGCATTAATTAATCAGTGTTGATTCCGCCTTTATGCTAGAAATTTTGCATAAAAGCATTATTAAATGTTATGGTTTGGATAAGCGTACTGAACAATTTTGTACCACCACTGTTTATAGATTTTATTGGTGTTTCCGTGTTGTATGATTGTAAAATTTTTGTCTCATGCGCGTATAATGTTTATGATTACCAATAATTTTACATTATTTAATTTCGTTTTTAAAAGTTAAAAAGAAATTATTTTGTACAAGTAAATACATGGCACAGTGACAGTGCCAGAAGACGCAATTACAATTATTATCAGGTTCACGTCGAAGGGAAAGAGTATGCAAAACCGTCACTTACGTTGCTTTTGCATAAAAGGATAACTTAAATGATATGTAGGGAATTTTTGTGGCCCTACTGTCATTAATGTTATGTTCTTATGATAAATAGTTTATGACTGGTAAGCAACATTCTACATCAGCATCCAGAGTAAAACCCTCCAATAATGGCATTTCTTCCTATGACTTATAAGGGGAAGACGCCACTATCTGCACAATCCGTAGAGGAACGAGCGCATCGCTCGGTCAAGCTTGACTGTCAATATAATATACGTTTTTTTTTTGGGTACCAAAAACGGTGAATTTACGTAGCAAGGATTCGTTCTATATGAACGAATACGTCTAAGGAGAAAAATTTATATGACAGTTTCAATCGAAACAACAACTTAAAATGCGTAATTTAAAACTGAGCAAGTTTTCTGGTTCATTTTGTTTGAGACAAACCTTGGAAGAGTCTAAAAGAATTGAAAGCATGGAATATAGTCTATTCACGGTTTCTTCATCCTTTTTTAATCAAACCTTTGAAAAATCTCCCCATGTATGACGTGTTTAGTTATTTCCGACATATGCCATATATCACAAGCGTTTTATACGTGTGTTCATAAAAATTACTATTTTTTTGATGAATTTAAATGTTATTCATATTTTATCTGTAAACTATAATGCTTCATTAATAAATAATTCGAATTAAAAACAGTGAGAAAACATGTGTGTTGGTAGTGCCTAGTTACAAATAGTTCTTATACAAGATACTGTTACACTGAGTGCTCTCGAATTCCGGGCGTTGTCCTATGGAGTAATTCTCCAGGTTTAGTTAAGCTTAGTTTGCACGAGGCTGAGCAATATCCTGGAAGTATAACTTGATTAGGGTTTTAGAAAAGGGCGAAGTAACCGTGAATGGATTATACTGTACGCGCGCTGAAGCAAACGCCAGAACGACAAAAAAAAATGGCGGAGGATAGTACGCGCTGCTGCTGGGCGTGTGCGGTACGAGACGCTGCTCCACCTCTGTATTCCCATGTGTTCTGTGTCTACCGCGAGAGTGCGAGGAAGAGTGCGCTGCGCTGTTCCTGCCGAACACCGTGCCCAGGCGCCACAACTGGGTCACCGTGCAGGGAAAGCGTGCTTAATTAAATGTAGGTAGATCTCCTCGGTCCGGCTGCTTGCCGACACTCCAACGCTGCGGTCTCGGCTGCCGTGCTCGCCTTACATAATGTATTTATTTGACTTTTTTGACGTACGTCTTTAAATTTTCGACCATAGTGTTAGGCAATCCAGAAAATCCGATGATAAAATTGGGTGAGACAGTTTTGCATTGCAGCTCCGAATCTATCGTCTACATCCAAAATTCAATTACACCACTCGATTGCCAAAGTATCAAAGAATATGTTACGCTGAGTGAGGACTGCGAAGCATCAAGCGAGGAATGGGGTGATGGAAGGAAAAGGGGGGGGGGGGGGGGGCAATTTTGAGCTCGTTTCACCGCGTCTCATAAGTTCCGCGTATTATAACTTTTGACTAGGAGAAGCTGCGACGCTCGTTTGATTTTCAATCGACAGCTCTCGTCAATATCAATCGAATGCGTGCATAAAAACATTTGCGTAACGTGGTTATGGTGAAATTGTATGCGTTTAATGATAAAAATTAAGAAAACTTAACACAATGCCGGCCTATACTCGTCAAAAAGCCAAGTCGAAATACAGAAATCGCATACGGTTGGAAAGAGCATCTCAAAATCAATCCAGTGATACCCATAAAACTCCATGGCGGTACCGGGAACGTAAAATAAACATCAAGGCGTCCGAGCGCGTCAACGTAGACGTATTCACGGAAAACAAACGGCCATGTCCCCAACACAGCCAAACCCAATTTTTTTTTTTCGGTGCGTAGTTATATTGGCAATCTGCCTGTGCCGCCGCACAGAAACAACTCTTGTAGCCCATACAGACAGAGCGTTAACAAATTGCGCACTTAACACTAAGGATGATTATTTTTGGTGAGGGCTGTACAGGACCAGGTTCGGTGTCGAATGTGTCTCGGTGGATAACTAATTCGCAAATCCTGCTGTTCAAGAAAATTAATAGTTCTTACTTCTATAGGCTATTCACAGTAAAGTGAGCATTTTTAAGGCCCTCCCACCAGCAATTAACCACTGATAAAGGTATTTTATTCCAACTTCACACGTTAACTTTTGAGAGTTACGAAATGTATATATTGTGTTTATTAGTCACATAGCAATGTTTATATTAAAAAGTGGCAGGAACGGGGAAATTGGTTGAACGGAAGTTTTTTTGCAGGGCCTTAAAAAGTGCTCACTTTACCGTGAACAGCCTATATAGCCGAACACAAAGCGTACAGATCACTGGTTGTAACAATGTAACAAGAGCTCGGTTAACGCAGATAAACATTTCTGATTTGCAACACCTGAAGCCGGTGGAAAAAAAAAAGCAAAGGGAGTTTTTCATTATTTCAAGATAATGTCTGCAATCACGTAGATATGCGCCAAATGTTTTACCCTTCTCTGAAATAAATTTCATTTTTATGCTTGCGTATAAGAATTCCGTTCCAGAATCTTTCAAATTGCATTTGGGGACGTGAAACTCACCTTCTTATTACTACGCCATAAGTGGAAGTATCACGGCTTAAAAATCCTGTAGAGGCGGGATGCCGAAGAAAAGACTGCACGCCAATCCAGTGCATTGCACGTAATGGCAATGAGATATGCGATGTACTTGCCAGTGTCGCCCTTAGCGCCTCAGTAGACCTCTGACACCTCCAGCTAGACATCTTCTTCTTTCCACTCATTAGTAACTTTATAAAAACAAATGAGTGATTCGGACAAAATAACTTACTAACATCACTTAATAAATTATTTAAGGAAAGAAAATACACGTCCGCATCTAGACACACACATTCACACATTCATACGTTTGTATAGAAGGTTTCCAAGTTGCTATAGCGACAAGCAAGCGCTGGCAAGCTTTTCAAACAGGTTCTTGTGGACACAGTTCTTAAAGGTAGTTTACCGACTTCATTTGAATAAAACGCTGCTCAAGGCCACTGCACAGCTGGCACCCATTACCGGTAAATAAGCTGTAGGAGAAATTTAGTCTTGTGCGGAGGAATATCAAGTTTACCAGCTGTGGTTGTGATGGGAACACAGGAATTTAATTCCGCGAGGCAAAATAGAGAAGATCTACTCGTACATGACGTAAGACTTTCCTTCGCAACTTCAGCGTGCAGTCGCTCGAAAAACCGCAGATCTCAATTTGTTTATACTGTAGAAAATACATGACTATAGAATGTTCGCGGTAAGCTATAAGTACTTTTGAAATACATGTGTACTATCTACGTCTCGGATTACATTGCATACTTCCACTATAAGTATATTTAACATTGCCATGGGCCTTATGACTTTATTCATGCGCCGGGCACGCAAACCTTTGAAATTATTAAAAATGTAAATGTTTTACAAACGTGATAATTCTTACACTAAAAAAATAAAAAAAAATAAAATAAAAAAACAGAAACAAGATGAAATAATTTCAGTATCGAGAAATTTTCACAACGTTATGACATGGGACTATTTTCCTTCCTTCGTTACCAACTTTACTGGACGCATGCCAGACATCGTGACCGTTAAAATATATGCAGGTAGGATCAGTGAAATTTTTCTAACGTTGTTTTGAAAAGCGCTTACTTTATCGCCAACAGCATTTACCAAGATTACTACAACACAATTAGAGCAAATTTCGAAACATGAGCTACAGAATGTACTAAAGATTATGTATTTTCTAAGCATGTGCTGTAGACTTCACGTTTATTGTAAACATGTTAATAGAAAAGTAATTTTATTCATAAAATTTTTTCTTTTGTTGTTGGCAACGAGTTTCCAATATATTGTTTGCTAAACGTGGAAAAACTTTTTTTTTACTGCATACAACCATTTGTGAAAAAAACTACACATTGTGACCCTTGCAGTTTTATGACAGACACCAAATTTAACGAACGATGAAAGTCATTCCGTCTGACTCGCCGAGATATATTCCCGCAAGCTTTTCCCACTTCTGACTTGATGAACGAGACCCGAAATCACCAAAAAAATTCGAGGTCGTCGGTGGTTTTGATCTATAAGGCACCATGATCTCTCAGATAGTAAGGAAGCTGAATCGTAATGGTTCGAGCCAACGCACAAGTATGAATCAGAAATCTTGAACACCAAATCGGTAACCGTTGTTTCTAAGCGTTATGCGTGTAATGAGGAAGCCCTTTGCCGTCAGCCTTATTCTGAGTAACCGTGTGACAAAATCTGAGCAAACATCAGTAAGCAATTTAAATTGCTCAAGCTCTTTATCCTTGGGGAAATGAAAGCAAGCCACCTCCCTCCCAAAAAAAAAATTGCTAAAGTAGGAGTTTTTCATCCGTCTATTTAAGTGTACATTAGTGGGTTACATAAGATATTGATACTTTTGTATCCCCACTGCTCGGCAAGATCAAGGAAGCTGTAACATTTCAGTTGAATCAGATATTAAGAAATTACTTCAGTGGTAATATTTACGTTGGAATTAGTAAGTCGAAATCCTTTTCACCAATTTTATTTTCTCGCCTATCTTTTCTTCCAACAAATTCAATAAATAATTCACTCTTCTTCTTCTCAAACAAATTCAATTAATACTATTAGATTACTCTTAAATAAATTAATCAGTAGCATTCGCTCATCGTCTTATAACAAAATCAATTAATCTCGCTCATTTTCACATTTATAATAATTACAACTGAACTTTATAACTTCTTTACAGCAATTAACTCATTTACAGAAACATTTAATCACTATTTCAATTTCTTTTTGCACATACACACACACACACGTACATTATCCGCGGTTGTGGTATTCTTTCTGTTATAAAAATTAAGTTCGATTTTATTTTTGTTTTACTTATGTTGTCATCTGTCCTCCAATTGGCTGACGTCTGACCACGCCACATCTCTCCGCCAACCAGTAATGGCGAGACGAGATACAACTGATATATTTTCTTTCGTGCAGTTGTTTAATAAGCATCTAGAGAATAGAAAAATAACTAACAAAATTATGCTACTGAATATCGTCTATAAACAAATTAAATATACTTAAATATGGTCTCTATGGCAATAAACTATTAAAATGACCAAAGATTATACTGTATTTTGTTTGACTCCTATAATAAAGCTGAATTTGTAAATTATATTAAATGAATTGGCAACATAAGCAAATACTTTGTAATCATATCTAATTACAATACTTATGTGTGACTAACGATAAATATAACCCCTGAAAACCCGCAACGTTACAAAGTTTTTAGGCGTACAATTTCCCTCCCCCTTACGCCTCCAATACAAATTTCTAACCGGTAGCTAGCATATAAATGGAAAAGTCTTGACCTTGGCTACCTATAAAATTTAATTATTCTTAATTAAAAGGAAAATTTTCTGGTAATTCAAGAAGTACCGATTCCGGGCATGGGTGCCAAACTCAAATAGCGGCAATATATACCACATTGCTAGAGTACTGAGTTGATGGGAGGAAAGTACCAAACTATCTGTTCTCGTGTCGTGTTTGTTTTCTGAAACAGAATTAAAGCGTTACTTCAACTGCTCTGGTGTTTTCAAGTTACAGCACCGTAATTTTGTGGCGTTTTATGCCTTATAGCACTCGTGAAAGCTTTGCATAATTTATTCTTCCGCCGCGTGCAAAACCCGACACTCCGACTGACAATGATTGGTAACCATGCGTGGAATAAGTGACCTTGTGAAACTGTTTAGATCACACATACCGACTCTTTCTCTACTGTTTGCAAAAAAAAAAAAAATACACAGAATAAAAAATGAATCCAACTTCAGCTGAAACCAACTTATATTTTTAATAAAATGTTAAGATATTAACTTGACTCTTTCTACAGTTAGTAGCCAACACTACTTTAGATACCAGTTACGAACAGGGATTTTATTTTTTGAAAGTTCAGTACAAAAATGATTAGTAAACGGTGAACTGTATATAAGTGTAAATATAATATAACTGTTTATATTTTTGAATCCCATTAAAGTATCTTACAAATTTTTATAAACGTGGTAGGACTGAAAATGGTAGAAAGCAACCTGACCGGGTAGCTACGCCGGCATTCAAATAAAAAAGTTACCAATTTGCTATCCATTTTTGTGTAGCATTAGATATTTGTAGCGGATAGCACCGTCAATGCAAGAGTTCTTGCAATTATTTTTTATTAGGCGAGATTCGCAATTGATTCGACAAATAAATTATCTAGGCAAAAATTTATATCTATAGCAATTCCGAAACTACGTAACCTGTGAACATAATAATATTTCGTTTCAGGATTTACAACAATTTTATATGACCCTAACAGCTGTTTTATAGAATATTCTGTAACATTTTAAAATCTTTTCGTGGCCATGATCTTGCTGTGTATGCATTTAAACGAGAGCGCCTACCAAGTTGTGCTTCCGCAACACAAACTGCACAACAGCATTGTTGGTTGACAAACTACCAGGCTGAATCTTCGTTAAAGTCACGTTCAGAAATCCAGCAACTACATTCCATTCCAGATACAAAGGCAAGATTTTCAGTAGGCGAAAATAGTGCCAATGTTTACTTTTCGCTTACGTATCCCTCCTCCATCAGCTGGTGGGTCAGGTAGCAACTGTATTTTTTATTTACTTGCTTTCATCAGCTGATTCATTTGTATTTTTATACTGATAAATTTCACTGTGTTAATAGATGAACCTCTGTCTCAGAAAAAAGCTATGTTATAAAAGTGAAAAAGGAAAGCATGCATGAAATAATATACTGTGAAGAAAACATTAATATGGGAGTATAAATGAATAAAAGGAAACAAGTTTAAATTTAGACACAACTCAAAAATGTACGTGCATGCAGGCTAAGAAACACAATTTATTATTACGCAGCATGTCTTTAAACATCACTCTTGCAATATTTTTTTCAGTAGTGGCCTGTCTTTTTGTAATATACTTTTTACACGAACCATTTGTCAAGGAAATACATACTTACTGCTCTAACTTTTAGTTCATATATACTGTAATGACTACGTTTTACAGACGGTTATCACATGTCAATTAGTATGTATATTTTGCTACACTGAATATTTATTGTAATGTACCGTAATATTTTCCATTTTCCGCTCATTATTTAATTTTTGCTTTGTTTTATTTTGCAGCAGTATTTATTTACACGTTTACATATGAAAGCAGAATTCACTTTTCACTTATGTTTTATGTGTGTTTGTCATATTTCGTTTACGACCACATATTTATTTGTACTTATTATTTTCAGTAATACTATGTGCCTGTTTTACAAGCAAATACTCTGTGTATTTTTCATCGTTTTATCTGTTACAGTGGCATTTTAAACAAGTTTTTAAATGCGCGACTTGTGATTGGCTGAGAAGGCCCGGGAATGTTCTAGAACACAAGAGCTAGGGATAGCTTAGCTAGTGGTACAAGAACTCTATATTGAAACCGGCGAGGATGCGGTAGGACGCACGCCCGCGCCCGACTGGACTGTAGCGTCACGATTATATGGTATTATATAGAGAAGTCCGAGTTCGCTCCCTGAGTTACGTCAATTGAAGACAATGAGAGGTGAATTCAATAGTTTGTAGCCCAGGGCTGCCACCAGTCCTGAAGCTGAAATCCTAGTTCCTGTACATAACAATCCTGTAAAATCCTTGGAATTAAAAAAATTGCAAATTACAGAAAAAAAAGTGAATATGAAAGACGTTTACATATTTAATGTAGTTGTTTTGGTTTGGAATGTACAAACCATGTGAATTCTTTTCTCCACTCGCATTTATACTTTCGTTTATACGACTGTATCAGCGATAATTTTAGTTTCCTCGCCATTGTAATATCAATGCCAAACGCAAAACACAGTCACCAAATTCGGATTGCATGCGTAGAAGCGAAAATTCACTGCCAAGGTTGTTTTCAATAATGACCTTGGCCTTTGCATGTGATCATACAGCCAGGAACAGAAATATGTAGATAACTGCATACCCGCGCCAGTGAATAATTTTAAAAAATATTTTGGACATACACTATTGAAGCAATGGTGTAGGTCCAAAATATTTCGCTTAATTGTCCACCTCCATTATAAGTCAAACAAATGCATCAGTAAAACTGACACTCATCGCTGTGAGCACTAGTGTCGCCACTTTGAGCAAAGCGCAAAAATATAAAATAAAATAAATAAGTAAAGAAAATTTTATTTTGATTTGAATTTTTCTAAAGTGTTAAAAATCCGTAAAACGGATAAAATCCGTTAAAACGGCAGGCCTGTTTTCGCCTGATTTGAGCCCTCCCTCCTCGTAGCTTCAAGTAGTTAGCTAAAACTCGTTGATTCAGGCCGTTAGTCCGTGAGCGAGAAAGCTTACGTCATACTCTACCTTAATTCTACGTCACACCTGGAGGATGCCTCGTTGCCGTCCTCTTCCACCGAGACCTTCAAAAACTTCCAGAATTTCAACAAATAAGAGAACCCCAGCTAAGAAATTTTAATTAAATAAAGTCTCGCTTGGCACTGTTTGAATCGACCGCCATTTCTTCTAGAACAGAGGTGAGCCGCCATATTGCCACACGTAAAATCAAAGATTTCCTACAGTTTACCATAGAGAATCCTCTAAGAATCAATGTTCTGCCGAGAGCTATTCAGGCGCAATTTTTAACTTGAACTATTTTGTTACACATTTTTCTTAACAACTTAAAGCCGATCACCGTCAAACACAATGGCGCTAATGTAATTTGTGGCCGCTACCTAAGGCAAGTTATTTCATTATTGTTTGAAATTAATTCCGTTTCTGCAACTGCAATTTTCTTGCAGGTCTCGTCAAAGCGAAACAGAGAGTTTTAAATGTCATCTAAATACTTATATTTAAACTGAGTTTCCTAGCGTTGTCTCTCAGTAGAAACGGTAGCTATACCCTAACCCCTCCTGCACTATTTGGTTTGCCATGTATGTTTTCCAGCACACATGTCTTCTAGATAATGTTCCAGTCTTGTCTAGGGCTGTTCGATAATCGATAATACCATAATAATGGATAATACCGAAAAATCGATAGTACCGAAATAATCGACAATACTGAAATAATCGATAATACTGAAAATTTCGATAACATCGAAACATTGATATATCTACCGATATTTTTCAGAGTTACATATCGATCGATAAATAATTTTTCATATTGATGATTATCGATGTATCAAAATGTCGAACAGACATAGTCCTGCCTACTAATAGTACACATACAGGTAAAACTTGTTACGAGTGTGTGTGTCTATTGGGTTCCAGCAAGTACGGAACCGGGCCTAAATAGTCCGTCAATATGGAGGAATATAGTCACTGAGATCCTTAATTATATGTTTCTTTATATTATGTTCTGTATTGTTAGAGGTTAACGAGTGTGAAAACTGGTTCTATCACATGCACGTTGAGCTTGATACAGTATTGAGTGAGGTGAAACGCGCAGCTAGAAGGTGTGCTCTACTGAGAAACAACGTTACAGGAGCTACAGCTGGCGCAAGGCGCAAGTTCACGGTTTCAATCACAAAGACGTGCCCAAGGATTGATTTCACACCATTTGTTCTTAGATCACTAAACCGCATATATATCCTACCATTGTTGATATTATTGTGTGTATGTGTAAGGGCGAACATGTATGTGCGCTGTGGCGGCGAGCGTGCATATATTTCAACACATTCCTGTTCTATCCTAATCCAGCCCGTACACATTACAATGCTGTGGCACATCTAGAGTTGTAAAACTTTTTAAAACACGAACCTTAAGATTTACTACAAAAATGTCCTCTGCCAAGACAGTTTCATGACTCGACATGTTTACCTGAATGCAATGCTGATGGAATGCTTCCACAGCTTGTATTCATTATTTTTCTTGAATCACCGGTCTTTCATGACAACTTTCCACGAATGCCTGCAGATGAAATTATGTAAGAATAATATAATATCAATGATCTTATAAGCCTGTTTTAAAATTTCTTGTGCTCTACGAGAGTTATATGTAGAATAATGCTTAATATGAAATAAAATTTTCGGCGAAAATTGGAAGTGTCCAATATGGCGAATATCTTCCACCCTCTCCGCACCGTCCTCTTTTCAATATAAAAATCTAGGGCGCCTTATTTTGTGCAACTTCTTGGCGTGGTTTCACTGTCATTTGGCGGGACAGGTATTGAATTACAAATCATGCTCACAAAGTTCCACATATGAGCGCTTCGCAGAAATACCACAGACTAGATATGTGGTAGACCGCTTATTTGTCTTCTGCCCATGTACCCAACACTGACCTTCCCCAAAGGTCGACAGGGATGAATGTGTATTGTAATTATATGTGTAAAGGGCTTTTTAACGTCCCCCGGTTTTACGCTTGAAAGCTTAGCATGGGACGGCTTACAGACTAACTTATAACCTAACTTAAATTAACACCCATCCCTTATTCGGGATTCGAACCCAGAGCCTCCCGCACCCCAGATCGGTGGCGCACCGACCGACTGCACCACGGGCACGAGAGGTCGGCGTGATGTATGTGTTTGTTCATATCTCAATTTTAAATGACAAGCACTTCTATGCGAATGAAATACTTTCACCAAATTCAATTTACTCTAAATATATTCCCAATTGGTTAGAGGAAATATACAAACATCTGAAAGCACTTGTTTACCAAACAGTTTTCTAACCTCAAATCCAATCCATGCCATTTTTGTTAATCATATTGGCAGAAAAGCAGTTTAATGTGGGGATGCGGAGATTGGCTGTACGCAGCCAGCGAGCTCGGTCTATGTCATCTTTAGTCTATGAGAAATACGGACGCATACCGTGCCCAGGAAGTAACGCCTACGTATACTGAGTGGTTCGTCTGACGGACACTGGTGATTCACTTAAATATTCTGTGTTAGAGTTGGTTATAATTGGTCAGTTACACCACTGTGTATGTAAAATACCGTATAAGTAGGGATAGGAAAAATTCGCGAATTAATTTCAAGACAAGGTAGATTTGAAATGCTCGTACACTGAAGTCACCTTTGTAATTGGATCAGAGTTTATTAGACAGGCTCTGGACGACTCCGCGCCAATAGCCGACTTACAAGGGCAAGGGAACAAGAAGCAAATCCCGTACTGTCAAATGTGGGTTAACACAAGGGCAACAGCCAATGAACAAACATCTGACGTTCGACCATACAAAGGATTGTGGAGTCTAGCATACAGGTCATTGAACTCGCGAAATTTTTCTATCCCTACGTATAAGGGATGAAGTCATCACAGAAATTATCCAAAATTTTTTGCGTTAGTTTCTTGACTCAACAAGACATTGACCTCTTTAAAGCCCCCTGTAACCTGTCAAATTATCACTTTCACATATATTTGACATAAAATCAGAGGTCAAATACGACTGTCGCAATTCTTCATCAAATAAATTTGGTCAAATAATTTTGAATGTTTTTGAAAATATTCTATAATTACTACTTTTTAATTTCACTATCCTAAAATTATTTTGTGTTGAAAATAATATTTAAAAAAGGATTATTGTAGTTGTGTTACCATGCAGCTCAGTACCTGAAACACTTTTTAGCCTACTGCGATTTATTTTCGCTAACGAAGTAAATTTTATTTTTTTTATCTGGCATATTCTTTGCGCGATGAAATTTATTGCCTCACAACAAACAACAATTAATTTCCAGATACATTTTATAAAGTCTACATTAATTATCTCCGTGATGTTATTTAGCTTCTACTTACTATCGTCACTTCAAAGTGAAAAAACGCTAGCAGGAAATGGGTATGAAAACTGCTACGGAATTTGATAACGTGGTCCAAATCTCTCCCTCGCCAACGCGATTTAAATTCACCGTAGAATACGTTATTAAGGGGAATCACTAGTAAAACATTTTTAATGCCTTAAAGGTTATGTCAGACCATAAAGAAGGATTGCAATGGCCCTCCCAGAGCCGCGCAATGCATTCCCGAGTAAAGACTGTTCACGATAAAATAAACACTTTTGAAAGCCCTGCTTAAGATCTACTTCTATACACGTTGTGTATTCTTCCGCCTTGTGTAAAATTAACATTGCCATGGACCTCATCACTTCATCCATGCATCTGTCAAGCGAAACTATGGAATTATTAGAAACGTAATTATTATACAAAACTGGCCATTTTTACATTTCCGTGCATTAAAAAAAAACAAAGCGAAAGAAATAATTTAAGACATCACAAATGGTTACCAAACACTTTTTATTCTACTTTAAGATGTGGAACTACTTTCCATCCATCATTATCAACTTTACTGGGCGCATGCCACTTGGTGCGCCCGTTAAAATTTGTGCAGACTAGGGAAGTGACTTTTTTCTAAGGTTGATTACAATAGTGCTCACTTTATCGTGAACAGTCTTTAGCTGAATTTCTCGCTAATTAGATCTGTAACAGTAGGATGTTAATACGCGCGATGAGAGCGCTTTCACTTTGCGCTTTCTTCGTAGGACGAAATCTTACTTTCAAAATATCACACATGTTATACATAATATTATTTTGGTGCTATTTAACATAGTTAAAACTGCTTTTACAGACAGTTGTATCTTAAGAAACACTACCCAGACACTAGAAAAACTACGATATAAGTTTTCATCGTCAACTGAACACTTGAAACAACCTTTGAAAAATGTCACAGCTCTACCGGCACGTATTTTAACGGGCACTTTTTTAAGTGACATGCGCCCAGTAAAATTGATAGCAATAGAGGGAAAATAGTCCAATATATTAACGTTGAATTAAAATTGTTTGGTAAACATTTGTAAATGCTGCAATGATTTCATTTGCGTTTTGGATTTTTAGTACATTTAAAGTATAAAATGCTTTTTTTTTCTAATAGTTTCACAGTTTTACTTTATTGATGCATTAATAAAGTGATCAGGCCCATGCCAGTGTAAATTTTTACATATGGTGGCAGTATACACTATATGCATACAAGTAAAACTGTTAAGCAGGGAGTCCAAAAGTGTATAGTTTACAGGAGCAGCCTGTAAGAGCCTATATTAAGCATTGATACAGAATTTATACCAAGAAAATGATAGGCTCACCGCTTAAAATTCCAAGCGTACACGCAGCACCACAATATAAACACCGCGCGCCAGTTCAGAGCCTTGTGCGTAAAGACGATGACGCACTTGATATGTGTAATACTGTCGTCCTTATCGCGTCCTTGCTTCTGAGCGTCAAACACGAAAATAGTTGTAGGTAGGTGGTTCCCTTAAGGTAGAAGTAGAGTGGCTTTTAATGGCGCATTCCGTTTGTCCGTATAACATACAGAAACCATTAAAAAAGTAGTACGCACACTACCAACACTGTTAAAAGCTATTCACAATAAAGTGAACACTTTTGAAATCAACCTTAGAAAAAAGTCACTGCCCTACCCTGCATGTAACTGAACGGCCGCATACATAAGCGTCTCCGCCGTCAGCGAGACGCGCGGCGGCAGACGCTGCGCTCAGCAGTGAGAAGGGGTCAAGGAAGGGCGCAGTCGCGGACGCGAGGTTTGGAGCTAGATTTCCAGGAAATCTCCGGACGTGTCGGGCTGCGCGGGCTGGCGTGGGGCCAGCGCAGCGACGACGCACAGACAAAGCGTGCGGCTGGAGGAGAGTGTCGCAACCGCGCCGCGCCATGCCGCTTGCCCAACGACTGGCTGCTCTACGTCGCCGCGCCGGTTCAACACTATTTGTGGCTAGAGGAGCCCAACTACCGGGAGTGGGGACCGCGGTGGTGCAGTGGTTATAGGCTGTTCGCGTTAAAGTGAGCACTTTGTAAGGCGCTCCCACCAGCCATAAGCCACTAATAAGTATGTTTATTACAGACTCAGACACTACCTTTTGAAAGTGGTGAAAGTATACGTCGTATTTATCAGGCACATGGCAATGTTGAAATTAAAAAGTGGTGTAAAGACAAAAATTGGCTACAAGGAAAAATTTGCAAGGGCCTTAAAAAGTGCTCACTTTACCGTGGATAGCCTATAGTCAACTCGCCTTCCACCAAGGTGAACTGTGTTCGGTTACAAGTGGCGTCACCCCCGGATTTTCGCATGTAAGAGTCGTGCCATGACTGGCGTGTTTCCTCGGGATCTCCCGTTTTCCTCGCCCTTGCGTTCCGGCGCTTCACCCTCATCGGCTCTCAATACCAGACCCGGTAATGAGGGGGGTGGCAAGGGGGTGCAATGCTCAGGGGCCCTGGTCCCCGGGGGGGGGGGGGGGGGCTGGTTCGGGGTCCTACTCCTAAATGTCTATTTATAGAATTACTTATTACGTAAAAATCTAACTTCGACACTAGAAACTTGTTAACTTTTTTGCGTGGTTGACCACTATTTATGTTGCTGTAAATGGTATATTTTTGGGGGGTAGGAGGTAAGGGGCCTACAGCACGCATGCTCAGGGGCTCGGAATTTCTGTTGTGTATATTAAAAAATATAAAAAAGTTACTTTTTAAAGCTGTATATAGATAGCACATAAGCGTACCATTTGACTTGAATTTGTCTTGCGGAGTCAGGTTGTCATATCATCCGCGGTTCAAGCTTGATTCAAACCTAATTTCGCACGACTTGCATATAACTTCCTATTGGCAAGCTCGCAAATGGTTTGGATTATACTCGCAGCTTGCCGCAAGTGTAACTAATTGCTACAAGATTGGAATGTGGGGACTAATTAACTCAAATCAATCTTTACTCAAGCTTTCTGACTTGCACAGCAAGCTTACCGCAAGCTTACAGGCTTCTCGTGGCAAGTTCAATTCAAGCCGATTATGCTATCGGGGTAATGGAAGGTATTTTACATTGTATGGTAACAGTGTCACCGGGCTGCAGAAATGTTCAGCGTCGTTTGCTGTACAAAGTTGGGAACTTCCTTTACGTCTTTGAGTCTTTCCTGAGAAAATTTAAGAGTGGTACCATGGATGTATTGGCGCAAAAATCTTACAATCTGTTCTTTCACTATACCTATACAATTATGTGGTAAATTTGCGTGTAATTTCTTGGAGTGCTGTTTTGAGTCAGAACCGCGAGGTTAATCACTACACTGGCACGCACACCAATTGTGCTATCGCCGCTACGAGCAGGGCTGTGGACTAGCGTGGATTTTACGCGTATCTCAAAACACTTTGTGCTCCTTGAAGGGAAGAACCATGCTACACAATAGCAAGTAAGAGTAAATTAATACGAGTTTGTGTTGATGTGTTGAGTCTATCATGATTTAATCACAATTTTCAGGCTATTGAACATTTTACAAAAGGAAACCCTTCCGGTGGAAATGTGGCCCGGGTAAAGATCGGCGAAGTGTTTATTTTTTAAAGCGATATCGTGAAAAATGTCCGAGGCACGCTTACAATTATTTAACATGTAAAAACACGTACTTTAGCTAGGCTGGTTCCACAATAGGCTGCTGCGTTACGCGGTGGCCCCGTCATTTTATAGGAAGTTTGTTGCTAATTCATTGCAGGACCCTATACTAGTTTCGCAGGAATTCGCGCAGAATATTTTAAGCTTTAACAGTCAAGAAATGTAGTTTTTGGCCATGCCGAAGAGCTTCAAAATATGCGTGATCTATTGAACTGTTATGTTCCGCCATAGTCTGAAGTGTAATTTCTTTTCGTGTGCAAACAGATTATGCACGTGCGAAATAGTTTGTTTTAAAACGTTTCTTACAAACACACCGCAACCCAGTTCGCGCCAGTAGTTAGAGGAGGAACAAGATGCTCTGGATAACAGGGAACTGGTAATTTATCGGGTATACCACGTATCGAGGAACCATCTCAGCGTTCAATGGTTGCCTCGGCTTTCGAGGATAAGCGGCGTCAAGGTGGTAGAGTTCATCAACGTTGCGCCAAGTGTCGCAGCAGACGTCTTCAGGGTTGAAAAGCAACTGGCAGCCGTCGCGATTTCGTGTTGGTGTGGAGTTCCTGACCCGAGGACTGTACCTCACGCCTGAAGAGTATGTAGCTTTCCTGCTGTTTGCGGTGTGTATGTCATCGGCACATGGCGGTCCTCGTCGGTAGGCATCAGTGGCACACACCGTGCCGGTCACCGAGCGAGCGAACTACCTGTGTGCAGTTTCCTGGCCAAAGTAAATCGCGATTTTGAACGCTCAGTAGTACCTTGCATTTTACAATCTCTCCCCACCTGTAGGACAATATACCGGTCCTCCTTCGACGGGTTTGCACTTCCACTACCACTGCTAAACACTCTTACAGATGTTCATGTCGTTCTGAATGCCGTCCAAGTTTGTGGCACAGTGCTGTGTGCGATTCCGAACTCCTCGGACACACTAGCCACATTTCGACCTTCTTTCAACTCACCAATGATTCTAGCTCGGGTAGAGTCGTCCAAATTTGGTGAACGGGACTGTCTGCTACTGGCCATATCACACAGCAACTCGATGTCGTTTAACCCGATGTGTTCAGTACTGACAGTAGGTTCCACTGCAATGCTAGGCTTTCACCGCGCACACGCCTACAGTATACCTACGTCATTCTGCGTACATGCGCCTGCCATACCGTACCGGACCCTAAGCAATCTCCTGATTGGCCTTCCGGTCAGTCATGCCTGTTCATCCCACTACTACGTTAATTGATCCTCTTCATCCTTAATTGTTATCAGATCAGTGTACTTCGAAAGAAAGAGCAGGTGCGGTCAAGCTAGTCTCATTTAATTTTACAATGTTCTCTTCCGACGCGTTCTCTTTGTCACTATTGTTACATTTCGATGAATGTCATTCGGCAGTTACCAAAAAGAGTGTTGTAATGGATTGGATTGGGCTTATTAATGTTTCCCAGTGTTATACCTGAAGGCTTATCAGAGGACGGCGTACAAACAAACTTATGACCTAACTTTAACACCCATTCCTTACCGGGAATTCGAACCCAGACCGACGGCGCAAAAAAGTGTTAAACGTTAATATGACATACATCCAAATACTAAAGCTAAAGCTAGTTCTATTAACATAATGTTTTATATAACAGGGGCAATAAAAAACTAATCGTAAAATCTTAACCTAGAATTAAAGGGACTATTTTGAACTTTTCACATGATTGGAGGTTATAAAACGAGCTTATATTAGGCTTATTTAGTAAAGCAAGCAAATCTTATTTCCTTAGTAAAAGTGTTATGCAAGTATTTAAACAAACGTCAAACCAAGGAAACTACTATGAATAAAAAAGTGCAGATTACTTCGATAATAACTTATAAATATATATAAATAAATAAGTTTCAATTCTACTTTTAAACCATATGTTTTGAACGTACAACTTAATTGAGAAAACTAATGGTAAAATTTAGTTTTTGCAACATCTGCTTTATCTAATCGTGTTGGTGAAAGTAGCCGATGTTGTTAATATCTATTGCCTGGATATTTTCGTTGAAACCTCAATCGAGAAACTTACATCATTCTATCTGGGATTTGCAAGTTGTTAGTGCAACAGGCCATCGGAAGTTGTCAGACGAATGTCAACAGTACCTAATTTCTGTATAATACATATGTGAAAGGAATATCGAAAAAGAATAGGTTTGTATTCAGTCGTTAAAATTATGTAGGCTTGGACAAAAATGGTTTCTCATTCCTTAACTGTGGAACTAATAATGCAGTTTTACTTTTAATTGGTTACTTCCCATTGAGCTTCAGTCGCCAATGGAATAGGTATATATTTCCGTTTGTACAATTTTAATGTGTAATATTTTTAATATAGTTATCAGCTGACACTGTGGATGTGCCTGCTATCAAACGCCATCTGAAAGCAGATTATACCCACCCATTGTGGCGTGAGGTATAAAGGTCAAAATTGGAGTTCACAAAAGATTGTCTTTTCGATACCCAAAAATTGTTGACTGACCTTGATAGTTAGTTATTCGTTCCGTGAACTACCTATTAGTGGAGTCTTTCTTCTGCGATATCAGCTATTTCAGAAGAAAAAAATGTAGTAGTGTCTCGATGTCCAAAACTCACTTCTGGGTTGACGTAAATAACTGGAAAATTAAACTGCAGAACATTTTACTGTCTTGGTACTTATAAATATCCTTGTTTGCCCTCTATCTCTCTTTCTCTCTCTCCCCTCCTTTACCTCTTACTCCATCTCGCCTTGACCACGACTATTCCTTTATTAACGAAGAACTTCGCAAAAACATTATAAATAAATGCACGTATTCCTTGTATAAATGTTTGATCATTACCGGCAACATCGAAATAGCTGTGTAAATCTTCAAACGCCAACGGTAGAAGGTGTTCTAGTAGTATAGCGTACCCATAGTGTTGAGGATTCTGAGTTGGTGTCTTGCCTTGGCCTATCTTAATTAAAACAAACACATCGTTAATTGGAAATTGTGCACCTCAGATAACAAGACCGTAATGTATTAATTTTCTTTCACGCCTCGTATGGCGAGTATTGGTGGAAACATGAACAGAGCGTGGACGATAAAGACAACTACAGTTCCTTCCATTTTTGTCTTGTTTGTAATAAAAGGAAGCAAACTGGAGGAGCCTGTGACAGTAGATACTAAATTCGCAAGTTTCGCAAGGAAGTGGTGTAAAAGTGAACATAGCACAGAATAAGGTGATATACAGAAACGAAATACCGTACTCTCGTTTATTGGCTGCGAGGGACTGGTAGCTGCTGACCTTGTCTCCGATTCGCTGGTGTATGCTGTCACCGATCTCCTATTAGTTGTACCAGGCACTGATTGAATAATGACGTTCCGACATTTCGCTGACAAGTACGCAATACTTTCGGAATGTTCGCTCCTGCATTCTTAAATATTCTGAGCCTATGCTTGCTGTCAACTAGCCTGTCAAAACCATACACAAATTTTTTTCGCCAAAACGCCAGTTTACGTAAGGTCACATTTGCTGTGCATTAACTGAGCTTGATTTCACGCAACATGTAGGGTTGCAGAGAAATCGGCGTAAAATAACTTCGATATCCCTAAAACCGCTAGTCGCTCTCACCAAGTCGACCCGGGTTCGATTCCCGTCGCGGTCACCCGAATTTTTCGGGGAAACGTGGCGGACGTTACCATTGGCCGGCGGGTTTTCTCTGGACTCTCCCGTTTCCCCCTCATTTGCATTCCACCACTGCTCCTTCACTTCACACCGCCTTCGCCGGCACTCAATGCCTCTATGTTTAACGCGCAACCAAAAACCTATCAACTTGAATCTTAGAAAATAATGTGTTGTGTTGCCAATATGACCTTGACGTCCCCGCCAATCTGCATTATCCACTCTCTCTCTTTCTTTGCAGGTAAGCGTGCACAGCAGGAAGTCTACAGTCGAGGTCATCACTTGAACCGGCACCTCGCGCCACCTGGCTAGCTCAGCGTGTATGGGATGTCGCAAGTAAGTACACGTTACAAGCCGCAGTTGTAACTGATTCGTGTTCAAGCGAACACCTTCACAGCCTACCTTCGAAACGAAAATACCTCTGCCTGCAGTTGCTCTTATTTTGAAGTAAACGCTGCTGACTGCCGTTACTTCCATTTTAAAGGCTGTTCACGATAAAGTGAGCATTTTTGAAATCAACCGTAGAAAAAAGTCACTGCCCTTACTTGCATATATTTTAACGGGTGCACTGAGTGACATGCATCCAGTAAAGTTGGTAACGATGAATGGAAAGTAGTTCCATGTCTTAACGTCAAATAAAAAGTGCTAGGTAAGCATTTGTGATAACATAAATTATTTCTTTCGCTATCTGTTTTCTTTTTAATGCATCGAAGTGTAAAAATGAACAGATTAGTAAAATATTTACTTTTCGAATAAAATTTTACGGTTTCACTTGACCGACGCATGAATAAAGTGATGAGCCCCACGGCAATGTTAATTTTACATAATTCGGAAGAACACACAACATGCATACAATTAGATCTTAAGCAGGGCTTTCAAAAGTGCTAATTTTACCGTGAACAACCTATAGTAAAATTGTAATATTTGAACCGGTGACATAGAACTTGTCTTCTTCTTTTTTTTAATGGATATCAAGGTTAGAAAAAGACATGTATGAGGGTTGTTCCGAATGCTCGTGAACTGAGATGATTGATACTGTTGAGTCCAAGTCAGTAGGAGGTTTTGTGTCGGTTTCATTTTCAAAACCGTATTCTTCACGCTCTATAAACCATTTCCAACGATGCACTAGGTTCTCAGACACATGTTGCAGTCCATGTGCACAGAGTCGGTGTAAAATAGAGAATGTTACAACTTTCACTTCCTGGTCGCTGTTGCCTATCAGATCACATGTAGTCTACGTTTTGCCAAACTTACATCTTTGCACAAATATATCAGTAAATATATGACTTTATAGAATACCACATCAAGACGCTTACGAGTAACCATCGTTATGGCCCTCTTTATAATAAATACGTTCACGTTAACTGTCTTTAAGCAAGCTCAAGTTAGCTTAGTAACCGAAATCGCTTAGAGACACGAGCAAGTCCGTATAAGTACGTAAAGTATGAACTTAGACATCCTGCCGAATCGGTAGGGCATGAACCCTCATAACTTGTCGATCATAGGCGTCTCTGATTTTCTAGACAATTAGGTTCGCATTAATTGAGCTTTACATACATCAAGTAGACTCCCCCGTGGCGCAGTTGGTTGGTGCGCCGCCGGTCTGTGGTGCGGGAGGATCTGGGTTCTCGAGTCCCAAGTAAGACATGGGTGTTAGTTTAAGTTAGGTCATAAGTTAGTTTGTAAGCCGTCCCCTGATAACCCTTCAGGCATAAAGCCGGAGGATGTTAATAAGCCCTTTACAATTCCAATACTTACATCAAGGAGTGTGTGTTAATAAACACCAAAAATTACACTAAGCTCTAGGAACACGCGTTCTTTCAGCATTCATCCTGTGTACAAATTAATTTATTTCTTAATTACTACACTTATAATTTAAATGAATAAAAAATTGTTTTCGTGGAAACACTATTACAATGATCAAATTAGTATTTATTTTAATGTTTTTTTTTACGACCCCACTTTTATTCCAGAAGGCTTATCGAGGAAAACAGGAAGGGAACGGGATTTTTCGGGAGTTGACTAAACTAAACATTTATATAGTCTATTTACGGAAAAGTGAGCACTTTTGAAAGCTCTCTCATTTGGAATAGTTGTCAATAAATATGTTTTATTTTAGCCTTAGACGTTAACTTCCGAGTGCGAAGGAATATACACACTGTGCTTATTACTTACTTGGCAATATTTATTTTAAAAATGTGATTAAAGGATAAAAATGGTTGAATGGAAAAAATTATTAGGGCCTCAAAAGTGCTCACTTTACCGTGAACAGCCTATAAAACCGTATTAGGGTACATTCTAGGTTCCTCTGAGATTACAACCTGGAACCGTTTCTGGTGTTCCGAATCTGCAACCTAAGCCACGTAGATCGCCAAAAGCCAAATCAAAGAGGTTATCAAACAACACTCATTTTCAACTTCCCACCAAGGTGAACTGAGTTAGATTCCCGGAAGGGTCGCTCCCGGATTTTCGAACGTGGAAATCTTGCCAGACGATGCCGCTGGTCGACGGGGGTTTTTTTTTCTCGGGGATCTCTCGTTTCTCCCGCCCTTGCATTGCTGCGCTGCTCTATTACTCACTTCGCTTCGCCCTCATCGGCTCTCACACCCGGATGTTACGAGCCGCTCAAACTACTCCGCTCAGCTCATTTAAACTGTCAGCTCCATCGTCCAACCACGTTCTATATAAACAGCTAAGCCGACGCAGATTTCCTCCACGGTTATGGCGCTGTTTCAAGAGATCCAACCACGGTTCCCCGACCTTCTCGTCCGGGCAGTCGCCAGGAGAGTATTCGTTCAGCTTTCTAAAGCGGTTTTCACAATAGAGCGTTGCGGCGCGGCGCGGCGCGGCGCGTCGAGCATCAGCCAATCAGAGCCTTGACGCTAGCGACGAGAACATTGCACGAGCGACCAACATTAGAATTGACGCTCGTCGCCGGCGACGGGGAATAAGAAGAATAACATTTGTGTTTTTATTTTAATAAATAAACTTGCAAAAAGCTGAGGTAAAGAACAAATTAATATGTACATAATATGGGTTTGCAGAGATGTTAAATGAAATCTAAATTTATAAAATATATATGTATAGATTTTTCTTACCTTTAGGAAAACAAAAGGGTAATTTTTCCCGATGCCTGAAGAGTCGTTCATGTTCTATAACATAATTTCGAATTTTAATATGTTTTTATTAATGAAAAGTGTATACAATTTAAAAAAAAAAGAAAACAATTCTACTAACTAAATGGCAAACAAATCCACTGTATTTTCTCGTTTTTTGCATTTCACTACAAGATTTATTGCACGAAAACAGATGGCAGCATGGTGTGTATCGCCAGCGGCCGGCGTCAGAACATCGCTCTATTGTTAAGACACAAATAACGCTCGTCGCTGGCGGCGACCGTCGGCCACGACGCGCCGCTCTATTCTGAAAACCGCTTAAACAGCAGGAGCCATGTCTTTGAGATAGTTACACGTCTTCCCTCGCTGCGGCGCCACCAGCATCGAGGTGATTACAGACCTTCGTGGCGTCGGGACGAGTAGCTATTCATCAGAAACGTGCAGATAATTAGCAACGTCTTTCCTCCTGCTACAACACTCGTTTATTCAGTGGTTTAACTGCTCCTGATGGTTAAACATTACCGACTATATGCTATTCACGGTAAAGTGAGCATTCTTCGAAGCTCTCTCATTTGGAATAATACTCAATAAATATATTTTATTGTAGCCTCAGACGATAACTTTCGAGTCCGATGAAATATATAAACTTCGTGTATTACTTACATGGGAATATTCATTTTAAAAAGTGGAGGAAGGAGAAAAAATAGTTGCTAGGAACAAAGTAACTAGGGCCTCAAAAGTGCTCACTTTACCGTGAACAGCATATACATGTTCAGTAGCTGTTCAGCGCGACCCGTTGCATCCTCTCACTATGGCGGCAGTATCGTGAAACTAATTAAAGCAAAGGCTGTCCGGGGTAGAGCGGGCAATTTTGAAATCGATTTTGAAAAAAAAAAAAATACAGCTTGTTAACTGCAGAGTCTTTCCGCAGTTTCTTAGCACTTTTTGAATTAAACCTTTGAAATATCACCCCATGTATGACGTATTTAGTTATTTCCTAAATATGCCACGTATCACAAGCGTTTTATACTTCTGTGAATATGAAATCATCTAATTTTTGTGAAGTTGAAGTTTTTCCTGTGCTTTATCTATAAGTTATATTTAATTTGTTATAAATATGAATAACAACAGTGAGACAACGTGTGTGTTGGTTGCGCCTTGTAAGAAATAGTTCTCATGCAACTTATCATTAGAAGTGAGTGCGCACGAATTCGGTGCGTTGTCCTTCGGTGTAATTTTTTTAGACTTGGTTAAGCTTAGTTTGCACGAGGCGGATGAATATCCTGAAATTAGAACTTCAGGTGGGCTTCAGAAAAGTGGGAAGTAACCGCGAATGGATTATATGTGCATGTACATGTCGGCATGTATGATCCCAGTTAAGTTGTATTGCGAGTGTAATTTTTTCATTTGTAACAAATAAAGTTCTTTTATTATGTTTATGCGCGTTATAGTAGGCCTACGATTTAAAATACTGTTAAAGGCTGTTCACGATAAAGTGAGCACTTTTGAAATCAACCTTAGAAAAAAGGCACTGCCCATGCGTGCATATACTTCAATGGGCTCACTGAGTGACATACCCCGGGTAAATTGGTAAAGTTGGTAACGATAGATGGAAAGTAAGTTAGTTCCATATTTTAACGTCGAATGAAAAGTGTTAGGTAACCATTTGTGATGATTTAAATTATTTATTTCACTTTCTGTTTTTTAATGCACCGGTGTGTAAAAACTAGCAGATTTTTAAAATGTTTACTTTTCTAATAATTTCACAGTTTCACCTGACTGACGCGTGAATAAAGTGACGAGACCCATGACAATGTTAATTTTACATAAGGCGGAAGCATACACAACGTGCATGCAAGTAGATCTTAAGCAGGACTTTCAAAAGTGCTCATTTTGATCGTGAACAGCCTATAACCTATTTCGGTTCCTAACAATATCATGTTTTCACTTGACCGACACATGAATAAAGTCATTAGGCGAATGGCAATATAAACATTACAAATGGCGGAAGGATGTGAAATTAGGAGAAAAGTAGCTCCTACGTAGGGTTTTCAGAAAAAAATAAGTGCTCTAGTAACCGTAATCAGCCCATAGCTGCCGTGAGAGATACAATATTTCATATCGGCAGGTTAATTTGAATTTCCAATTCGCTTGAGAAGTTTTAAGGTGGTTTACCTTCGTAAAATTACAGTAGGTGTCATTCTCTGAAAAACTGTCCCATACGACCTAAGTTTCAGATTTACTCACGTTAAAAAAAAATTGTTTAGATATTTTTTATTGCCAGATATTTCACCTATAGCCTAGGCCTAGGGACCAGGGACAAATAATGCATTAAATAAAGGTGTAGATGCAGTTTGAATTGTGTGGAAACTCGTCTTTCTTCGTACTGAACATTATGGACGAAATGCGCTTTAAGTTATTGCTTAATTTTAAAAGTGATAGCTTTATTTAGATAGCTAACTTTGTTGCAGAATTCGAATCATATTTCGGAGGGGACTAAAATATTAACCCACTCTTGCGAAGATAATTATCCAGTAGTTGGTTAACAGAAGTTTTTGAAATGTAGTTTTTGTAGAAGGCTTCAATTAACAGTGCGAATAAAAAATAATATGATTGCATGTCGGTTCGTTATTTGCAGTGAATGGAGGGATGGCGTTTTTTTTTCTACTCTGATCGCCCACAACTGATAACCAACCAAGTGTATAATTGAAGATGAATTCAGAAACAGTATACATTGCACCTATTTAGCTGTGGTCAAGTAAGGCGAGTCCTTCAAAATAGACGATGCGAACAGCGATGCACTCATGCTTGCTTGAATGAATTCACTGGTGACTCATAGATGACGTGTGTGGATAAATTCTCAGAGAGATTCCGGATCAAGCCGCACTAAGTAGCACATTCATTTCTTTTTCTAGGAAAGCGGCTGAGCTAAAATAGTTCAAAATATTGGTTCTATGGAGTGAACAATTACTATAAACTAAATGAACAGTAGTTCGTTTGGAATTTAAAAAATACTATTATGTAAATAATTGGAAATTTGTTGCAAGTTTATTTTTCAAATAAAATAATCTTCGCATTTTTGGCAGACTCGTGTGTCAAGCGTAAACGCAGCCTGGATAGTGAGCTAGTAAAGAGATTAGGGCGCATCTTCAGGGCCAATGAGAGTGAAGTGAGGTGTGGAGCAGCGCCGGAATGAAATGTCGGGGGAAACGGGAGGTCCCTGAGAAAACCCGTCGACCAGCGGCATCGTCTGGTACGATTCCCACATGCGAAAATCCTGGAGCGACCCCGTGAGCAACCGTGTCCAGTTCGCTCAGGTGGGAGGCGAGTAGTCTAACCACTACACCACCGTGGCCCCTGGTAGTAAAGAGTGTTTGGCCATTCGGGGAAGTACGTTTCCTTTGCAGAAGGACTCGAAACATTTGAGGCTAAAGGACAAAAGCTCAAAACTTAAGGTCATATTGCTCATTTTTTTTGGAATTTGGTTATCTGAGAGGTTTCGAAAAATGTCCCCTTAATGCAATTGTTAGTTGTCAAGTCATTATAGTTTTCAAAATATAGCTCTCAAATCCTGACATAAGAGTGCTGTAGGCAGGTTCAAAAAGTTGAATTAGAGTCTAAGCGCGGCATACTGCATCTGTGTTACAAGCTACGAAAGGAACAAAAACAAATTTTCCTCTAAAGTTTATGGTTTAAACTATTTGTTAAATGAATGTTAACAGTTTCGCTTAAATGAACAAAAATATATTTACAAGTTTGGCCCCTATTTTCAACAAAATTCAGAGTGCCAATACTCGCTCACCTGCTTATAAATCGCACTCATACTGAATCAGTATGTTCTGCACACCATACAGAATGCATTAAATGCAATTTGATTGGAAAAATAATATTTAGGAGCAAAGCCTAGTATGCTACAGAATTCGGAAAATTGAAACTTTTGAGTGTTTTATTTTGAAAACTATAATGATTTGACAGCTAATAACTGCATTAAGGGGGAACTTTTCGAAAGCTCTTTCAGATAACCAAATAAAAAAAAAGTGAAATACGACTTTAAGAATAGCCATAATTTTATAATTGTAAACTTTATTTACGCTATGATATCGAAAGCCGGGATTCAAGTGTTTGTTCATAAACATCTTGCAAGTTCTGTAAATTTACTTCTTTACGCAGTAGAAGTTTTCAGGTGCGACAGTCTAAAAACTACATACAGTCTTGACCCGCGCAACGCTGTACACATTTTTTGACCTTTCACTTTATTCAACTAAAATTTATTTCAGCAGATTTTGTTTTCAATTTTTGTATATCACTTTGTGTCGCCACTGAAAAAAATATGCTGGATATTCCTCTAAAAATAAAATATAGTAATACTTTCTCTTTCGATGAATTTACTGAAATTATTATTGCAAGTTTGCGAGTCACACAAACTGTTCGCTTACTAAATTCATTTACTCATGTCGCTATCAACGGTATAAAACCTTTTTGTATTCAGCCGCCCAGTTGGCAAGCGAATACTCTGCTTAACACGAAAATGCCAAGCAACTACATCAGCACTACTGGCTGGATGTTGTAACTAAGTCATCATTCTACAGTTACGTTCACGAAACAGCAATAATTGTGTCCAAGTCTACGTACCGCAACCATAGTAGAATGTAGTGAACGTTCATTTTTTTATTTTATTTGAACGAAACTCTTATGGGTAACTGTTAATTTTTAAAACGTTCATCTTGATAACTATTTGTATTTCAAATAGAGGCCGTCTAGAATAGTCCCAAAATCATTAGGGACACTCATAATAATACTAAAAGAACAAATAAAAAAAATAGAAGCATGTTTTTCGCAGGCTAATGATAATGAGATCACGAAGTCAGAATAAAAATACAGTATTTCGCCTAGTATAGTTAACGATTGGTTTCTGTTTGTTGCTATCCTTATGGAAGAACTTTTTTTTTTTTTTCCGTGTGAAAGGAACATAAGTGGTAACGCAAAATGCTTTGAACGTTTCTTTTCACTGTCTTAAATACGGAAGTTCTCTACAGGCTGCGACTTCTTTTATGTGGTGTATAGTTATTTTGCTGTTCAGCCATAATAATACCACACATAAGGCTGTCTACATTGTGTTAACAAAATGTGATTATCACCTCTCACACGTGACGTAAAATACAACTTTAGAGTTTTCAAGAATAATAAAATCTAATGGTTACAGTTAAGAGACTGAAAAATTACCACGAAAAAATAAACAAATAAAGTAATAAAAGAACACCACTTCCACTAAAGTTGGCCACTTTATTTTCGCTGTATGTATAATTGTGTATTTTGCTATATAAACAGCAAGGTTAAAACTTACTTTAGGTACCGATCACCAGTGAAATGTTAATACTGATTCTGTTTAGAAATTAATACGTGTTATCTAATTTGGCAAGACATTGAGTTGAGAAACTCTGTCTCGTCACTGAAAAATGACTTATCGAAATAACAAATTTAGCTTTTTCCAATTTACGGTGTAAACTGTTGGGGGAGGGGGGGGGGATTAAAAAAAAGTATATTAAATTTCAGTATCCGTAGGAACTGAAACCTTGGGGAGAGAACAACAAAGTTTAGAAGGTTGTGTATTTTCTACTGTCGAAAGTTTAAATATTCTAAGGTTTTAACGGAGGGATAGGTGGAATTAAAGATCCTAGATTAACTTTTGGTCACGTGATTGACGAACGGGAGTGATTACTCTTAATGCGCTTCAACGAAACAATAGCAAATGTGTCATCTGTCAGTGAATGCGTGCTCGTCACAGTACCAAGGTCAGCAACATAAATGCACCTCCTTCAAGAGGAACCACTCCTATATGAATATAGGTTGCGATCTGCATACAATAAGAGCAAAAATGCGTTCGCAAAATGGCGTCATGTTCACACTCTAAGTGCACGTTTCTATTACCAGTGTTTGATGTCAGTACGGTTGATTTGAACAGCAAGGAATTAAAAACAAAATAGCGCATAGATAGATTTTAATAATTTTGTCTGTTAAATTCAGAAGTGTGTTGTGGCTTGTGCATGTTTGTGTTCAAATGTCAAAGTAATGCACAATCAGAAGTCAGTCAGTCACGACCGATGGTAAATTCTGAGCCTTCTTGACCAAATGTGACAAAAAAAAAAAAAAAAAAACTTTTTATAATGTATCTACTAAATAAACTAAAATGTAAATTCAGCAGTTGTCTTGTGCTACGATAACCACTGTACTGGCTCGTCTGACCAGCCCATGCACGAGTGTGGCTGCTATTAAGGCTCCAAGTAAGGGTGCAAATTTCTGTAACAGTCAGTGCTACTACCCTGAACTATTACAATAAATATGGCACAATCTCCGACAAATCAAATGTGCAAAACATAAAACTTTCTAGCATAACAGAATAATATGACGGAATGTACAAATTATTATTATATATATATCTAATTATTACTATTCATTATTTACTTGCCACGGGTATGAGACACTTCCAAATAAAGTGCAAAAATCAATATTTCATGAAGTTATGAAACAAAAATTAAAATCTCCATATTATTCAAAGATATGAAAGAATACTACAAGAGAATTATTCTACCACGTAAACATTCATAGATAAGAAAAGAAATCCAATTTATTGACAGGAACACCCTTCGAAAACGCACTACTAATTAGCCTTCGCAAAAGGTTCATAAATAATATGGTGTATGCTAGACTTATCTGTTGATGAGAAAAAAAAAAGTAGTCCACAGCTAGATCTGCGGTTCTCCTCCTGGGTTCGAATCTGGTACCTCACAACTCCCTGTCGACTGCGATTCCACGACGACATAAGTACTCCGACATCCTTCCTTCATTCACGGTCCTGGAGTCGACCCCCGACTCAACCACTGAAGAGGTGGCCGTGTTCCCGAAGGTGGAGCTATTCCTCGTGACGTACCTCCTTCATAAAATGGATGATAATGTCTGACCAGAAGTTACTCGGAAAACCAAATGACGAAGTTATCAATCCCTTTGAAAGTTCATCGTCGACTCCTCTATTACTGACGACTCAATATTATGCAGTTACTTTCTTATTTTGCATACTTCTGTTTCTTAAACTTCACAACATTTAATCATAAAAATAACACTTCTTAAAATTAAACACCAATATTAAATTAACTTCAGTAAAAACTCATTAAATCGAAACCTCTTACTTATTTCAATTCCATAAACCAATACTTTTTAGAACAACCTTAAAACTTTCCTAACATTACATAAAAAACTGTTTGCAAAACAAAACATTATCATAGATTAATACAGGGTTAAATATCACAAATTTAAAACCAAGGGATCTGTTTAACATTTATACTAGACAAAACTTTACATTCATGTACCACTTGTGATATTCAAATTACGCTAACACCATTCATCAAATTAGGAAGAAAAACAAGGTGTTACAACACACTTATCTTTCAGAAGAAATTGAAGAATGAAGATTAAATATTGAAAATTCAAGACTATTTGTATTTTATAGTACTTTGATGTTTTGATATTGTTCTGTAAATAATGTGTTCATGTTCTGTACATAACGTGTTCATGTTCTGACTTGTCCGATGTCTTTGTACAAATTTTGTACTCGAAAAAAGACCAAATGGATGCACTAAATAAATAAATAAAAAATAAATGATGATGCGTTATATAATGTTCGTAACTATGACCGCAAACGCACGCTTTCAGTTTTATAACGACAGACAGAGTGTCGTGAGCATTCAGCAAGAAATTATTAAAATTGATTAATACATTATTTTCTAATTTAATTCCAAACTGTCCAAATCAGCTATACTGACATTAAATATCGGTAATAGAAGCATGCTCTCAAGAGAGCAAACATGTCGCCATTTTGCTCTAGTTTTATGCAGATCTCGGCCTATGTTCAAGTGCGAGTGATTCCTTTGTACTGTGTGCAGCACGCATACATTGACGGATAATATAGTGTGCAAACGTCGGTATCGTGTTTAAACGTACAATTACGTCACAACACACACATTAGCTAATAGAAAACAGTTTCGTTTGGTTACTATTCTAATTATAAATTTACCACCTCGATTGTAAACTTCAAATATGCGTCCGGTCCAAATGTATAATTTAAAAAAAAAAAACTTTTTTCTATGTAGTAATAACGGTGCTTTGATTATATTGATAATTATGTTCATTTTAAAGGTATATAATTAATTTCCTTACAGTGGCTACTCCAACAAAAATACAAATACACATTACGAATGCGATTGTACGTTATGAAATATGCCCGTTCTACAATACACAGATACGCAAGGAAACCGATACGGACCACGTAAACGGAACGATCAAAACGAATCTGGATGAATACACAGAAACGTATGGTTGTGCAACTTACGAAATTAAACATTCAGTTGTTGCAAATTACGTAAATTTTATAATGTAGGCACCTCATTTTAAAAATATTTTTGCAATGTTAAACAATGCGTAAATACTACTGCCCAGCCATATGCCTGTGTTTATTAATACAAAAATAATAACAGTGTGATGGTACCTATATCAAAAACTATCACCACCATGCTATGCAGTAGAGTTAAACACTTCACTTTAATTTAATTATTTTAATTGTAATTCTATTCATGGGAGTAAACATTCTATTGGCTGTTAAAGGGCGCATCATAAGTAAATATATATCCGACTGTACCGAAGTAATGTCATAGGAAAAAAAAAAAAAAAAAAAAAATTGCAGTAGAAACGATTGGATGAAAATTATAAATACTCTTTACAAAACTTACAGAGCTTCATGATGAATGGAAAATCAAACAAGAATAATATCTTCAATAACACCACATTTCATACGAACTTTAACATTCATAAACCGATATACGTAACATAAAACCAAATATTACAAATCTCACAACCATCCAGTAAGATTATATGGGATATTTGGAAATAAATTACAAATAATGAAAATAGGAACAGGACTGATACGACCTACCCTCTTTATGCCAATACTGGCTCCACAAAAATAACAAAACTTTGTATATACCTTGTCCATACAACATGTAGAAAACAGTCTACTCTCCCCAATAATCACGGCTAATTCATGCCCTTGTTGCTTTTAGTAGCTAGTAGCACAATAGCCACGGAAATAATTATCAACAAACCAAATACTTAATTCATATTGGTTACACGGGTTCACGGTACGGAAGAGTTAGTGAGTTGACCAGCTTTCCTCTTACGTTAACCACGTACGCATGCGTCACGTTGGAGACTTTAATATTGTACATTACGCGTTCCGGTCCCCTGGTAAGCTGCCGCATCCGTGTAATCGTAGAACGGGCCCGTCGTTACGACAAACAGTCGTCCCGCCATCGTGCGTTGTCTCGGCGCACTGCGTGCTGCCCTTGTAGTTCTTGCGAGCGCCGACAGATAGCCACAGAGCAGTATTGGTGTCGAAAGCTCCCACTTGTTTTTCGTTCCCTCTCTCTCACTCCCGGGCGCGAGAGAGAGACGGATATAGGGCCTCAAGGAGGCCGTGTCTTACGCGGGCAATCGGGGAATTACGTATCGCGGGCGTGTCGGTGAAACGTGGGCTTGTGTGTGTGCGTGAGACGGAGGGTTCTGCTTCGCACGTGACCAAAGGTGCGAACTCCTGTCGCCAGACGATGCTCCTTCCTTCGCGCATTTTTCAACACACGCTTACTGAGAAGTACTACGCGGGAACAGAGTGTACTTGTAAGTAAATGAGCATGTAGACAACAGCTGATTGCGAAATCTGCTTCCTGGATGCGCTATCCGCCCGTTTCCAGCTTCGTTTTGCTTGCACGTAGCGAACAGGTGATGCTCGTGGTTCACTATGATTGTGTTTACCACCTCCCTCCCTCCTCCACATCACACTCTTTTATTGCTCAGAAATACCATTCAACTCAAACAAACCCGTCATTCTATTCAACTCCCGATTATTCCTTGGTCTTAACCTTGGTCATCTTCTCTCCTTTTCTTTGTAAGATGTTTGTTTAGCTGCTTTTTGTGCATGCAGAAGAGGAATTATACTTTGCTGATAAGACATTCGTACGTTGACGCAACACTTTTTAGCTTTGAATCATCAATTGAATGGCTGATTGCATAATATTAAATACTTATATTTTCGTGTTTACTATTTTAGAAAACTAGCAGTCGAGCCATTTCTTATAATTACAAGATTTGTTGTAAACCATCTGCATACCTAACTGTTATTAGACGACAATAAACTAGTCTATAATAGTAATTCCGTTTTCAAATTGTCATAACTTGTCACATCTTCTATACCAAATTTTGTGTTAAGTAACTTTTTTAAAATTATAAATGTAATAAAATCGCAACATTTCTCTAAGGCAATTATTCCTCTGTATATGAAGTAGTTCATGACAAGGAATTGTTATTAACAGTAATTTTTTACTGTTTCTGTGACGGAAGCCTAACTTTAGCTATATTTTGCGATGCTTATGTATAAAAAACTTTTAAGGCCGTGTCTCAATAGGCTCAGAGAGCGCTCTCGCGTCATTATGAGGTCAGGGAGAACGCTCTATGGCCGTCTCAATTCGTCGGAGAGAGTGCGGAAGAGCCAGAGATATCACGAAGTTGTGTACTCACTGAGGCTCTCTCGCACTCTCTGACCACGCGCCATATTTGTTTATTTAAGGTTTGAATAAGATTATAGCAGCTTTCTGAGCCGTAACCTCGTCGCATTTTACCTGTAAGTGAATAATTTAAACTGTTTAAAACAACGAAATAACGTACGATACGTAACAATTATTTATAAAAATATAAATACGGATATCTGACAAGGTCTCTCTTTTTTTGTCACTTTGCTGCAACATGACGGTAATATGCAAAACAAAAATAATAGTATTTTAAACGCTAATAATTATCCTAATAGTGTTATAATAATTTGTGAATCATTTTGAACGCATATATGTTACTTACAACAGCTATGATTACGGTTTTAGCTTAACATGATTTCCTGCCTTTCGGCATCAGCTGTCTGCATGATGTCTGAGAGAAACGAGTGTGTGGTTGTCTCAATGCCACACAACGAGAACGTGAGAGAGCGCAAAGCAGTGCTCTCGCAAAGAATAATTATTGAAATTGAGACACGGCCTAAGAGCTTCACTTGATTGGTGAAGATTGAAGATAATTCGAGGCGTTAAATAGACTGCTTACCATCAGCTGCAACAATAACTTATATACAATACACACATACTGATGCGATTTTCAAAGTAATGAAACTTCTAGAATTTCCTCTCACATACTGAATATTGTGCATTGGTATGCAGTTGTTTTTAACAAATTTACTCAAAATATTTTGCCTAAGTTTTGCTGTTTTAATAAAAGGCTGTCTTACAACTATGTTACACCCTTTGAATTTTGTTAATCATTAAACTTAACTTTGTCGCCATCATCCCCCACCAACAAACTTATCTTTGCTCTAGTAAGTGGGGGGGGGGGCGGCGGCATAATTTTCCCCTTCCAAATCATACTAGGGGGAGCTAGGACTTAACGAAGGGGCGCAACAAGAAAATAATGTAGGCCTAGATAAGTTTTAAAATTACCTATAGGCCGTTTACTAAATACGTAGTATTTTGTGTTAAAATATTTGGAAAGGAAGCAGTTTGTATGTGTTTGTGTGTGTGAAAATACTGTAGGCTGTTCGCGGTAAAATGAGCACTTTTGAAAGCCCTGCTTAAGATCTACTTGTATACACGTTGTGTATTCTTCCGCCTCATGTAGAATTAACATTGCCGTGGGCCTCATCACTTTATTCATGCGTCGGCCAAATGAAACCGTGGAATTATTAGCAAAGTAAATATTATACGAATTTGCTAATGTTTGCACTTCCATGCATTAAAAAACAGCAAGCGAAATAACTAATTTTAAGTTATCATTAATGGTTACCTAACACTTTTATTCGACGTTAAGATATGGAACTACTTTTCATCCATCGTCACCAACTTTACTGGCGAATGTCACTCCGTGAGCCCATTAAAATATACGCATGCAGGGGCAGTGACATTTTTCTATGGTTCATTTCTAAAGTGCTCACTTTATCGTGAACAGCCTTTAACATTAATTGATTTCGAAACTAAATTGTGGGATGAGGTGCTTTTTGCGGCACAAGGGGCGCCAAGTTCTCTACAAGACCTTGCCCTCCAAACTTCCGACATCCCTAGTAGAATGGGAATGTTGGACGGGAAAAAGAGAGGTTCGAGTTTCCCGACCCAAGTTCGGTAAATGATATGTCCTAGCCTATGTGTGGGCTCTCGGACGTCCATGTTTGTGGAGAAGAGCAGCAACTTGAAGCTCGCTCACCCCCTTGGAAAAAGTCTCAATGACATCGTACACTCAGGTCGTTCAAGAGACTAGTTTTGATAATATTTAATGTCTCTACTATACTTACCGTAATAAAAATACCAAATCATAAAAAAAAAATACTAGTAATTTTTTTAAAGTGTAAATATGACATTTGATTTAAAATATTGATTTGTGTAACTTGCAAAAATTACTTTGACTCGAGGTTTGGTTTCAACTTAAGGTACTTTAAGTATTAAAAGTGTCACGTGGGACATTTCTTTGAAACCCGACATTTGGTTTACCTGTGCCACGTTTAACTATTTTTACTTAAATTTTTTCTGGGAAGTTAAAATTGAACTAAAGATGAACTGCATACAAAATTAATAAGAAAATGTTCTCATGACATTTTGAGCTGCAATCTAATGTTTTAATTTTGTTCAATTTTGAAATTTGTACAAACATAAATTGGAAATTCATGCTATCTTTTATTAGTTTTATTAAAGTATTTACCCACAATTTTCGTGTCCCCCCCCCCCCCCTTATATACTATTATTTATTGTCACAAAAAAAAAGTAATACGTTATAAACTTAAAAATAATTTTCGAAACTTCAATACTCTTTTATCTTTGTCGCTTGGTTCTAAATGCAATTTGCTTAATTGTCTCCACACCTGACCTCTACAATTGCTCTAACAAAGTGTAATTTGTAGCGTAAACAGAAACTATTTAGTTTATCATAAATACTTAATTAATATCACACAAGTACTCTAGGGTTTTCCCCTCCCCACCACCTTATTCACCCGACAGGTCAGCAAAGTCGTCGTCTTTGGCTGGACTGCAAGACGTCACTTGTCCTGCTGAATGAACCACGCGGCTAGTTCGTCGCGAGGTTTGGCAGCGGTAATCTAATTCCAGTGTTGCATCCTCACCGTTGAAATGATCTGGAGTAAAATCACGGTTTTAGGGTTGCGTGCCGTAGGGCGTAAACGAAGTTTCTAACTTTCGCGCTAATCAAGTACATTTTTCCTACGTACGATTCATTACGTCAAGGTCACCATCAGAGGAGTGTCGCCATGTTTGTGGAACCGTTCACACGTCTTTTACCTCCTTCGTGCTATGTGGTTGCCCTGCTTAAGATCTACTTATATGCATATTGTGTACTCTTCCTCTATATAGAAAATTAACATTGCCATTGGCCTCGTCACTTTATTCGTGCGTTGGTTAAGGGTAACTGTGGAATTATTAGAAAAACAAATATTTTACCATTTTTGTTATCATTCATACACTTATATGTATGTATAAAAAAACACAACGTAAAAAAAAAAATTCCGTATTCACAATGTTTTCTTAAAACATTTACTTAAACGTTACGTAATGGACCTACTTTTCCTACTGGGCGCATGATAGTCAGTGTTCCCGTTAAAATATGCGCAGGTAGGGGCATTCGGATTTTTTAAAGGTTGATTTCAAAAGTGCTCTGTTTACTATGAAGAGCCTTTAATAATATTGTAGATTTCGAAAACCTCGTTTGGAAGCGCGTCGGTCAAGGCGAACGCGCTAAGGTTTTATATAACATTCACACTCTCTTAGTTTATAGATGCGAAGAAAGGCATGCCGCTATCCGCTGGCTGCACCAAAAATTATAATATTTGTAGAGAGAACCAGTTGTAACCAAACTAAAAAAGAATCGCTTTGGCAGCTTTTTTTTTTATGCTGCGTAGGTATAAGCCACATTTTGGTGCAATACTTTATTATGGGACGAGGCAGAAGTCAGGTTATGTAATATAAACAATACGTGCGTATGTAACATACAACAGAGTTAAAGTAGGCTATATCGTAAGTATGAAAACCAGTTGATTAAATGCATTTATCTCTTCAGTGCTCCCGTCAGCGTGGTAGGAGGAGTTTGCGAAATTGTTTCTTTGATCCTCTCTTTGAAGTGGTTGATGCTGGTAATTTTCTCAGTGTAGCCTACACGATGCCGTATTAGTGTTCCGACAAATGGAATACCAGGTGTGTTAGGTCTGGTCACAATGGTGGCCACTCAGCAAGCGATCATTGCATTTCCTAGGAAACTGTGTTCATCTAACCACGAACAAACATGCCACCGCAGTGGTGCGTGCGTTTTAACATGTCGGGAAAATTTACGTGTTCATCCAAGAAGCTCGGGGAAACATTAAGGCTGTGTTCCAAACAGTCAGGATAGCGCACTCTCACTCGGAAGTGACGTCAGAGACTGCTGTTCACGCTAAAGTGAGCACTTTTTAAGGCCCTTGGTAAATTTTTCCTTTGATCCAATTTACATCTTCCTGCTGCTTTTTAATATAAACATTACAATGTCACCAATAAACACAGAGTATACATTTCACCGCCATCAAGATTTAATACCCGAGGCTGCAATAAGATATATTTATTAGTGGGCCTGTTGGGAGGGCCTTAAAACGTGCTCACTTTATCGTGAACAGCCTATAGTGTGAGTTGGATGCATGATTTCTGGAATGACAACGAAAAAAGTGTTTTGTTACTTCAGGCGATAGAAAACATAATTGAGCATCTTTGAAATATGCAATACATGATAATAACACTCGTGTATTTCGAGAGCGAGAGCGAATGCGAGTGTGGATCCATTCCAAATCAAGAATAAGCAGGGAATTGTGGGAGTGGAAGTGCGAGTGTTGATGCTGGTTATTTGGAACGCACCCTTCTGCCTTTCAATACTGAAATTACCTTCCACTAAAAAAAAAGGTCCAGCGACTGCTGTTTCCCTTGCGACGTACGTCAAAACCATGAACCTTCCTGCCCACCTGCATTTTCGACGGATACATCCAGTGGGGGGCTGTGGTATCACCTCGCTGTTTATCTAAAAATTGGCTTCGCATTTGAACAGGCCGTAAGACGATCATCACGTGCCCATTAGCCAAATTCCAAATCGTGTTTCAGTCACTTTCTGTAAGGCGCTGAAGTATTTGCTGTAACGATGTGCGTGCGAAGGTCGGAGCACGGGCCTTGAAGCCAGTGTTGTGTTCCACTGGCAGTGCTGTGGTGGGACTTTCAGAGGACAGTTGCTGACTGCAGCTGGAAATCGCAGTTGCTGTTACTTCAGAACGCGATCTTCTGCCCAGAACCTGTCCTCTGAATAATCGTGCCGGTTGAATTCCGCAGCCGTAATACGGTTACTTCGCTTGCCCTACGCCCCCACGCCTCCTTTTTTTAATTTTAATTTTAATTTTTATTTATAGTAAACCCACTAAAACCCTCTCGTTTTTCGATAGCATGCCAGGGACTTGCTAAAAAAAACTGACCATATTTCCGTATGTAACGTGACTTCTGTATGACGTGTATGATGACGCCATTAGGCCACTACCGCTATGTAGCCGAGTCCATTAATCAAGTATATTTGGTACGATACTTTGAAAACAAGCTGAAATGATTTGCTGAAAAAGTGGCGCCAGAATATTGTGAAACGGTTGAATGGATGGTTTGTAGCAGTTTTTTTTTTTTTTTTTTTGGTGGCTCACGGGAGACACCATACAACCACGTAAAATGGCAAAAGTAAATACTGATGTAATGAATTGCTTTAAATGATAAGCTGAGACATTAAAATTATTATGGTTAAATTCTCGATCAGGAAAATAATTTTTTTTTAAATTGCTACGCATGGTAGGTTTATTAAAATATTTCTTGCAATTACATTATGAAATAAAAAACCATCTATCGTAACAGTAATTGTTTAACATTCATAGTAAAGAGAAACTAATGCGTATTCTCAAAACATTGATTTAAATCAACAAGCATTGCTAGCTAGAAAATTATTATCGAAATGAAAATATTTTTCTAATGTTAACAATTATGCTTATGGCTGTCTCAAAATAGGTCTTAAAATTACTTTTGAAATAATTTACGTTGACTCTGTTTTTCATAGAAAAGTTAGCGAGATAGAACTCTTGCATTATGGGTTCCGTCTGCTGGAGGTGTTCTGCTTGTCAGAGGTCTAAAATCGTGGGATATTTACGGGTGACCCAGGCACGCTCATCATATGCCTCATTGCCTCTATACGCAAGTCATGTGATAAGAAGCTGTTTATAATGGATTTCTAACAAAAGGGGTGTTGACAATTACCGACAGCGCCTCAGAATGACTGGTACAAATTTGAGTCGAGATGTAGTTCGTAATAACTGGTTAGCTGGTACGAATATTAGTGGGCGGGAGGAGGGAAACACAGATTAAGGAGCCATCTGACCTGCCGTTGAGCAGGTGCTCTGTTGCAAGGTACAACCAATTATATTTTGTTGGCAAAATACTGCCCATTCGCGGTTTATTCACACTTTTTGAATCAAAGCTTTGAAAAATCACTTTATGTATGATGTGCTTAGTTTTTGCCTATAAATGTCGTACATCACAAGCTTTTTATATATGCGTTAATATACAAATACCCTATGTTTGGTTAAATTTAATTTATATTAATGAAAACATTGAGAAAATAGCTATGATGGTAATGCCTAGTAATAAATATTTCTTATGCAGAATATTATTGCACAGTGCGCACGAATGAGGTGCATAGTCCCTCTGGTGTAATTTTTTAGACACTGTTAAACTTTGTTTGCACGAGGCGGAGGAATATCCTGGAAATAGAAATGTTTCAGGGTTCCAGTGAAGTAATGTGTATTCTCTATAGCTCCCGATCTGATGCAGTTAACTACAGTTTTTTTTTTCGGCATGGATTAGCGAATGCACGCACTAGCTACTGTTCATAAATTTTGCATGGCGTTTTCTCAATTGCGAGTAAAATTATTATTTTGTGATTTTTAAGACAGATGTTACGAACATTTCACAGTGGAAAAAAAAACAATACTGTTGTATCCATATTAATTACTTTATACTATCAGTTGTTTTGCTTCAAATAGTCTGGTTGATAATAATAATAATTATTATAATTATAATAAATTACTGGCCATGCATTCGGGAGCAATAAAGTTCGGTTCCCTGGTTTGGTTTTCCATGGCATATAAATGTCCTGGTATTTCATTGGATAGCTCATTGACTATCTCGTGAACTCGTATCACCCCCACTGCAACGCCTAGGCGGATCAGAGACACAGCAACGCTCGTCAGGGGAACCCCCCACCTCCCCATAAGCACCAAGACTCCCCGCAGAAGGTACAGGCATCCAATTTGCTGTCTCCGCAACGCCTTAAACCACCACAGAGTTCGTAGGATTATACTCCAGCCACCATCGTCTACACGCCCGAAACCTGTCTTCGGCGGAGTCAAGTGTCGTGTTGATATAGGCTATTCACGGTAAACTCACCTCTTTTGAAACCTGCTTAAGATCTACTTGTTTGCACGTTGTGTAGTCTTCCGCCTTATGCAAACTTAACGTTGTTACTGGCCTCCTCTCATTATTCTTGCGTCGGTCAAGCGGAACTGTATGATAATTGGTAAAAGTAAATATTTTCCAAATTTGCTAATTTTTACACTTCGACGCATAAAAAAAAAAATAAAGCGTAAGAAATAATGTAAGATATCACAAGCGGTTACCTAACACTTTTTATTCGAAGTTAAGATGTGGAACTGCTTTCCATCCATCGTTACCAACTTTACTGGGTGAATGTCACTCAGTGCGCCCATTAAAGTATATGCAGGCGGGAGCAGTGAATGTTTTCTAATGTTCATTTCAAAAGTGCTCACTTTATCGTGAACAGCCTTTACCTGCGCTAATACTTTCTATGTATATTATTCGGCATTTATCCACGCCCAGATATGACCTATAATCCAATAACTGTTACTTCACACTTTTCTGAAGCCCTGCTTAAGTTATACTTCCAGGATATTGATTTTCCTCCGCGTCGTGCAAACTAAGCTTATTTAAGTTTAGAAAATTACACCAAAAAACAACGTACTCATTGGTAATGATACTTTGCATAAGAACTATTCCTTACTAGGCCCTACCAACACACATGTTTTCGCACTGCTTTTATTCATATTTTAGTTAAATTGAAGTTTTACCTGTATTTTATTTATAAATTAAAATACAGGTAAAACTTCAATTTAACTAAAAATAAGAAACTTTCGTTTTCACAGAGGTATAAAAACGCTTGTGATACATGGCATATTTAAGAAATAATTAAACACGTCATACATGGAGCTGTTTTTCGAAGGGGGGGGTTCAGAAAGTGTCAAGAAACCGCGAATTGACTATAATTCAGCATCGAGACGTTTGTTTAGAGTAGAGAAATAATACACTTTCTTCTGGAAGGCGATAGTTGCCGTTTGGTGCGAGACGTCATTCATTCAAAGCTGGGCCGAAACACTATGTATAGGCCACTCACGGTGAAGTGAGCCATTTTTGAAGCCCTCTCGTTTGGAATAAAAGTCAATAAATATATTTTATTATAGCCTTAGACGTTATCTTTCGAGTCCGGTGAAATATGCACACTGTGCTTATTACTTATATCGCAATATTTATTTTAAAAAGTGGTGGAAGGCTAAAAAATTGCTGCTAGGAAAATGTAAGTAGGGCTTCAAAAGTGCTCATTTTACCGTGAACAGCCTGTAGTGCCTTAGTTCACAGGAGTGCCTACGTCTTCGCGTGCAGCGACGTGTCACCGGCACCCAGAAGACCGGGAAACCGCGGGACCGCAACACAACTACAGCTGTCTTAACAACAACCACCTATAGTCTATTCGAGATTTCTTTGCACATTTTGAATCAAACCTTTGACAAATCACCCCATATATGACGTATTTGATTGTTTCCTAGATATTTCGTGTATCAAAAGCGATTTATACTCGTGTTAACATAAAAGTATCTTATTTTTGACGTGAATAAGTCATTAAATTTGATCCGGTGTAAACAAAATCGGGGGATATATTTTGGCGTTACAGCACCGAATCTATTGTCTACATTCAAAATTTAACCATACCACTCGATTGCTAAAGGATCATAGAATATGTTACGTTGAGTGAGGACTGAGAAGAATCGTTGATGGGGGAGGGGGGGGGGGGGTCAATTTTCAATTTGTTTCGCCGCGTCTCATAACTTCCGCGTAGTAGGTCTAAAACTTTTGACTAGGAGAAGCTACGATGCTCGTTTGAAATTTAATCGACAACTCTCGTCAAGATCAGTCGATTGTAAGTATAAAAACATTTTTGTGGCGTGGATATGGTGAAATTGTATGAGTTTAATGTAAAAAATTAAGAAAACTTAACACACTGTCGGCCTATACTCATCAAAAAGCCAAGTCGAAATACAGAAATCGTATACGGTTAGAAAGAGCATCTCAAAAGCAATCCAGTGATAACCATAAAACTCCATAGCGGTGCCGGGAACGTAAAATAAACATCAAGGCGTCCGAGCGCGTCAACGTAGACGTATTCACGCAAAATAAACGGCCGTGTCCTTAACTCAGCCACACACCATTTTTTAAATTAATTCAAATTTATATTTTATATATGTGTGATAATATTTCACGTATAATTAGAACGAATAGAAACAGAAAACAAATATTTAGGTATGTTGGTAAAGCCTAGTAATTAATAATTTTTATGCAAAATATTATTACGCATTGCGCACGAATGCGGTGCGTTGTCCCTTTGGTGCGATTTTCGATTCTCGGTTAAGCTTTGTTTGCATGAAACGGAGGACTATACTAGAAGTAGAACTTTAGCAGGGCTTCAGAAAATTTGGAAGTAACCATGAATGGATCATAGCAATAAATTCTCTCTCTTTGGCGCGTTCAAAGCCTCGAAACGAGTGAGCTTTTAAGCGGAAACTTCCCCCGTCATATTAGATTCTTGTTTTTTTTTTTATATTTTGTCTATGATTTAAAAAAAAAAATGATAACACCCCTACACCCCAACTAACTATTGACCGTACACTGCAGTACAGACAAGATAAGCGAACTACGAACTCATAATTACGTCACAATTTTAATTCTGCCAAAATTGGGCAAAATCAATGTTATAAAATAAAATATGAGTTCGTTGTTCAGTCGTTATATCTGTACTTATATGTAAGGTCAATAGCTAAGAAAACCACTAATCCAATAAGGCAGGGGGAAGTTCCTGTAAGGCCGACTCTTGTTCACTCTACACTTGCCTCTTCGCCTCTACGCGCAAGGCGCTCACCTGGCGTGCAGTCTTTCCTTCTGCGATTCGCCTGGACGCGAATTTAAGCTGTGACGCTATAATTTTATTGGCCGTGACTCAATAGCAAAGTAAAACACTTGACTCTATCGTAGTTTACTATGTATCCAATACGTGTAGGCCATTCTTGGTAAAGTGAGTACTTTTGAAAGCCATATAATTAAAAATAATTGTCAATAAATGTACTCTATTTTAGCCTTAGACGTTAACTTCCTAATGTAGTGGAATATACACACTGGGTTTATTACTTATGTACATGACAATATTTATTTTAAAAAGTGGTTAAATGATAAAGTGTGGCTGAAAAAAAAAATTACTAGAACTTCAATAGTGCTAATTTTGCCATGAACAGCGTATATATTTTGAGATACAGCGTTCTGAAAAAAAAAAAAAGAAAAAAAAAACTTTTTTTAGCTATATCGGAGGTTGCGAAAATAATGTTTCCAATGTGCGTAATATCTTGAAAGTAATTTTCGGTCATCGTCTGGACCGTACTTTCTTTTTGTAGGTGAACGTATTGGGGGCAAGTTTTAACAGTTTCGTCAAGAAACGCATTTTTCAAACATGCGACGCATTTCAAGCGCTAGTGAGGCAACTGCGTTAATCAGACGTTACTTGGTTCCTTTTTACTCGTAAGCAAAATAAGAGGAGGAAAAAATTGTTGACGATCGTGCAGTAACCCCCCCTCCCCCCCCACACACACACACACATATACACACATTGTGTGTGTGTGTGTATATATATATTCGTACATTTCATTTTAGTAACACATGATTGTGTGAGAATTCACAGAAAATGTGGACAATTTTCTTCCGAGTTGGACGGTAGATTTCCTCTCGATGTCGCTGATCTTTCCTGGAGTGAACGCTGCATCAAAATGGGAGTATAGGCTGTTTATGGTATAGTGAGCACTTTTAAGGCTCTAGATAGTTACTTTCGTTTTACAGGCAGCCATTTTTTTTTTATTCCGTCCACCACTTTTAAAATAAATATTGCCATGTAAGTAATAAACACAGCGTATATGTATCACCTAACTCGAGAATTAGCGTCTTAGGCTACATTAAACTTTTTTTTTTTCTGTACGAGACGGTTCTACTTATCGCGTACGAGTCGTGTAGGAAGCAACATCGACGTGCTGACGTTTACGAAAGGCGATTTTTTAATTCGTGTCATGTGCATAAAGCCTTTACCCAAAAGGATTGCATGAGATGTATAAAAAGTAGTTTATTGTATTTATGTGAAAATTTTAGTCGACAAGTAAACCCAGGTTATTTCCCTGTACACCATTAAAAATGAGGTTTTAATTTTGATATTTACTAATAAATTCCTACTGCACCAAAATCACGTTAATTTCGTAGTCTCCTATGACTGATTGAACATAAGATGAATGCATTCACTACTAACCACATTTTTTATGTGCAAACGTCCTTTCGGCTGTTTCGAAAACGTTGCGGTTGACGGGTTTGTGCAGTAGGCTTGGATTTTTTGATATTTTTATATATCGATATGTAACTTTGAAAAATGTCGTTATGTAGATGTTTCGATATCATAGAAGTTTTCGATAGTACCGAACTTTTAGGTACTATCGAAATATTCGGTATTATCGACATTATCAGTATTTTCGACATTTCCGATATTATATACATTTATAATATTATCTATACTATCGGCATTTCACATATTATCGTCATTCTTTATATCATCGACATTATATTATCGGCATGGAAAATATTATCGGAATCTTCATTATCGATTGTATTTGCACCATGTAGTTTATATATATATATATATATATATATATATATATATATATATATATATATATATATATATATAAAACTAGAAGTCCAGCCCGTAACTTTTTTTTCGTATTGTCACGTGCCTAGAACAATTACAAAGTTACAAATTTCGGTTATCATACAAAGACTGAAAAATAAAAACATATTGCATAGATATATGTAGGTAATAATGAAACTATGTGAAATTAACTCAACATTGAAGCAACTGTGGTGTATATATATATATATACATATATATATATATATATATATATATATATATATATATATATATATATATATATATAAATTTGTCGATACACTGAACCACTAAGGCCCCATTTGATATATATCTATCCACTAAGCCACTGCGGCCCCACTTGGAATCGCTCTAACCACTGAGTCACTGCGGCTCCACGTGGAATCTCTCTTTCCACTGAGCCACTGTGACCCCACTTAATTAACTCAACATTGAAGCGAGACATTTAAAGTACACAAAAATTATATTCCATTACCTTCATATCTGTATGCAATAATCTCTATGCATTAATACAAAACTTTTCATAGGAAAAAAGTAATTAAAATACGAGTTTTTAGGGTTATCTGATCTTGCTGAAATTCGAACTTGACCTGTATTTTACCCTGAGGATTCGCTCTGCAAACTTTGGAGAACTTCTGTTGAGTTTCAAGGGACTTAGAGGTACTATAGACGGAGAGACAGACAAACAGTGATCGTCTCCTTATTATATAGTAGGTATTTGGCTGACATTATCTATAACACTGGTATTACGATGTAACAGATACTATTAAGGATGCATCAGGGGTGATGTTACAAACTTTCAAGGATGATGCCTATTACAGTGGAATACGACGACTTATAGGACTTTTGCAAACTAATTTAGTGTACTACGTACATTACCAGCAATCTGTGCAGATCACATTTCACAACAGGTGCGCTCGTCCGCAAATAAACACAGATAACAGTCTACCCACACTCGTACATCAGGATCACAACATCTTTGTGAAGGCATTCAGTGTTGTAGGTGGTTCAAGTGAGCAGTCTTAAAATCAACCTTTTGAAAATATCACTGTCCGTAACTGCACACATTTTAACGTAAGCAATGACCACAATACTCACATTTACGTTGCAGCGAACTACGAGAAGTGTCTTGCTAGTCACAAAGTTAAACAATTTTTGCTACCTACAATTCAGTTTCTTTTTGTTGTGCATAAATAAGAATAAAATATGGCGTGATTGTAACACATTTATATGTTATAATTCTTTTCCATTATCGTCTGGCGTATGCAACGTTCAAGTTAGCTGGCTCATTGTTTTGTTTTTGTCCCGATCCGCGCTCGTGTGCAAACAAATCGCTGTTCACGACCAACCAACGTGTCAGTTTGTATCTCCTGACATAAAGCATTCATTAATGTAATAAATAAAACATTTTTATTCATGTTCTGAGTGAAGTGACATTGTTTGTAATTTCTTTATGCTGTGCTCAAATTTAGTTTCTTGTCCTAGAAATTCTTGAAATTTTACATAATATGCCGACCTGGAAAATGTGTTGCTTCATGCAATTGAAGTCTGTACACATTTTAAACCTTGAATAAACTTGAAGATGAAATAGTAAATGGTAAAAGAAGAAATAGAGAGCTACCTTAGAAGGACCCCCATCGATTTAGAAGACAACCCTTTACTGTGGTAAAAATAAAATTATGTTTACTTGACGAAACTTGCAACACCAGCTAAATACCCCTGCTTGACTGGAACCAGTGTGCCATCAGAGCGGATTTTTAGCCGTGCAGGAAACATTGTGATGGACACACGTTCGTGTCTTTCATCAGAACATATCAATGGACTTGTGTTCTTAGCTATTGTTAAGCACTTTATCTCGCACCGGCCACGAGCTCCCGTTATGCTTGGTCCGGCTCTGTGGGAGGTGACCCACCTCTATCGTTCCCTCCTCCATGCAGACGCGCTTGCTGCCTCCCCCCCCCCCCAAGTCAGGGCAGCCAGGGAATGATTTACAGCGGCGAGACCTGGCTGGCGTCACAGCCCTTCCTCCTCCCCTGCAGAAGAAGTCGACAACTGTAGAGGAAGTGCAAGAATATTCTAGGAATTAGGACCCTCGGCGCAACGCGGGATTTAGAGAAATTTCTGGGTGATGGCCTACGACCCTATAAATACAGGCCACAGCTGGACTGCCGGCAGTCTTTGGTGGAGGCTATCTGGCTGAGTGTGGGGTGCGAAGTGCAGTGCGGACGGTTACGAGACGACGGCGGACAACGTGTTCGTGGTGTGAATGGGCGGGAGGGCGTGAAACCCGACGAGTTAAGGCTACTGTGCGTGAAGGCGCTCGGAGAACCATAGAACATTGTGTACTGGTGGGACCTGGACTAAACCTAGGTGGGACGGAATGGCATTTGATCCGGACTTTATTGTAAATAATGGAACTGTCAAATGTGGACGTGTAATTAGTAAAATAATTCAATAGGTTTTGATACACTTTCTATTGAGACTGATTTCTAATTATTTAATTACATTAATTTATTTTAGGTAATTGTAAATTGTATTGGCTGAAGTCATTAATAGTGAACAGCAAGTGATATCAATTTATTGTGTGTTATAGAGTAGAGAGAATTTTGTTTGTAGTTATTTTAAATACAATTAGGAAATTATAATTAACGCTTTTATTTAATTAAGACCTTAATTCCTTAAAGAACATGGTTTAGCTCACTGACTTTTGAGAGAGAAATTGTAACACTATGAACAAGCAGCTGCTTAAGTAATTAGTTGTGTATTTTCGTATGATCTTGGTAAATTTTTTTGTGACAGAAGTTTTTTGAAATGTTCTTCATTTTTATAGTATGTGTAATCATAAAATATGATTGTCAAGTTGTCATTTGTCACGATAAGCATTTGCACAGTTACTGAAATGCCAAGATTTCTGGAGTTTCGAAAATTTATTTCATTCTGGTTGTAACTATGTAGTTTATTTTGCCAGTTCAGAGAATAATATTGTCAGCCTACTCACACAAACCATATAAAATTCAGAACTAATGGTTTCTTAGCATATTAAACAATTTCTGATGTGTACAAAAGAACATTAACCAATGCGAGAAATATTATTTTGTAAATTAATTTGTGGAAAGTCTTTGAAAACGCATATTTATAGTTGCATGTAATATCAAAGCTGTTTTAACCAAGTGTAAATAGTTATGTACATTAAGAAAATATTCTGAACAATTATGAAACAATGCATAAATGAAAAAATATATTTTTAAGTTTCGTAATAATACATTTGAAATATATACAAATATTTTATGTATGTGAGTTAAAACAACCAGAATAAGCACAAATTTTCTAAAAACCAATAAATGTACTGCCAAGAAACGATGCAAGCACTGTATCAGAAATCAGCATTCAGTTGAGATTCCCTGACAATATTATTTGATTTCTTCAGGAATAAACTCACTCATATATATATATATATATAATATATCCTGTCAATGACTTTAGCTTATACTAATGCTTTGCAGTATGAAATACGATGTGGGGCAGTGTTCATAAAAGTAGAAATTGGGGTGAGATCGACTGAGTAGTTCTTAGGTTTATTTTTCCCCCAGCAGTTTTTTTTTCAGCTATAATTTTCATGTGGCGTTATCTTGCAAAAATGATGGGCTAATGAATATGTGAATTTCTGAATTCGAGGCTTACGTGTCGTTTTGAAGTACCAATTGTGACACTTCACCTAAGTTTCTTTGAAAGTTAGTGATTTTGAAAATAAGTACACAGCATGTTCGAAAACTTTATAAAAAAAAAAATCAGGTGTCATTACTGTGTACTATAAGTCAACCATCAACCCTTAACAGTCTGCTCTGATGCACCAGTACTATCAAAAACACCAATGATGTGTATGCTATAAATTTCTTTATTTATATATAGCTCTGTCATTGATAATATAATTAATTTTGGGGATATGGACTAAGACTGTATCGGTATAATTTTGTTACATTATGTGATACCGATGTCACTGGTGGTTTACTACAATTCTTGATGGTATTGATACATAATCGCATAAATTTTTTCAGTAATATCAGAAGTCAAAAGATACCAATATTTTCAACTTAACTGGAATTTAAATGATACTGATGATAACTATATTAACGATGATATAAATTATTTCGATATTATCGACGATTTCAGTATTATCAATTATTTCGGTACTATAACTTATTTCGGCACTATAAATTATTTTGGTACTATCCGTTACTTCGGTATTATCGATAATTGCTGTATAATTGATAATTTCGGTACCATCTATAATTTTTGACATTATTGATAATTTCAATATTATCGATATATCGAAAATACCCGGCAACTTTTTGGAAAAAATATCAATGCTGTGTTTTCTTTACTTTTCATGGGTTTGTTTTTCATTTTCACGATGTTGTCTCATGTTTTTAATTAGTGTACATATAGGCCTATATAATTGCCTCCTGGAAATGTGGACGAAAGAGTAAATTAAAGTTAAGTAACGATTATGTTTGATTTTAATATGTAAATATTTAGGGAGCTTCATATTGCTGCAGTTTATTAATGATGTTTATCAGATTTTTAATAATGCTTGTAAGAAATGCAGAATGATTATTACCATTAAGTTCGCGGTTTTTAGTGGGTCTATTCCTTGAAACAATTTAATTTTCTCAGCGGGTCAGTTTATTACATGCGGTTTATTCCCACATAAACAAAAAAAAACATGTATGCTTTCCCGGAAACATTTCGTTCTGGAAGTTATGGCAGTCTCCTAGATTAATTTTTTTTTTTATAATTAGATGTTCACAGCTTTCAATTAGAAAACAGTAATACTTATCTCCAACATGTTTATTTAGTAAACAAAGATTACGTGCTTACGTGTAGCATCATTATGCAAACGGTATGTAAATTAGACGGAAAACTTCGGATGAGAGTTATTCATGAAACAATGGGGAGAAAACAGTTATACGATTTATGGTTTTAAGGGAATTCTACAGGCGGTACACATTTCTGAACTTGGACCTGAATCACTTGTTTCTTACAAATGTTGAACATTTTTTAAAATGGAACTTTGCGTATCTTGATCATGTGTAATGGAACAAAGATCTGTAAACACCACATCTGTCTGTCACTGTCAAATTATTTCATGGAATTAATCCTGGTTACTACCATTATTTCTACTTAATCTTCATGAAAATGTAGAGTTTCTGGGACTTAAAAGACTGATTATTAACCAATGTCACAATATAATACTAAACATGAGTGTTTCATGTCCAGTAGTTGTAATAAACTGATACTTCAGGCACAGATTCAAATATATGTACTGGCCTTTAGTGCGCTGCATACTTTCCACGTTCTTCCCCCCCCCCCCCCCCCCCCCGTGATTAACCTGCACCCGAAGACGGTGTTATTTAGAAATATTCTGTATACCACGGAAAAAGACCATCCTTTCCATGTTCTTTTTTTTCCCCCGTGATTAACCTGCAACCGAAGACGGTGTTATTTAGAAATATTCTGTATACCACGGAAAAAGACCACGTTTGACGTACACGTGAACATGTAGTGTGATGCGTGTTACGTGTAACGTGAAATCGTAATCTCGGCCCTAGTCTTGCGTATGTCGGCGGCACGTAAACGAAGACGCGAGAGCCAGAGATAAGCGGAGTGTGTGATGCACCTCGGGCGATGTCCTGCAGCGCGCGGTTGGCGGGCGCCGCCGCCAGCTGCCGTCGCGGGCCCCAACTGGCAACGCCGCCGCGCGTGACGTCACGTGACGTGTGAGCTGGGAAGACCGTGACGTCACGCCCCCCCTACCCCCTCAATGATCTTCCACCTCATTCCCCCTCACAGAGACAAAGTGATTGTCGGCGCTGTTGTACCACCATCAACGTTTCGTTCATGCACCGCGCACGCTTATCAGGGAGGTTGCAGGGTATGAGAGAAGGGATAGGGGAAGGGGTGAAGGGTAGGTTGTATCACGTTACTGAACACGACGTGGAAGGCTGAGTTTATCCACTGCGTTTTGGTACGTACGTCGGGAAATGTACGTTCGTACGTCCATTGGATTAAATGTACCATTTTATGCACTGGCGTACTTTCGATTCGAACGTAGGTACGTTCGTTTAATCCATCCGCCAAGTATTTAAAACAAACGTCCCGATATAAACGTGCGTTGTATCTAAATTCATTGAGTTAAATTAGACAGTTTATTGAGCCACCCTTTGGTGCTTAAGACCGGAACCCAAACAGTTAAGAGAAATCCCCAGAAAGGAAATTTCCCACCCAAAAGGCTCCCGATCCGAGTACCAAGGTGCCCCAGAGGAGAACTAGGATCGAAACCCGCCACAAATGAGATCCATCAGGCTAAAGAGAGAGTTTAAAACACAGGGCCGAGCCCTACTAAGTTATTTTACCTTTTACATACACAATAGGCCACATGGATGCACAATACAAATTAGAAAAAGCATATTTTAAATATTTATTTGGCCATTTTTATTTTTAATTATTTAGTAATGTTAGAAATAAAATGCGGTAATTTGGTGTTGAAACCATCAAAATGCTACAATGAGTAGTCTGGCGAATACGATTCCTGCTGTTGCAAGCAGAGTACGAGTGTTTACTAAGTGTGTTCCCATTTCTTCTAACTTAAAATAATATAGTAAAAATGTTTTCTCATTCAACGAAATCATGGCTAGTACTCATATGAACAGAGTATAATATGTGCTACCTCATAGTGCTCTGACACTGGTTGCATTAAACATGCGTGGTAGAAGTTTCTCCAGTTCGAGGTCTGAGATCGTTCGATGTGAATCTCAAAGTATAGTTAAACTGACAATGTATACAACGGTTTTAGTATAGGCTGACGACTCAGTTACCATTCAGACTTCGAAGAGCGAACATCGGTTGTGGTTAACATTCTCTTCTTCTACGATGGAAAATATTCGGGAAAGTTATTTGTGTTGCTACTGTTAGAAGACATTTTCTAAAAGCTGCCAGGCCTTTCGACATGAGACTGGCTGCTCTCAAAATATGAAATGTGCTATCTTATCATGTAAAAAGTGTAAATCATATTTTCGATTGCATGCTAGCTTCGAAAGACATATTGCAACATGCAAAGATTTCCTTCCTGCACATGCCAATCGATATTTGCTGAAATTAAAGCTTGGGAAGATACATACATAAGAACCTTCGACTGTGAAAACAATGGCTAGATCAGTCCCATCTCCTAGACATCCATGCAAGTACTGTGTAACACGGCATTTGCATATGCCAGCAATGCGAAGAGACATACATATAAATCATAAATACAAGCTGAATCCGTGTCACACACTGGATATCGATGTGATAACTGTCAAGGTGTGCTCACTCGTACGGACAGTTTAAACATGCTTATGAAAAAGTGTAGAGACCCTGTACCTGCTAAGCAACAAAGTGTATTGACATCATCACAAACTTGTGACGATCAGGTGCCTACTGTATCAAGTATTGGTACACTTACATCCCCAACTTCCGACCTTCATGCGAACAATCCTTCACCAATGCGGAGGAAACAATGTCGCCATTGCGGTGGAATATCTTTAGTAAAAGTAGCAATGCACGACGGCATGAGAGATTTAACTGTGTGGTGGAGAGAGGTCAGGTTAAAGCGTTTGGCACGATTTGAAGCTACAGTGAAAGCCCTATTATTATTATTTTTTCCATGGGACTGGGACAAATGCAGGAAAGAGTAAACTAGATACAGTGCCTAGCTGAATTTACTTTTACAAAATGCACAAAAAAAGTTTAGATCCCATTGACCAAGTATGAAAATATGTACTATATGCAGCATGTGAAATTGAAGGAATCGACTTTGTTGTTGTTATTCAAAGAGCGAACATCGACTCAAGCGAAGATGGAAAATACACCAGAAAGATGTTTGTACTGTTTCTGCAAGAAGACATTTTCCACTAACTACAATGCCCCTTGACATGAGACTGGTTGTTCTATGAACACGAAGCAATCTACCTTAACAATACAATAGTCATCCAAGTAAGAACGTTACAATGTGAACGATGTAAGCCTCAATTTAGACAACATGATAACTTAAAGACATCTTTCATGTGATGGCCTCTCTTCCATGCCAGCTAAACAATGTAGTTTGCATTGGATACAGGTGCGCTCTCACCATCGGCAACATCAGACCTGAACATTGCAGACATCTAGAGTATGGGCTGCACTTGCTGTATTGGATACTAGTGCAATGTCACCATTGGCAACATTGAACCTGGGTGTGAACATTGCAGCCAATTCTCAACAGGCATCAAAATATTTATGTTGCTACTGTGGCAAGACCTTTGGTACGAGGTGCAGTGCCCATCAACGTGAGAAACCTGGACAATGTTCGAAAAAGTTGAGCTGGGGGTCTTTTAACTACTTGCTGTTATAAGTGTGGTCGTTAGTTCACATGTTATCAAACATTACACGTTCCACATGAAGTATGATGCAAAATATATAACTATCAGGAAAAAACTATGTTATAAGGTGAATAACGACAAAAAAAATTGTACATATATAAAGCCTCCCACACCTATATGTGTTGCAAGTTTACCAAATGATGGATTCATACAGAAAGTATCTGTTTTCCGTGGTATAATGAAGACATATGTTACATCAGGCATTGCGAAAGATATTTGTACATATCTTAAGCATATGAAGCATAATATTATAGATCGTTGAACCTACTATACAGAAGATTTACTACGAGGAAAAAGAATACATGGGAAAAGGTTCCAGTTAGACATATACGATAGATCAGCTACAGTTGAGAAAGAGTTTACATAGGCCACTTCGTAATTAGGAGCATACTGATTTCCCGCTACAGAAATACTTACAACATGGCTCCGTCTACGACTGACAGAATGAAGGTATAAAATACTACAAATGCAGAAATTCACACAGCTGTTAACCTGGTATGTGCGACACTGGCACTGCATGAAGGTGTTAGTGAGGGGTCAGAGGGGTCATCATTGAGGGGTCAGCACAGCGACTGCATACAAATCTTCACTTATTGATCAACCTGAAGAAACTGTCGAGGATGTGACTGTACGGTAAAAATAACAATGCTTAAATTTTGCTGAAGAAATGTGTTGGTAACTATTTATATAGAGCAAAAAGTTAGACTCTGCATATTCCCGTGCTGCTAATGTGGAACAAACTTAAGCGTAAAGATGAAACAACCTGATAATTGTACGAAGCCTACTGTTGAGCTTGTCTCTATATGGATGTACCTTCTTCTGCGGCTGGAACATTACTAGGAAAGCAGTGTTGCTCATGTGGAAAGATATTCATCAAAAACTGCAATGCTCGTCGATATGAGGAAAGCAAATGTTCAAAAGGACCGACCTCTAAATCGCTATCATGTTCTAAATGCAGGATAAAATTTGATAAAAGCGAAAATCTAAAGTGACACACTGGTACATGTAAAGGTAATGTAACTTTTCTTGGCACGAGACAGCATGCATTGGCGCAAGACAAGGCTAACCTTTCTGCTGATTCAACATGTGAACTAACGCTGGTTCGAACGCCCATAACATTGCCCAGGCATGCATCGTGTTCTGAACCAGTGTGTGAGAAAGGAAATACGAGTGTTGCAGACATTTAGTATGAAGAGTGCGAGTCATACAGATCTTCAGACGTTGTGAACAACAAACATGCACCACTAACATGTAAAGTGAAAAACAAAGATACTACAACTGACCGGGATGCTGAGAATGAAAATGTGACCTTAAAGTCTGCTTATACTGATGATTATGAAGTGCCGACATCTGCAAAGCATAAACGTGTTGCTAAAGATAAGAGATACTTGAAGTTCGGACAGAAGAAACATGGATTCGAACCTAGTACTCCGGTCCAGAGATATCTCACAACCTACTCATCTTGGAAGAAGAACATAGATTGTGAACCTTCTGCGAAGAGAGACGTGACATCTAGCAGCTTATTTTCTGAAGACCCCAACGACCTGGTTGATAGACTACGGTTGTTGGTTTCATTACAGAGAAGTGGATATCTTTGTCAGCAAAGAGATAAATGTGATTATTGATGAACTCAGAGCTGGAGGCTTTATTGAATTGACATATTGTATATGTATGTGAATTGGTTGTGCATATAAATAAATACAAAAATAATTTGTTTTATTTTATTTTTAAATTCTTATCGTCTAAGAATTGTACCAACTGCTAGTGTGTTTAAAATGTAACATAGACTGCAAGTAAATGTCTTGCTATAATTACTTCCCAATGAACTGCAACAAACATTGTCTTTGCACTTCTTATTAAGGCTGTTCAGGCTATTGCTGCAACTACTACTTCCATGTTGTGATGTAAGGAGCGAATCTCCAGAGTCCCTTGCTGTTGATGATGCAGTCAGTGTTACGGATAGACACTTTAATATCTAGGGTTTATATTCACATATATATTTATTGCCAATTATCGTTTCGCCAGAATACTGTGTTCGCTGGATTTTATTGTCTGAATGCACTACATGCCAGTTTGTGTTGTCCATCTCGAGTTGTCGCAGTGTGACCTGTTTGTTACCTACTTATACATGTCTAGCGGGCTGCAAGTACTCGAGATGAACATGCATTGAGTACAGCCATGTACGGAAATGTTTTGTTCCAGATATATAGTTCATTGTACTTTTTAAATGATGTGCTCGATAGGTACATTTTCAGATGTATAACATATAAAGAAGTTTTTTAAATTGAGTATCATGTTGTATTTTTGCCTGCGATACCTTATTCTAAAGGACGGTGTCCTGTCTTCACCATCGTCAGGGTACATGAGCATACGTACAATAGCATATGTAAGTCTGGCAGACATGTATTGAGTACAGTCATGTTGGGGATATATGTAGTTTGTGATTGCTGCAAGATGTGTTTGATATCATTGTGATTGGTGCATGACATGTTCAATATTTAAATATTCAGATACTACATATAGGAGTTTTGTAATTACATATGAACTTAGTCTTTATCTGTGAAATGATTAAACTCTCTAGGGGAGTGAACCTCTGCCTACAATACCTTATTCTCATGGACGGTGCACTGCCTTCACACGCCCATCAGGTTACATGAGTTATTTCCTATAAATTTCAATCGCATATGTACGTTTTGTCAAGGGTGGTGTGATTACAGTACACGTACATTTTCAGTAGTGCATGTAGACATGTAAGTACGTTTTGTCAAGGGTGACATTTACTTGCAAGTACCAAGTTGCTTTCTTGCCCAATAATGTATACAGTGCGCAGAAAGGTAGGACAGTCATTGCGGTCTGTGCGTCCGTCTAGTTCGCAACGATAGCTATACTCGCGACCTGCAAGTCTTGTGTGCATGAAACACCTACATCAAGTAAACCGCTTCTTTCTTTATGTTTTGCGTCTCCTAAAAGCAGGGTACGTACATAGTTTAAATGTGCATGTGTGTTGCGATACCTCCTTACTCGCCATTACAAGTTCGTACATTTAATGATATTTCTATAAAAGAAAAGTCTGTGTGGAATGCTTTACTGGTAATTCGTTTTGTAATGTGCTTACAGTTCTAGCAATATAAATGATACGTATTCAGAAATAAGTACATGCGTACACTGAAATTAATTTGTTACTTTGTACTGAATTCCTCTCATAAAGGCGAGTGTACGCGACTCTCCAACACACACGCACTCGCACACGCTCTCACTCTCTCACTCACTCACACTCTCACACTCTCTCTCACACACACTCACACACACACACACACAGTGTTATGCACCTTCCCTTCGACTTGGCGTGCTCGGGCTACCTTATAGGTTCCCAGGATATTTATTAGCTGATCGTGTGTTGTCGGACAGGACAGACGTGTTCCGATGCTTGTGTTGGTTGTACTATGAATTTTATGGTTTCGTTTGCTAATCTGTTGTCCTAGTCGGGGTAGGGGACTAGTCTTGTCTAACACAACATACAACACCCGACACTTGTGTAATATGTGATTGCAATGACTAAGTGCTTATAACTATTTTATGTCTGTTACGTCAGAGTGTGTGTAGCAGCAGCGTTATCAGCTTAACGTTCCCACACTTCACAGTGGAAATTCCTTACATGACGTTCAGCGCTCAATGCACGCAGAACAGTGTTGTCTGTCTTGCGCGACTAGTGGTTTGAAATGTATGACGTTTCGTAGCAAGCTAAAAGGAACATCGTCTTTAAAAGTCTCGTAATGTATATTGCACTTGGCACATTCTAGAATTTTTCGTGAGGTTGGTCCTTGTGAGCATATGCTCTCTTCATGTCCTCGAGCATTCCAGCTTTTTACCAATGGTCTTTGTAATACTATTTCAGTATGCACAACCAACGAGTAACATGGCCGATTTTTTGTGTGTAGGATGGTTTCATAACTCACACATACATTTCCTGCGACGCCTCTTGTTAGACCGACTGTGTTTATTCGTAGTATTAGCTTGTACATATTTTTAATGTAACCGGCGACTTCCTAATAACTTGCCCTGGTGCAATTGCATACGCCTTTTTTTTTCCAAACCTGTGGGCGATTGTTGTTGTTGTTAAGGATTAATCGTGCTTTCGAGGTCTCGGGACGCTGGCTTACATTTCTGGCTGACTCTCGTTTATTTATAAATTATGCTGTTACCCCCTCCCCACGACTGCATACATCTTTCTAGCAGCGTGATTGCCTTAACTTTTTCGCATAGGAGGGTCGTTGCATGTTACTCATGCTAACTTTAGCAGACTACGAGAGTGGTGGTGGGTGATCGACAAGTGTGCTCGTACCATCGTGTCTATGTGTGCTATTCCAAACCCCGCTACACTCCTACATGTACTGGTAACTGCTAACTACTATGACGTGTTTGCAATGCAATTGTATGTACACCTACCTTGATTTGATCTACATGCATGGTCGACTGTTACATGTTAGTCGAACTTAAATAGTTCTGATATGTTGCCTTCCTATGCTTATAACAGCATTTAAGGTCCTTATCGTACTGAGTGTATGTGGGAATTGTACCAGTGATATGGATTTGGCAGTCGTAGCTTTCGCGGATAGTAAATTATAGGCAACTATGTTTATAAGTAGGTTCAATGTATATGTATGCCTAATTGGCCCTGCTGTTCTGTTGTGAGCAATGCGTATGATTTAAATTTGTCACTATGGCCTCAGGAGATGGGGAATGGTTGTCGACTATGCTTATGAGAGAGAGAGAGAGAGAGAGAGAGAGAGGGGTTATGGTCCCTGCCATCCATTCGTTGTCGGGAACGATGCGTGTGAATTTGTGGACTCTAGGTTCGTCAGATTGGAAATGGCGCCGGACTATGCTTATACGAGAACTTAGGACATACTTGACCCTTCTGTCCTTTTCGCTGTCGGGACTGATACCTACGTTATGATTTTGGTAGTTGTATCTCAAACGGTTCGGAAACTACAGCTAACTATGTTTATATGTGCGCTTAGGCCATACTTGACCCTTCATGGTTCGGAAATTACATGCAAATATTCTTATATGTGTGCTTAGGTTACACTCGCCCCTTCGCTCCTTTTCGTTGTTGGGGGAGGGTGGCAGTGCTTATGTTATATATTTGGTAGTTGTATCTCAAGTATGAGAAAAACCTCTTCGGCTCGCGATGACAAGTTTTTTGTCTGGTGAATGTGTACGCCAATGCGGGTATTTACATTATTTCTCCCTCTACCCGTGCAATGTTTGTTGAGTACGTTGTTTAAAAAATGTATATATTACCATGTTATATAATATATTGCAACCTGAACATTACTGGAATAATAGTAATCCTGTAAAAGCAATAATCAATACACAAGAAATACAAGAATACAAGAATTTTTTTTCCTAACGAAAACTGGAACTCTATTATTTGTGGACATAAGTTGTTTCTATCTCCAGTACATTGAGTGAATGCACGAGCAGTCAGGAGAGCGATAAGGAAGTGGGGAGCCATGTTTCCAAGAACTGTAAGCTGCCCACGGTAAGTGAGCACTTTTTATGGCCCTCCCAACAGGCATTAACCAATAATAAATATATGTTATTGCAGCCTCAGGCATTAAATTTTGATGGTGGGGAAATGTATACACTGTGTTTATTGGTCACATTGCAATGTTTATATTAAAAAGCAGCAGGGAGATGTAAATTGTATGAAAAGAAAAATTAAAAGGGCCTTAAAAAGTGCTCACTTTACCGTGAACATCCTATAAAAGGGATTATCTGCAGTTTGTCACAAGCAATTTCAAAACACACTGCCTAAAACTGCATAATTTTAACTATTCATTCTCCCAAAGATCGATAACGGTACACATGATTTTCACGGTTTAGCATAGATTACCAAGCATCCTTAAATAGTTTACGAATTTACTTATTCTTACACATTTATGGATTTAAAGAACAGTAAAGAAAATAAATAATTTCAGTATTCGCAAATGTTTATATAACACTTATAATTCAACTTTAAAGACGTGGAACTACCTTCCCTTCATCGTTGCCAACTTACTGAATACATGCTACTCAGTGCGCCCTTTGAAATACACGCAGGTAAAGTCTGTTCACGTTAAAGTGAGCACTTTTGAAATCAACGTTAGAAAACGTCACTGACCCTTTAACTGGCGCACTGAGTGATATTCGCCCGCCCAGTAAAGTTGGTAACGAAGCATGGAAAGTAGTTCCATATCTTAACGTCGAATAAAAAGTGTTAGGTACCTAACCATTTGTGATAATTTAAATTATTCCATTCCTTTTCTGCTTTTTTAATCCATAAGCGTAAAAATGAGCAGATATTTAATATATTTACTTTCTTTATAATTTCACAATTTCACTCGACCGACACGTGGATAAAGTGCTGAGGGCCATGGCAATGTTAATTTGACATGGAAGAAGACACATCGTGCATACAAGTAGATCTTAAGCAGGGCTTTCAAAAGTACTCACTTTACTGGGAACAGACTTTAACAGTATCTACAATTTATATCTAAAACGACACATTCATGAACTCCCGAGTACGTCCAAATATTAAAACGCGCTCTGAATGATACGCACGTCATCGATTCGCAACCTTGCGGTAATACACGCTCTATCGTAAAGTAGAGCGGATTTTGTTGATATCAAATGAAAATAAAACCCCTCTGGCTTTTTTTTTTTTTTCAGAGCGTCGTCTTACGTTCGCGTGATCGATATATTCGAAAGCGAGCGCGTCGAACACTGAAAGAGTTCTCCACACATGGCACCCCCTGGATGCAATACTGCCGTAACGTAACTCATAAAATAGAGTATTTGCAATATTTGTGCTGGGAGTAGGAAAACCGCCAGACAGTGACACGTTGTCGCTGTCGTAACATGTCATTTACGTGTACTGGACGTAAGCCGTACACATTATACGAGATTTAATAAGTAAACGGTAACATTTCATACATGCGTGTGTTTTTAAAGTATTGAATGACGCAAACATCGTTTTTAATACTTTAAATTCCCTTGCCTATATAATACTTTGAAAACATTTTGATAAGGCACAGTGAGTGAGTGAAGAGATTTGGGCGGCTCTTAAGAGCCGATGAGGGTGACGGAGGTCTGTATGGAGCAGCGCCGGAATGAAGGGGCGGGGGAAACAGGAGATCCCCGAGAAAACCCACCGACCAACGGCATCGTCCGGCACGATTCCCACATGCGAAAATCCGGTGACCCGGCCGGGGATTGGGCCCGGTTCGTCTAGGTTGGGGGTGAGCGAGCTAACCGCTCGGCCACCGCGGCCCCCACAGTTGACGTATATATCAAGTTCATTCATGGTTGCTAAACACTTTTTAAATCAAACCTTTGAAAAATCACTCTGTGTGTGAAGTATTTGGCAGTTTCCTAAATATGCCATTTATCATAAGCATTTTATACTTACGTTAACATAAAACTATATTATTGTTGATGAAAATATACTTATAAGATATATATATATATATAATGTAACATTTAACTTATACCTAATATAAATGAAAACAGGGAGAAAATGCGCGAGTTGGTAATGCCTAGTAAATACGTCTCGTGCAAATGTTATTACACAGGTTGCACACGAATGCGGTACATTGTCCTTTAGATGTAAATTTTTGGATTTGAATAGCCCGAAAGTTAGAACTACCAGGCTTCGGAACATTCGAAAGTTATCGTGAATTGACTGTACAAGAAATTTTGAATTACGGTAGTCTTACATTCAACGTGCGACTTATTAGGATTTCAATTCAACGTCTTTTCATGCTTGGTGAAGACGAAAAAAATGTCATCTTCTTCCTGACTTGAATTTTGAAAGGGATTCATACTCAATGATTATACTTGCTTTTATTAAAAACTAATACGCCTTCGTTCATAATAGCCTTTAACGCAGCTGAGTAGTACGGACCGGCAGATCGAATGGATAGTGTTGAACATTTTAGACGTACCATCTTCCAAACAAAAATTAATTTACCATCTTTGCCGTTAACATTTCTACAAAAAGTTTTGTGAACAATTTTATACCCTTTAAAATTTGGTAGGTAAATTAAAATTACAGACTATAGAAAAACACAAAAAAACGGTATTACTTTACTTATACTTGCTTTATTGTAGCATGGCCCTTCCCTTCAAAAGGCACAACGTGCAAATCTCATTAAAAATAGGAACTCATTAAAAAGTGTTTTTCACGCTACCAAATTTTCAGAAAAATACTATTTATGTTGCATATGAAAAGTAGAGTTGTAGCATTGGAAAATATTTTGCTACGTTTCATATAATTTATTTAAATTTCAAATAAATCAATATGAATGTATTATCCTTCAAAATTTAAACGTGTTTCGCTTCTGGATGCTTCAAAAAGCATATTTTTACAAGAAAACCTTCAAGAAGGGGAATCTCACTTACTAAGGTTGTATTTAAAAAAAATATTAATAATAATGTTTTTAAATATTTCTAATTATTTATTTTATGCTCATAATGGACATATATTTCAACTATGAAAGTTATAATAAACTGAGATTGTTGTGCATAATATCAGTTAGTAAAATATTTGTAAACTTTATTACTAATTTTTCATTACATGCAACCAGACTAATTATTACAATGGCCTTGCCTTTTAATTTTTTTGCAGAAGTATTTTTTAAAGCATTCAAAATGAAACGCTAAAATTTCGATAAAGTATATACTCTGATTCTTTAAAAAATTTTGATATAAATTCTAGCATAACGTTTATGAGTGTCACAAAATATATGCAGCCTAGGCCCTATAAAAAAAAAAAAACAAATTGTACTACCCTGACAATTATTTTGGCAGGGTTTGTAATGCTTTCTAATGACCTCTCCATGGTCCCAGTGTAGTGCTCCCAATGGATACCTTCCTCCTATTTCAAAAGGCAGAAAAATTGCGTCGATGGTAATTTTTTACTTTAGTTTATAAACAAGCTTACCTCTCTCCTCTCACAAATAAATCCTGTTAAATATTCTGCACGATTTATAAAGAGAAACAAAGTCAGTACGTCTTGCTGTTAATGAACATTTAAACTGACACTACATACTGTGTACGATATGCAACAAGTTAAGCATACCGTGTTTTGGTATCTGTAATCTAAAAATATTTACCTTGCTAACTTCGTAATGACCTGACCACCCGCATCTCACTACGGCGAACTGATTCTGTTGACTCCTGCTGTTATGTTCCTCTGCTGCACTTTTCATCTTGCGCCATCCTCATCGACGTTAAAAACAAAAATTAGAGTAAAGTGCTGCCCCAGAATGTCTCTCCCTCTTTCTTTCGTATTTCTCCAGGGCAGATTTCTTTCAATTATCTAAAATTACGTTTAATACTAACGAAAGTAAATTTACGCAGTAAATATCGAGGTTACGGCGAATTCTTTAGTAGAAGTTATTCCGTGAGATTGTTTGGTTGGTTAAAATTTATTTTTTATTATTTCAGAACAAATAATTTCTTGTCTAGACAGAAATCTTTAGAATTTTAAGTTCTTATTTGCTATTACGGAACTAAGGAAATATAGTGTCATTTTCTTTCAACAGGAAAGTACAATAATAGCTATCATTATTAAAATTAACACCTGTTTCACAGCAATATTATATAATTAAGATATTCAGTTCCCTTGGAAAATCTTTCTTCGAATAACGGCAGTATAATAATACATTAAAACAATAAAAATAAACACAAATTTTAAATTAATGAATTAACGTACTTTTCAGAATAATAAAGCACTTTAGACTTATCTTAGCATTTATATATAATTTGCAAGCCAATAAAAAAAACATGATTTGTATTCATTGTGTGTAAATATGCGACAGTGATAACGCAAAGGAAATGCGGTCTCCCAATACGCTTTTGTAATATTCCTCATCTTGACTCTCTAATAAAATCTGTTGTATATGTTGTTCACGGTAAAATGAGCACTTGTATAAGCCCTGCTTAAGATCTACTTGTATGCAAGTTGTGCGTTCTTCCACCTTATGTAAAATTAACATTGCCAAGAGCCGCGTCATTTTGTTCTTGCTTCGGTCAAGTGAAACTGTGATATCATTAGAAAAATTAATATATTACAAATTTATGTATTTTTTTACACTTCCATGCATAAAAAAATAAGAAAGCGAACACTTTTTAATTCGACGTTAAGATTGGAACTACTTTACATCTATCATTACCAACTTTACTGGGCGCTGATTTTATAAGTGCTCACTTTATCGTGAACAGCCTTTAAACGATTTCGTTTTGTCGGGCCGTATTTACTCCCTATTTACATGCACTTGCCAAACTCATTCCACGCGCAGGGAACGAGCTGTTCAAGAACGTTACGCGGTCGTGAAAGTTCGCCAGGCTGCCGCTAGATGTGCGCTGCGTGTCCCATCTGTCGACGGCGCGGCGACAGTCGATTGTCCATTGCAAGCCAAGGACGATAGCAACATGGCTTCCGCAAGTTGTTTGACAGAAAACACGATATCTCTGTGCTTCTTGGAGTATGTAATTGGCAGATGTAACTTAGAGAGTGGAGTAAATTTTTAAATGTGTCGAGTGCAATATTGACGAGGTGTTAACTATGGCGCTGGAATGCGGTTGAAGACAGAACAGGAAGTGAATGTGTTTATACTTGTTTGTATGTGTTGGAAACGACCAGAGATAGATAGAGGTCGTTTTCAAACGTGCACGGGAAATCTTTCGTAACATGTTCCTTATGGTCTGTCCCACTTGGTCTTGAAGGGGTTTCAGGCAGCTGACCTGCAGTTGATACAGATCCACTAGACTGCGTTCGTGTACTACTATTTAACAATACAGTAGTAAATAGTATACAACATGTAGTAAATGATGGAACAGGTGATGTGATCAATTATAGATAATTACGATGCTGACAGTGATTTTTTGTGACATTTACAGAAGTGAATTAACTTGAGCGTTGTGAAAAGTGGAATATAAAAGTGAATTTGGGCTATTATGAGAAGTAAATTGTGTCGGTGTCGGTTATTTTCTTCATTACGGCAACTTTGGATTTCATTCGCATGTTGCAGCATTTGAAAAGACCGCGGTGAGTAGTTTTTATGTTTCTTGAATTTACATATTTTTCGCCTACATTTCTATGTTTACAAAGTTCCTGAATAAATGTGTAGCTTTATTGTGTGGTGTAAAAATATCGTGTAGGGTAGTTCGTTTGCTTGTAACTTTAAGTTAGTGTAGTTTGTTTGCTCGAGATCACACGTCGTATGTGGTTGTGTAAAGTTTTGGAGAAAATTAGCACGATCGTCGCACGCATTATAGATAACTGTTCTTGGGGAAAGTAGGAATTGTGACGTCAACATTTTCCAGTGTTGTCAAACCTCAAGCGGTGCTTGTCATTTTATTACCTGCCACAACATTTTAGTGTCATTCTTGAATGTGTTAAAAGTTTGGGGAAATGCCAGTTTTTTTCCTCCCGAATAGGCCTAATGCATCGAGGTGGTCATAATTAATAGTTGGTCATTAGCAGTTACACTGTGACTGCGGTGGCTGTGAATTTCTTTGGTTATATGGCTAGAGTTCGGAACAACTTGTACTGTTTTTGCCATGCTTTTCAGTGATTGCCCCCTAAGTAAATTTTTTGTCGGATACACCACCTGAAATTTATTAACATTAATCGCATTCTGCAACAGTGTTCCAGTAAGTTGACATCACATTGCATAGTAAATACACTAAAGACAATAGTGTTTGATTCTAGTATTAGTAGTTGTTGCATGACTGACAACTCGACGGCCAGTGCATGCGGTCGATAAGTTATGAAAACCAATTGCCGTGTCAGTTCTGTTGTGTTGGCATTTCTGCTAGTGTGCCATACTCCAACTTTTGTAGCAGTTTTTGAAAACTATGCGACCGTAAAGGGAGGGGTTGTGTGTAAACATTTCTTGTAAGAAACTACCTGGCTGAACTTTTGTGTATGCCTGGAGGTCATTAATTCCAACTTAATTTTATATAGTCTACAAAGTATCTATTGCAGTGCAGCGTGCTATTTTGACCTAACGTTGCGTCGGTTTGTTGTGTGTTGTGTCTGGAAAATTATTTGACAAATGAAATGTTCATTGACGTCATTGAAACGTATTGCGAAGCACGCACAAATATAATTGGATATAAGTAGCAGTAAATTTTGCTCAAGAATTTATTTTTTTGCAAATATTGGAAAATTAAAGTAGCCTACCTACGGCTACGTGTGTTTCGAGACATTTGCAGGCCTTATACTCGGGCTTGGCTTCGCACCTTTTGCAATAATGTACGATTATAAAAATTTACGTTTCAAGAGTCTTTTAATATTTTTATGCGTATATTTAATTGTATGTTATCTGCTTGTAAAAAGTCAGGAACATATTTATATCGTGTCAATAAGTTCCGGCCTTTTTTTGCAACAGGAAATAACACACAGTGAAAATTATATAGGCCTACCAATGTATTAAACAATTGGTAAATTGTACATTTTTGTAATGAAACTTTTCTTCCAATTATACCTATGAAATTATGACACGAATAGGAAGAATTTCTGCTTTATGTGAGGCCGAGCCTAAACGTATAAACATAATTATCTCTCGCCTTATAATTGTCTGACGAAAGATTCAATGCCTTAAAATGTAATCTAATTAAAAGTTCGAAATTTATTAGACAATGATTTTTCACTGTGCATGGCACACTGTAGGCCTACTTAGTTATAGGCATTCACAGTAAAGTGAGCACTTTTTAAGGCCCACCCAATTGGCATTAGCCCCTAGTAAATGTATTTGATTGCATCCTCAGGCATTAACTTTTGAGAGTGATGAAATGTATATGCTCTATATATTAATCTCATGGCAATGTTTATATTCAAAAGTGGCAGAAAGATAGTGATTCCGTAAAAGGAAAAATTAGCAGGGCCTTAAAAAGTGCTCACTTACCGTGAATAGCCTTACATATGTTTTACCAGGAAAGTTGAAAAAAAAAAAAATCATGACATTTGAAATTTTTAGAAAAATGTAGGCCCAAATTTTTTAAATCCAAATTATATTTGCGTACATGGTCGTAGATCCATGTTATAAATTTTATTAGGTAATTAGTAGTTTTATTAGAAAGTTTTTGAAATCTTGCTTTATCAACAAGAAGAGGAACGTAAATTATGCTTTCGTGCCTGCAAGTGTCCGTGGCAATATTTTGTATGAATTGTGATGTTCCTAATACTAAAGGCAGTCCAAATTAATTAGTACATCACCTGGATCCCATTTACTATTAATCGTAAAACAAAAACTAGACCTACCGAAATTAAATTTTTGGTAAATTGCGTTACGTATACGCGAAACAGTTTAACCTTCATGGAAACTAACCTGTTTTAATATTTCAGTTCATTTGGAAGCACAGGACTGAAGTTTTAAGTTTACCCTAAAATATAACATTAGTAGCACTTCACGCAGCTGACGTTTTCCATCATTATTTCATAATGCGACAATGAAACGTGTGTACTCAAGGGTGGGTAATTGTTTAATTTCAAGCTTGTACCGTACTACTCTTTCCTGATAAACTTCTCCCACAAAATCGTCTAAGATACCCACTTAAGCTAACTAATCATGTATTACTAATTGCAACTATTGCTGGCCATTATAAACAAGGATTTCCCATGTGCTAACGAAATCAGACATCCTGAACGAAACACATTTTTTGGCGGATGATTTTTTTGTGTAAGATATTGTGGGGTATGGCTGGCTGTTAGCACAGGTGTAGCTTACAATCACAGGACGCAAGCTTCACCTATAGAAAATGAAAATACAAGTTTAATGTGAAAACCCATCTAGCGAGAAAAAAAGTCATCTTACACTGAAACTTGACGCTTTATACATATAGTACAATGCGACCCAATACGCAAATAAAACATAAAAGCTTTCGTCATTAGCTAACAAATAACAGAATTTAATTATCAATACTCTCTCACGTGTAGCGTGAATGTTGACCGACAAGTGTATCGTGACCTTAGGAACAAGGCTATTACAGCCAAAAAATCACGAACCCAAGAGAATTCAACAATCCGTGATAAATCTAAAAGAATCGAAAAAACCAGAAATCGGAAGCTTTAAAATACAAATGTGGCTAAAAGTTCAGATGTAGGAAAAGACGGAAACTCCTAATACACCAGACCCAAAAGTCCGAACCGTACACGACGGCAGCCGTAGAGAACCTTCTAGTGACAACTGTCAAAGGAAACGTAAATGACACTTAGTGACGCCATCAACGTAATTTTTACAGGCCTATTAATGAAGCAAATAAATACTGTAGGGCCTACATAGACTTTATTCGAAATGCGAAATCATTACCTATCCCCCCCCCCCGTAAAAATGTAAACTGTAAACAAGAGCAAAGTAAGCATTATTTTAAATTAAATTTATAATATAATTAACTAACGATTAACATAGGTGGCGTGATAATTTTCTGCTGTTTGTACACAGTCCACAAAGTATTTTAAGTAAAATATATACTTATATGCAAATACAAGTCTACTACACACCCTACAAAAAGTTTAGTATACCGGGATTTACGAGTTACTAGGTTGCTCACGGCGCAAGAGAAAGTTCTGGATGAAAATACACACTTTAGGTTTCTAAGTATCTCGCCAGACTTGATGAGTGTCTTTTTATAATGTGCCTACTGTCTCAGCTAACACCCTTCATACTCAACCAATTAGGCCTATAGGCGGGAAAAGTTTTTTTTGAGGTGTGTACTTATGGTTTCGAGTATTCATAGCACCGGTTCCGTAAGAGAATTAGGCTACCCTGCCCAATTTTGTGTTTTCAATATTTTATTAGTACAATCAATACAAATGGTAAGGGGAACCGACACAACGTGCGGATATGGAGTCAGGAGCATACACATGAAACCACTGAACATGTTTTCCCCAAATTGAACGTGTTTTGCGCTGTGTCCAAAGACAAAGTTTTCGGCCCTTTTCTTTGTTCACGAGCCCACTGTTACTGGAATCCCATATTCGGACATGTTTACAGAGTAGTTGTTTCCTCAGAAGAGCCGGCGGGGGACAGCGGGATGGTGCGCCACCCCATTGGCACCTAGCTGTTCGCGGATACCTGAACGACACGTAGCGCTACGCTGGATTGGTCGCGGACCAGCATGTGACAAGGCTTTTCATCACTGGCCCTCAAGATGCCCGGATCTTACCCCGTGCGATATTTTTTCTATGGGGGGTACATAAAGTATCAAGGGTTTCGTCCACCATTGCCACTAACATTGACGACCTCAAAACGAGAAATTACGGACGCCATCCAAACCGTAACATCGGACTTGCTGACAAGTGCGTGGAACGAGTTTGATTATCGCGTAGATATCGTTCGGGCAGCTTGTAGTCACATTGGACATATATTAAGATAGGGTAAACAAATTTCACTGCCCCACGGTTCATTTGATTAGCCATCCATTGTATTGTTTCGATATTATAGACCTTCAATCAAAGTTGGGTTCTTCTTTTATGCTCATCCTGTATAATTTAAGAAATAAGGCTTATTTTGCTTTTGAGCAATGCAAGCATGCGCAACACATTTAATCACATATAGAGAATTCATAGACGGGGATGTTACAAAGTTCGTTACGTTTTTTTTTTTCTCATTTAATTTTGTTGATGCTTGTGTCCAAAACAAAATTTCACATTGTGATTATAAACAAAAATGTCAGCCCGAAATGAATTTACGGCATATAAAGGAGAATGATAAAGGCATGGAGTTAACAGCTGGGCAACGCTTGCTTTCTCCATTGCTGACTGTTGGATTATTTTAATTCTTGGATATTTAATTAGGGTTCCTGGCGTAATATTATTAAGGTCCATAATGTAGAAATAGAAACGGTGTCCCTTGGTAAAATATCACACAGCCGAGGATGTGTTAGGCCTATGTCTAATGAGTGAAAGCCTTAGTTTTATATTATAGGCTATTCACGGTAAAGTGAGCACTTTTGAAAGCTCTCTCATTTGTAATAATGATAAATGTATTTACTGTAGCCATAGACGTTAACTTGCTAGTGCGGTGGAATAGGCTATACACATTGTGTTTATTACTTACATGGAAATATTTATTTTAAAAAAGTGGTCGAAGGATAAAAAAATATGCTAAAAGGATAAAATTAACTAGGATCTTAAAAGTGCTCACTTTACCATGAACAGCCTATATTATTAGTGCATATCAGATAAATTTTCTATATTAACATTTTGGACGTGTAGATCTGTTAATATAATATCCCCGTAGTACTTCTACTAATGTGGCATTTAATTTGGCAAACAATTGCTTAATAACATCAATAATGTCGAAGTGACCACTAGGCCTATATAGATTTTTGTGAATGTTTTCAACACTGTCTTGAAAATTATGAACATGCCTTTGATATTGGATGCACGCATTTCGTTTATTGTTTTAGCTATTTTTGCATATACATTTCTCGCTCTGGTTTAAGCCATTAATGTTTGTATAAAAATATATATTTTCCAAGCAGGCCATTTTCCACATTATCTACTGCTTACAGTACTTAGGTAAAATGGAAAATAGTTGGGAATTTAAAGTATGTTTAGTTTATTGCGTCCACGATATAGTTTCTTTAATAAATATTTGTTAAGAAATATTGGGCGTGCATGTGTTTGCAAAAAAGCGGTTATAAATCAACAAGAACAAAGGCACGTTGTTCTAGTCAGTTGAGACTTTCACAGTCCAAGCAAGTCCAGAGAGCCCTCATTAATTACCCAAGATAAAAATTTTTAACTGAAGGTACGTTATGTGAAGTAGTTCCCAAGTTCAATATACATCACAATTTATTCTGGTTTCATTGTCTTCATCAGTATCATTTTTTTTGTACCCAGACTCAGACGCAATCGTACCCAAAGATAAAGCCAATAGCGAACACTATGCAAATATCTAAGAAATAAACTGTCCCATTTTTTAACTATACCATGCCAAATTAGTTGCAAACATAACGAAACGTTACTTGTGTGGAGTTGTAAACAAAGTTAAAGTACAGGCCATACCAGAATAAACTTGTGGTAACATTGTTGATGTCGCTTGTTTGGAACTTCTTCGGATGGTTACTTTTTGTTCCTCATTTTTACAACCATCTGGAAAAGTTCTTTTAATTGCCCTGCGACCTGAAGCAGCACAAGGGGACCGGAGCAAATACGGCAGTAGGAGTAAACATTGTTGTCCTTGGTACTTTAGTTGATTCTGTGGATGGCTCGTTAACCCTGTTACTTCTCGTATATGATTGTTTACTGCGCATAGCTAAGTATTGGCGGCTTACAAATGATGTATAATGACTGTGGTTAATTTAGTGGCGGTACGGTTTATAAAAATTCGAATTGTTTGTGGAAGTCATGTGATTTCGATTTACAAAGGATGGGTTTAAATATGTTGAAGTTGAGTGTTTTGTTCGGTGCTGTTTTAAACGAAGTTACTAGAAGAAATAAGCGTTCTTCTGTGGCGGTTGGATGAGTTCTGGGCTCGATTCCGGAGTAGCGCATGATTCTGAGCCGTTTATAGATGTGGTATTAGATAACCTATTTTGTCTTAGTCATCCCTAATCGGCCTTCTGTATATAAGTGTCTTATAAATAAACGGTCCCCGAAAAGAGGAACGTACGAAGACACTTGTACTTTGGTACAAAAACAAACCCAGGTGCTGGGACGTGTTTATCTGTTCGTGGTTTGCCTACAATACTTGGGATACTTTGCGGATAGAAGTATGTAGTAGTATTTTATATAGATATTTTCATTTATCGTTTGAAATTATATTTGTAGGATGAGTTTAACCATCAATGCTCGGACTAAGAATTCATCCTACTGTACAGTGATTTTTTTTCATCAAAGAAAATTACAGATGGTAAATTATTTTTCAGTATAATAATAATAATAATAATCTTTAAACTGGTAATTTACAAATACACTTCTGACATGCGACGTCAATTTGAATAGTGTAGTGTTGAATAGATTGTCCGTTTGCTTTTCTTAGCCTACATACCCAGTAAAGCTCACCGTATTTATATAAAAATTGAACGGTTAGGGTGTAAAATTTTTAGAAACACTTTAACAAAATGTGTCCTTAGCAACTCTGTCACAGCTGATATAGAGATCGTCGCCTTCTTATGTGGACAGTAGATGTTGAGAGGTTTTCCTGCGGTACATTACCAGTTTGTTTTGTTCCATTTAATCTGTTTCTTCCTAATTTGTCCCCATGACTTGATCAGTGGACAATCGTATTTAGGCAGTTTTGTATTGACATTAGTTTTTTTTTTAAAGCAGGCTCATTATTCAACTGTTTATCTAGAGCAGGGCTATCCAGATATACAATCAAACTGGGGGCTTTGTATATTTTTATCTGTCTGGTGAACTTCACCCAGAAAAAACTTACACAGTTTTGTAGAACTATTCAGAATTAAACGGCTTTTCATTATCATGCTGTTTTCTTAGACATTGTTCAAATTATCAACGACTATGTACTTTTGACTCCTTTAATTTAAACATAATACGGAACGATATGAGATGTGAACAACACATATACGCTAGGTAGTTGTTTAAGTGTAAACTGCTTTTAGATTATCAGTGATTAATCTTACAAAAATTGTTACTGGGTGCTTAATATGTTACCGACACATGTGCGTTTTTATTCATAATATTCGGGTGGAAAATAATGTGCGTGCACGCGCACACACGTGGCACGTGTCAGATGTCAGGGTTAGCGACAAATGGTAGAAAACTGTTTAGTTCGTTAGTGGTCAAAGTATAACCCGTGGTCGACTCCCTTTTAAGATTGCTATAAGAAGGGATTTCCAGTTTCTCAATTCAGCGGACCTCATCGTTATGCATCGTAGAAATAATGTCTGGTATTTTTCCTTATGAGAAAGTAGTTTCACATTGTCCCGTAAGGTTACTGCAGGATTATTTCTATTCCCCCACCACCTTGTAGTTATAGCTGTAAAAGACAATCCCAAGTTTCCGTATCCGTAAGATTAAGAAAAATTGGACTTTGGGAAATCTGCTTTTGCGCGTTTCATGTGTTTTTAAAACCCTGCTACGAAGTAACACGTGAAATGAATGCTTTGATATGACGTGCGACACTGTTGAAAGTAAGTAAAATGGTCCAGTGGGAGGGTGAATTTGTAAGTGGTACGACTAATGCCCGGTTCCACCATTAACAGCCTCGAACCAAGTTCATATGATCTTGGTTCAAACATGATCTTCAGTTTGATTCGAGTTCAATGTACGAGTGTTGCACCAACGCGAACGGCCGAGTTCCGATCTTAGATCACCTCATCTCAGTTCAAAATTAGAATGGAGATGCACTGTTTGTGATTGGCTGTCATTTCGCGACGTCATGATGAAACTGTTTATTTTGAGGTTCGGAAACAATTAATACGTTTTTGTGGGCATCATCTCTTAAGACTAGGATGTTCTACTATATCATTTAGTTGAATGGACTTAAAAAAAAAGTTTCAGCGGAAACACTTTGCACACATTATATCGTTATTTTATAATGCCAATATTATTGAAGAAGGTAGTGTACATAGAACTAGATGGTACTATGTTTTGTTTCAAGTGAAATAATTGTTGTACGTATTTTACTGAATTATATTCAAGTGTGTATAACGTTGTTTTGAATTCCCAAAAATAAAATTGTTCTTAGCGCTACCTGTTGACCTATTTTCAACTAAATCTGCCGGCTACGGTTGCTCTTTCATGAGCAATAAATTCGACGTAAGATTTTGCTCGTGTGAAAAATTAGGACAGTTTATGATGTTCTAAATGGCTTTTCCAGTTTTCCGTTTTGTTTGATCGGAAGGAAAACATTAATTTCGTTTTCGCTTTACAAAACATTAATACCATGTTTAATTCAATAAATGCATTGCATCTTAAGTCTTTTTAAAAGTTCTTATTTACATTCTACAACAGCAAAAACAATTGAATCCATTTTTAGACGATTTAAATATTACCAAGTTTATTTATAGAAAATAAAAATATTTTACGGTGTTTTTATCTTCACATAAACTGCATTCAACACAAACTTTTAATCTTCTCTGTTTACTTTTTAAATCCTTTCTCAAACAGTGCTTAAATACAGAATATTTGAATGTTTGTCATTTTAAAGCAAAATTGCTTTTCAATATAACTTTGACATTTTAAAATAAAGCACTCGTATGTACTTGATCCGAGATCATTCTCCTGAACCGCCAAAAGGCACGGTTCAAATCCGCTGAACCAGGATCAAACTGGTATTTAAACCTAGATCACTGCTAATCCTCAATGGTGCAACCGGGCATAAGTTGGCTGGACGTAGAAGGGCATTGTCATAAAGTGGATTTTTCCTCGTAGGGAGTGTCACAAATTGATGGAGCAGTTTATGTAAAGAATGAGAATAAAATATGCAAATAATGCGGACCGCAGAAAGGGAAGCCGTATGCTCGTGATTCATCATTATGAAATGGCAGAAAATAACTCAAACTTCTGAATATATATTTACAGAAATGGTTGTTGCAGAGTAATTTTAAGTGGCAAGGGCAGGTTGGGAGAATAGTATATCGAGAGCAATAATGGTGTATACTGCTGCAAAGTGGGACTCCTATACCGTAATGGATACGCACTAAACAGAAGAAAAATCTGTAAGGGTAGAGAGATGGCTTGCGGAAATGTATAAACATGAGATATAAAAAAAGGGGGCAAAGTACAGTAAGAAAAGGGCTAGTGGAAGCAGTGCCAGCACCGAAATGCTCTGCTTTCTTTTGCATCCCCCGTTAGACTTTTATAAGCCAGCCATAGAAAGTGAATGCACATAATTGTTAATTGAAATATTTACGACATATTAATGAAAGGCCGACATATGTAGCACAGCCGCGTTGCTGTACTGTTTATTCTTGTTAACACAGCCTACCGAATTTTAATTGCAATCACGATCGTATTTCGCGTTGCAGATAACACTTTTTGTAAGCCACGGAAGGTTTTTTTTTATTGCCCTTTTGTCTATCTAGCGATAAAATGAAAACTGCTCTTTTATAACTCATAAAATGCACTAGTGGATTAAAAATCAACCTTTTGGTAGCCCGAAACGTCCCAGTTGAGTGACACTTATCTTCCGGCGGCGGTCCAGTGCGTAAAAAAATTCCAGAAAAAAAAAAAAAAGCAACACGTACAGTTTAGCCACTAGCACGAGTTTCATGCGCAGCGATCAAACAATGATCCGACCCCGTACTAGGAGTGAGCATTCTCTCACGCTCTCTCCTCGTCTGGCTTATAATTCTCCACTCTTAACACGTCCTCTGTCTAAAAGCACACTACCATGCCTACAAAAGTGTAGCCATTTAATTTGTTGGTTACTATCGCCCCTAGTAAAAATTTTTTTGTAATTTTTACTGAGAAATTGTTTGACATTTTACAAGTGCTTGTAACACTACAAAGATTTCTCTTCTAAAACTACAAGGGGCCTGTTTGTAATAGACCTCAAGAAATATTTGTACTATACTGACTCCTACCCACGAACTTCATCGAAATGGCGGACACTCAACAACGTAAAAACCGTACATAGCTGTTTGTGCAAAAACGATGGGTGATGTAAAGCGCACTAGCGTGCAAAAAGAAATGTATGCAAGTTTGAATAACGTAAAACACTTGAAACAACGTATGATTATAATTAAACTACATTTCCACAATTTCAATAAAACGTAACCGTATTAGGTTGTAGGTTCTAGTTCCCATGCTGGCAAAGTGTTTTTTTTTTCTTAAATTATATTTTGAATTTTTTTTTTTGTAGTTACTCTGTTATTTACTCGTCACATTTTGTTTTCTAAAAGAGAAGAAATATTTTTATGTACACATCTCAATAATGTAAGTTGTAATACAAGGCAGACAGATGACAACGTAAGTAAGGCAGACGTGAAATCGAACGTAATTTTTTCTAGCAGAGCTAATATCAGCACGGCCAAGGATGGTTATGAGTATGATACTAAAAAGTTTTAAATGATTTATTTGAGAAGAAATGAATCCTATTAATTGAATTTGTTGGAAAAGAAGCAGATAGTTGGCTAATAAAAGTTTTGGAAAAACATAAATAATTTCTACATATCTGATTTAACTGAAATGTTACAGTGTGTAATTTATTTTATTAAACCGAAGGTTGGTAGATATTTTCAATTAAATACTACTATAAACGGCTGTTATTACATAAGCGCGTCATTAGTCATAGTTGCCCCTTGCATTAAGCACGCTGTATTTGGGTGGTATTCACGTTTCAATGTGGGTATTGTGCAGAATTCATCGTATCTATGTCTTACGTATCTTGGGTAAGACCGATCCCATTCATTATATTGCCGCTCGTGAAGATTATAGCATTCAGCAAGGTGAAGCCATATCATCATTGGAGATTCGTTTACTTTTCAGAGAATTGGCAAATCAACACCGCGTGATACTGTTTTTATGATATCAAATTTGATATATGATGGACATGTCATGTATAATGTGGAATACTCGGTTGAAAATAAATTAAAGAGAGAAACAGGTGCATATTGCATTCAGGCAAACTTCTCGTTTTAATTCGTTACAGTCGAATGTTTCGGTCGCCAAGTTGGTTAGAATGGCAGTCCAGAGTTCATTGATCTGGTGTTCAATTCTTTTCATTAATGTTCTCATATTGCGTGATAAAACATGTAGGTCTACTACACAAAATGTTCGTTTGTGATTGTCTTTATTAAATAGCAACATTCATAAGAATGTAAGAATATCAAAAAGTATTTTTTTTTTTAAATAAATACCGAAGTTTCTACGAGTAAAAATGATACAGTAATTTTAGTTACGTCGCTTGCAAAACACCAAAAGATAACTAGTGTGATGCAATATTATCATTAGACTAGCCTACCTGCATCCGTAGCTAAATCTTGCGAAAATGTTAGTAACGCAGACTTTATTTAAAAGCCATGGTTTAAACAGTTATAATTAAATTTATTGTCCAGTGTTTTAAAGTATGTTATTCGTGCGATATCGTGTGGAATGCCATTAGGGAGATGTATTGGGTTTCTTTTTATCTTCTCTGTACCCTCGGCATTACTAAGACAAAAAAGAAACTTGTTTCCACGCCGCTGCAAACGAAAGCGACGTGCAAGCTCTCATATGACGCATGACTTCCCGATGTGTTTTGGCAGGCGTTTTATGGTTTACGTTTCCTGCGATCAGAAATGTTTAAAATTAAAATTAATTTACTAATCCTAATTCTAAGTACATCATTATTAGTATCACAATTTTTTCATAATAGCAATCAGAAAATAATGAGCATGTTTGTGATTGCAGGATGAATTACAAAACTGATAATTGCGACAATCTGTATGATTTGCAGTATTGAAAAAACGGAAGTTAGACATTTGAGTGGAGCTTATGTTCCGTGGCACAAAAACCGATAAAATATTAAGTTACCGAATTCGCTGTCGGAGGAAATTGATAAGCATGTATAGCCGTACGCATAATCCGATCCGATAGAAATGACGGTCCGACTCTGTTAAAAAATGGCGATTTATGCTGCTTGATAAAACAATCGGAACAGAGGCCGACAAAAGTTTTGGGCTAGCAACAGTTTTATGTAAGCACCACATTCCAAAATTTGGTCATCCCATTCGCCCCGGTGTTGCCAGCGTGTAGTTCCTGCTGGTTCCGGAGGTCCCCTAGAGACATGGGTTTTTAACGATATTTTGTAAATTTTACTAGTTGACGGTGACTAAATTAGTGGAAAAATATCCGTGTGTTTATTATTATATAGTAGTGTCTCATTAAAATTGTTTACAGTGTACTTTACATTTCCGAAGTTGCAAAACATAGTAAAACATTACTTGCGGGGTTTTCCTGGTAGTTTACTTCGCAAGTAGCCATACCAGAGGTATATAATTACAGTCTCGGATTAAGCGTGCAGTACATGCTCCAGTGACACCTAACAACCTGACATCATCAGAGTGGCAAAACAGTTGGCAATACTTTCCAATTTGCGTCGTAAAAATCGTGAAATGTGCTCTACCGTCTGATCCGATGGCATGACACAACATAATAGAATCGGAACGTGTCCTGTAATCATCCGATTCCGACGAAATTCTGATCTGATCAGATTCCGACAATTCTCGGCTCGTGTGCGGCGGGCCCAATGCGAAACTTATGCAAAGACCGAGAATAACATCGATATTTGCAAGTGTCAAATCGAAGACGGACCGTCGGATCGGCTGTGGTGCTAGGTGCTTAGGGTCATTAGGGCGGTGACGCATGAGAAATTTATAATTTGATCTTTGACTATCGAACACTTGTTTGACTCTGCTCAAATTTTACAAATTTTATTAAGCTGTTTATATTCTGTTTGGAGTGTTACTATCTCTTATTTTGTCATTAAATTAGTTGAGGGGTTTGGGTGAAGCAGGTGAGTATCAGCAGCGCGGGATTTGCAAGGGCGAGGGAAGCGGGAGATCCCCGAGAAAACCTGCCGACCAGTGGCATCGTCCGCCGCGATTCCCACATGTGAAAATCCGGGTGACCCCACTGGGAATCGAAACCGGTTCGCCTAAGTGGGAAGCAACTATTCTGGTCCCTACATCACCCCGCTTTTGACAAGAATATACTCATTTCCCCATTTCATACCGTTCGATTTTATTTCATAATACGTGAGTCATCGGTAATGTATGCGCAAGTATTTGTATTGATAATCATGCATGCATTTAAATTACGAAAAATAGGGCGGGTGTTTTACCCACAGAAGTCTTCGATGCCGGGACCAAACTTTACTGGCATGCCTTTATAATTGCGAACGCGTTCCCTGGTTGAAGAGCTTGTACCAAATATATTTAAATACTAACGTAGCTTTACTGTTTCCAACCCATTTTACGCGACGGATATAACAGAAAACATCCCTGAGTTCTTGGCCGATTGCAGTCTGTTCATATTCGTTTATAACCTTGGTCGTACTCTGTAAAAGACTTTCGAGAAATGTGATTTTTGACGTCGCTAGGAGATTTGTCATAGGCCTAGTTTTTAAGCTCCCAGAGATACGTCACATCCACATCACTCTGTTCGGTATCCACTGTTTTTTTCTATCTCCTCCAAACATTGAACAGATGCGAGGTCATTTCTTTCAGTAGGTATGTGAAGTAGTCGGACTTTGCTTGTGACGTCTGTTTGCGAAAAGATGGCCCCCGCGACAATGTTTTTTAACGGGATTTGCAGAGATAGTTCTGCTTCAGAACGGGGTTGGTTTGTACAGTATGTTTGTGGCGCCTTCGTATGAGTGAGAGGTGTAGGATAAATAATGAATTTTTACATTAACACTCTCCCAATCAAAAGTTATTTTACGGGATGATTTCGTTGAAACAAATATATCAGATAATCGTATTACGATTTATAGGTGCCATGAAAATTAATTGTGCAGTTCAGTGTTTCCACCATCTTGTTTATCGTGAATACCAAACTGGAGCTTCTGTGTAAGTGCTGTTTTTCTTGTTTAATTCAACTTTTAAAAGCACACGCTTTTATGCCGGGAGGAGGTTTGTACGCTACATTAAAATACGACATATATTCGTGGCTTACCCGGGATTTGAACCCGTAACCTTGATGTCAGAAGGTGTCTCGGAAACTTCCACCACAGTGGACATCTGTGTGTGTTCATATGCGATCTCGAGAATATACGTTAATGAATACATGCGATGTGTGTAGCCCGTCTGTCTAACATACGATGTGTGTGCCTTTGAACACACTTAAAACCAGTCTAGACTTCAGGCCTACGTAAATACTTCAGTTTCAAAACGGACTCCTGATTCGGGATTGTTGACATTGACTGCTGATTAGCATATAAGGGTTTAATTTATGCGGTTGTGTTACTATAAAGTTGTGATCGCACCGTAGACGTTAATCAGGTTAATTTTCTGTTTTTTTTTTCTGGTGTAATGAAGCATAAGCTCACACAAGTTTTTATTAGTGCGTGAACAGTAGTTTTTATTAATGTGTGAACAGTAGTTTGTTTTATTAGTGTGTGAACAGTAGTTTTTATTCCATCTAACATTACGTTTATAACAAATGATTTTATTTTCTTATGATTTTATATTCAGTTTACACAAAATAAAATTTCAGTTACAATCCGAGGTTTTGAAAAAGATCATAATTAACGAAACTATAGTAGTCAAGTTGGCGATTGCATATACCCAATCGCGAATACCGTACTTAATCTTCTGGCGGTGTTCTTGTAGAATTTTGCCGTGTATTGAGAGTTCAACGATCCGAACATAACCGAGAATATTTTCTGGTGGTTTACTTGTTAGCGGTGTTTCTTGGGCACAAAGGGTTTGTGGATTTACATTTGTCTCATCATTAAAACATCAGCACTGCATGGGACATAATTTATCCCAAGGAGTTACGTACACGAGCAGTAATATTACCAAAATTACTTTCGAATCTTTGACATTAGGTTAGAACGGAAGCGGTTATCTTAATGCTTATGTTTTATACGCCCTAACACGCGGCGGCAATTTTGTGCGGTTATTCTATTCATCCTAAATCACCTGTTTCCTCAGATCAGTTGTAGTGTGATCGGGCCATTATAAAAATATTTACGAGTGGATGGTTGATTGCAGCTTGTGTGAGAAATCCTGAAGGCTGTTGAATGCCAAAAGCTTTCTAGCTGTTACATCACAAGTTCGAACCACATTTTTACACACCCTGACAGGTGCCTAGCGACCACGTGCAATCTGTTAATTCTCCTCGGCGTTCACGTCTGGCATAAAGGCGATAGAGGTCTTGGTATATTATAGAAGTCTCCTACCAAGTTCGAATTCTGTATGTGTGAACTAGATCACCGCTTTTCTTCCAGTAGTATTTGAGATCGGTGGCGAAGACAGCCGATATATTGAAATGGGATTTCCCAGCCTGGGTTTTAGAACCACTTTCCCAAAGTTCGTAGCAGTATAACCGTAAGTAGTAGAAGTGATTTATTGCACAAATTTTTTTTGGTCTTTTAAAACTTTTACTTTTAGATAGTGAACAAATAATGGAAACATGTGAACGAGCTGTGGTTGCAGAAACAGGTTGTTGCAGAAGGTGATTTTAGTTCTGACGTCGCTTGTCGCATTAGCTCTATGGTTCTTTGCGACAATCGTCTTCATTGTTCAGTGATCGAGATTACTGAGGGTTGCTATTCGTCCACTGTTACTTTTCGCTGATGTCTTGCTAAGAGTCGTGTATTCTGTCATTACCTCGGACATTGTTGCTCTAGATACACGTATAAAGGTGGTTAAGTCTGTTCACGATAAAGTGAGCACTTTTGAAATGAACCGTAGAAAAAAGTCACTGTCCTTCCCTGCATATAACTGCGGCTCTGAGTGACATGTGTCTAGTAAAGTTGGTAACGGTGGAGGGGAAATTAATTCGAACGTCGAACAAAAAGTGTGGGCGTTCAAAAGTGCTCATTTGACCGTGAACACCCTATAACGGCCTTCACTGCAATAACAAACGACAGTCGCAGCGCACCACTGCTACTACCTCACAAATTGCAGTTTCCAGAACGTAAGTTTTCACATTATTTTGATACCCATCTGTAATTTGGATAAGAAAACAAATTCTACTTGGCTTGACTTGATTCGCATTACTTTACGAGGGTTCAAACCCAGCATCTAGCCACGGCGATTGGGCGGGGAAGTTTTTGACGTCAAGGTCGGCTCCCAGTGAGTCTAGGCCGACGTGTTACAAATAATTGATGCCCTTTCGGTAATAGTGGTTTCTTGTCGACTGTGCTCTGTCGTTAGCATGGTGGTTGGTCTGCCGCGTAAACATTTCGATGGGTTGCAAAAAAGTCTTGCAGTTGGGAAGTAATAATAGTAATACGGTAAGCGGAGTGACCTTATCACGCAGGATTTTTCACTGTTATTTACATTTCCTTCCATTTTAAAGGGGATATTTGTAATGTTTAGTGGTCCAATTGGCACCACTGAATATCTGAAACATCCCACTTTAATAAGGGGGGGATTGCAATGTGATTTTTTTGTGTCAGTCACCCCAACATGTCACAGTGACCCCCGCTTACGGTACATAATAATAAGTCCGTGGTTTTCGCTTAATGAAGACATGTTTTGTTTTAAATTGTTTTTATATAGTATATTTAGTCGTACTCCCGGGAGGTTTTTTTCCGTCGTCCGTTATAATGTGATGTTCGGAAAATTAAGCCGTAAATCAGAACTGTAATTCACTCTCCTTATCTGTTTTCACTGCTCTGAAAATACGCTCCTACAGCACCATTCTCCATTCTCACAAATTGATTTTCCCGAGTAATTGCGGAGGCACGAACGCTGGATGAATGACGGCTGTAAAGGCGAAAATGCTGTTCTTCTTGCTGTCCATCTACACTTAGCTTTACTGAACTAAAATGACGAGCAAATATTCCCTTGAGCATTGTAAGACACTTGAACATTAATTTGTAAATTTTTGCTATGCAAAGTCAAAACTGTTACTTGTTCAGAGGCGCCCCCCCCCCCCCCCCAGTCTCGATGTCCCTTGCGTAAGAAAGATGAAATAATTTTCTCTCAGTGAGTTTCTAGATGCAATAGTACACATTTAATTTTTGGTAACAGTGTTTCATCTTATTTGTAGACCTAAGTTAAAAGTTAAAACATTAAAATTCTGACTCTGGTAGTCACACAAAAAAAATGGGTGTGGCTGTGTTGGGGACACGGCCGTTTGTTTTGTGTGAATACGTTTATAGTTCATTCCCGACTGGAACAGATTTATGAACCTTTGAGAAAACACCCTAGCCATTAACTGCATGCATAGCTAGTAAAAATATTTGCAGGTTCTGGTGCGGGTACAGCACCCGCACCAGAACCAGACATTTTTTTTTACTAGATATGCATGTAGCTAATTGCTAGGGCGTTTTTTCAAAGGTTCATAAGTCTGTTCCAGTCGGGAATGGACTTATAGGTTGACGCGTTCGGATGCCGTGGAGTTTATTTTACGTTCCCGGCACCGCTTCACTCGGTCATGTGGGGTTTAATGGGTATCACTAGATTCCTTTGGAGATGCTCTTTCCAACTGTATACGATTTTTGAATTTCAACTTGGCATTTTGACGAGTATGGGCCGAAATTGTGTTAAGTTTTCTTAATCATACAATTTTAATATAACCGCGCCACACAAATGTTTTTGCACACGTAATCTATTGATCTTGACGAGAACTGTCGATTGAAACTCAAACGAACGTCGTAGTTTCTCATAGTGAAAAGTTATACTACGCGACCCACCCCCTCCCCTCTCTCTTGTTGTAATGCTTCGCAGTCCTCACTCAATGTAGCATATTCTTCGATCCTTTGGCAATCGAGTGGTGTAATTGAATTTTGAATGTAGGCGATAGGTTTGGAGCTTAAATGCCAAACTGTAACCCCATATTTTATGATCGGATTTTCTGGATTACCTTCCACTGTGGTCGCAAATTTAAAGATTTATCCACGTCAAAAGCTGTGTAAACTAGTACTGTTTCGGTTTATAAACATCGTCTCATATCTACAAATTGCCCGTTGTTTTATGTTAATACGAAATGCTAGTTAAAAGTACCCGATATCCGTAATAGAACTTTCGCACAAACACATGAATATTTCCCACAATAGCGACACATGTTCCAAATTCGGGCTTGACTTTTGTTCTTTCTTGAGGGGGTGTGCGAATTTAACATCCTGTCGTGGAGAAGGCTGAAGAAGCACATCATACTATCCCTGTGATTAATAAATAAAAGCATGCGCTCGTTCCTGGCTCACAGCTGTGGCTGCCGTTAACACAAATTCATGCAGCGCACTGTGATGTGGCAACGCCGTCAACAGCGGCCGGAGATGAGTCGTGTGGGCTTCCTAATTGGCGGGACGGCGGGGAGGGTTCCTCGCTTTCCTAGCGCTTCAAGTCGACCGCTGGACTCAATCAGCATTGTTCTACAGGCGTTTGAATAGGCACATTCTTTTTCTATTCCAGAATAGGGGTCACTGTGGCTGAGCGGTTAGCCTGCTTGCTTCCACGAAAGCGAACCTGGTTCAATCCCCGGCCGTGTCACCGGATTTTCGCAAGTGGGAGTCGTGCCCGCCGGACGATGCCGTTGGTCGGCTGATTTTCTCGGAGAAAAATTCATTAAGAGAATAGTCTTTATTTTGCCTTTAAATTGGTAAAGTTTCTTCCGCTAATTTAAGCATGTTTGTTTACAAAAGCTCAATGCTAATGTAGCCTAATTTTTTAATGTTCTCGAATGTAAACACCATTGGAGAACATACTTGTTAGGCAGCAAATAAAATTAATATGTACTTAATATATTGGCACGAGAGTATGTATATCGATTTCGGAGCATAAATGAACTTTTATACACGTGCAGCATGTCTCATTTTATCGTCTCCTGGGAACACCATACTATCTTGCGGCAGGAATTTTCTTCATGCCATATTCTCCATACGGAATATCATTTTCTTGCCAATCTGAGCCTAAGTTTGTTTTACGAATTGAAGCAGGCCAGCGCAAGCCGCCCCAAAAAATAATTCAATTTTCCTGACATTAACGTAATAGAAAAAGCGGGATTAATTATCCTGCATTTTACCACTGCGTTCAATCTAAATTGGAAAAAAAAATATTGGAAACAGATCTCTGCACCACAGCGAGTTAAAAGAAATCGCATAGCTGAACGGAAGGCATATGTGATTGATTAGCAGTTGTATATCTGTGCTTAGTTTTAGTTCCTTTATGTATTTTAAGTGGTAGCAAATGTTGGTGGAGCCCCACGTGAATGAATATTTACAGTTTTTTCTAGAACCGGTTACGCTAAATTTTTTTATGTGCAGTTGCAGTATTCGTTTACAGTATTAAGAAATATATTTGTGCATCTTAACGTTCCTTTATTGTGCCAAGAGCTGTTTAACCGAAGATGTTTCATTTGCCACTTAAAGTGGTAAAGCACGTACTAACGTAGTGTGTGGTATGCAAAAGTCGGCGTGGATCGTAACTTATATTTGTTTAAATGCACACGTTTCTAAACCATTGATTGTGTTTCTTGTTGGACAAAACGACCCGTAAGGACAGCACCACTGTTTCCAACTTGAGCCAGTTGACTTGCAAATTTATGGTTAACTGACCACTGCCACATTTATGTGGCATAATTAAGATGTTTCCTCGCATGCATGCAGAAATTACTTATCAATTAAGGCGTTTAAATTATAAACTATTTCGTAAAGTGTTTGCCTCGTAAATGGTACTTGACCCCAATGGAGTGCAGAGGTTGAGTTCAAGGGCCAGATTACTATAATGCACGTGAGCTATTAACACAGTGAAAAGGCTTGAGTATTAAGCAGTAAAACTTGAAAAGTTTTCCATAGCCTTGGCTCGAATCGAAGTGCGATGCAGACAGTGAAGTTGCCACTTCATACTGCTTCAGTTTCACGGTAAAAAAAATGTAAAACTAAAACAAGTATGCCTTTTTTAAGTTTAGTCAGTCACGGAGGAGCATACATTCATGTGAACACAGATTTATTTTGTAATTTCAAATAACTTAACTTTCAGTATTTATTTCTGTTGGCCTGCTTCTAGAAACAATTGAAAACCATTTTCTATTTTGATTTCAAATAACACACTGTTAAATGTTTCTATTGGCCGAACTTAGCAGCAGGATCGTTATTATTGCTCAACAAACTTCGCATTGTAGTCGCCTTCAGTTTGATACTTTAAGATGCCTCGCCGATGGCGTGTTGGGAGGGATGGAAAGTTGAACAGGGTAGTTGTTTCTCGACGTAACGTATTCCTACTACCGACATACCAAGAAGAATATTTTAACATTTCTCTTACCATTATGCAATTTCCTCGATTCTACTGGTTTGTCTAATGCCAAGTGCGATTTCGTTGTTACTGTTGACCCTGACAACAGGTAGTTAGAAAAGTCTTCAGTCTACTTGTAATACGCATCTATGATCCATTCACTGTTATGTCCCACTTTTCTGCAGTCCTGCTGAAGTTCTGCTTCCAGGATTTTCCTCCGCCTCGGGCAAACTAAGTTTAACCAAGTCTAGAAAATAACACCAAAGGACAACTCACCGAATTCGTGCGCACTTAGTTGTAATAGTATTATGCATAAGAACTATTTATTACTAGGGGCTACCAACACACATGTTTTCTCACTGTTTTTATTTATATTTATTATAAATGAAATATTATAATTCATAAATAAAATATTGTTAAAACGTCCATTTAACTAAATACAGAATACTTTTATGACACCAGAAGTATAAAGCGCTTGTGATGCATGGCATATCTAGTAAATAACCAAACACGTCATACATTGGGTGATTTTTCTAAGTTTTCATTCAAAAAATGTGAAGAAACAGCAAATTGACTATACATTTTTCTTCCTAATTGTCTGCGTGACCTTGCAGCTGTTACATCGGCATATAAAAGATTATTGGGGGGGGGGGGGGGGTTTGTTTTACTTGAGTTTGTCTTACAGTGGAGCTTACGTCTTACTGCTTAGTTTCTTTCATTTTGTAATCTCCTGAAGCCTTTTTTGCTAACACATAACACACGAGATCCTAATTAGCGGTATTTAACCGCGGCCAGACGCCCGTTACACGACGGTAGCGCTGGACCCGTGTTAGCGGCCGCTGTCCAGACGTAATCGTTTTTTGCGCTGTCCTTGCGGGGAGACGTGTCGAAGGGAAGTGTGCTGCTAGCGGCCTGTGCCGTTGCGAAATAAAGCTGGAACTGTTGGCAGCAGTAAGCGTGCCCGTCGCGCACGCATCGCGCCGGTGCGTGCCAAACCACACACGTACGTTGGACGCCGCTCCGGACTTAATCACAGCCGTCTGGGGTGGTACTCGGTAAGTGTTGTATGGCGACACGGTTTTGTCAGCTGTAAGTGCCGCTATCAATTTTTATTTGCCATATAGTGCACTCTTGAGAAGACTGGCAGAGCTTTGCTTACAGGAATTGGTTTATATGCCATTCCTGGCAACCCTTCAGGTCGAGGCCAATAGGATGTTATTCTCGGGCTATAAAGTTCCACGTTTCAATCCCGTGTCACCCATGATAACTGTAAAGTTACATAGCAAACCTCCGCCTGTACTGAAATAATTTACCCTTACAAAAAAAGCTAACACAGCTTTTTTTGTAAGGGTAAATTATGGCTCCATCAAAGGTTGACGATTTCGTTACTCCATAACAAATCACAGTAACCGCATGTCCGTAAAACGCATCATTTCGATCCGGCAGGCAGCCGAAATGCAGAAGAAATAGTTTAGGTGTAGCCAAAGTTTTAAGGCTAAGTCCGGAGTCACTGTGCGTTTCTGCCGCTGCGGCTAAAACGCTCCGGTTTGACGGGATGGGCACGACACAGTGTTGTAAATTGGAGGTGTCATATTTGTGCTGCGTGGCAGCACAGACCGAACGTAACCGTATCGTGCTGCGGCAAGACGGGATAGCCGGACAACAAGAAGGAAAGCGAAACTCCTTTTGTTAAATGAGAACTGTCACAGTGTGCGGTAGTGCCGGAGCGTTTTTCGTGTTGTCTAGCTTTCCAATACATATTCATAATTTGTAATAATGTTTGATATTGATCAATTTATTGAACATATAAACGGAAAGCCAGATTGTGGGACAAGAGTACGAAAGAATATGTAGATAAACATTGCCGAGATAAAGCGTGGATCGAAATTGGAGAAAATGTGTACGAGGATTGCCTGGAACCGGAACTGAGAGCGAGAGATGAGAACGGTAGGCAAGAAAAAATATTAATGTAAATACCTAATGTACACGCACAATTTTCAATTTCGGCAACAGTACTATAAGGCACTAAGTTCTTGTCCCGCTATGTGTTTTGACGGGAACAGTTTGACACCATGAGGTCATTCTGTCAAACCGCATCCCTTTTAGCCGCAGCGGCAAAAACGCATTATGTGACACCGACGCTTGACAAAAACGTAAGATGGTAAAAAGGTGTGTCCAAAAATTCGCCGTGCCAGAGCGACGTAAATATTTGACCCTCTCTAGTCACAAAAGGTGGCGGGAGGCGTGGTATATCTTTCGGTTGTCAAAACCTCGATGTTAAGAGCCGCCCAAATTTCTTTACTCACCCGTAATAAAGTTTGGCTACAGTTATAAATAAAGGGGTGGTAAGAGTGTTATATTTTAATTCGTATGATGTCTAGTTGAACAGTCCATTTAAGCTTTACTCAGTATGCAATACTACTTTTTGGAATCTAGAGCAAAGTTTAACAAAGGGGTAATTTCAGGTAATAAACAGTTGTTATTTGTAACAATTGCAGTGTTAATGTTGGTCGCCTGCCTTATGCCCTCAGTGAATAGAGCTGCAGGAATATGTAATTTCAAACCTTTCAGTATTTTTGAATGCTGTCAGCTTTATGAATAGTTTTTAAGAAATCTTACACATGTAATGTCAGTGTCTCGATTGGCCTTCAAGTGCACCTTTGAAGAGTGACAAATAGCCAAAAATAGGTTGTTCATTGTTTATTCTTAGGTATTAATATACATACGTATGTCTTGAAAATAATATTTTTGATAGTTTTACAGACTTCTTTCTCATTATCACACACAAAAAAAATAATGCTGCTACCGTTTACAGTTTTGTTGAAGAGATTGAACTTAAAAAATTAAATCACTAAGAATAATCCAATTTCGGGCGTTGGTAATTTAGTTTTATTGCGATAATATTGTTTTTGCGGAAGCCGTGTCTTTGGTTTTGAAACATTAGTTTTGTGATGGTTGACGAATAATATTGTGCTGCTTTTCTCGGTGTCCACATTCTAATTTGACTAGAGAAGTGGGGAGTGCTTTCAGCCCTCATAATCTATTATTATTATTATTATTTTTTTGCAGAATTGGAATAGCTGTGACTGTTTGTCCGAGGTAAAGGCACCATCTAAGATCAAGTTGGCAGACCATAGACAACGAAAGTGTTGGCAAGGACATCTTTACAGGAAATTATTTTATCCCTGCCGACATCTTTTGTGCACGAATGGAGGGTCCCCGGTAAATGCGTTTGTATATTGTTCGTAGCCTGCCTTAGTGAGAAGGTCCTAACATGGACATGCTGATCGTTTGTCTGTAGTTGTACCCTGCCACCAGCCTAGTGAACAAAACAGTGGCATAAAAACAGTTTGAAAGTTCGTGAGTAAGTGGTTTAGCATGTCATGTGGCCTTCTGTTCTCGTTCCACAGCGCTATTATGCCGGCTTGTTTTGTCCGGGAGGGGGACGGGGTCAGGTTTGCACAGCCAAGCAAGCTGCACGCTATCTGCGCAAAGAGCAACACGTAACTGTAAACTAGATCGATGGAACACTCCAATAGGAGCATTGTTTTGCTTTGTTGGATAACTATATTAGTTGGGTGCTCCTGGAATAGCTAAATTTGCTGGTGGATTGTCTTATTTTCAAGTAAATATTTGAACCAGAGTTAGTTTCAGTTTCTCGTCACACGATTAAATCTTGAAGTAGGTAGAAGATTGCAGCTGATGAAGTACTGTAAACATGACGTTTACAGCTCAGTGGTTTCACGTTGTGCATTCCAGCTCAGCTCTGTGTCTGCTTTCTGCGAGCTCTCTCTCTCTCTCGTGTGCGCGCGCACACACACACATATATATATACACTTTCTCTCGCACGCACTCTGCTGCAGTCAGCACTTGACACGTTGAATCATTCACGTCGCCAGAACTGCCCTGACGAGCGTTGCTAAATTGAATAGTATTCTTGGTTATATGCTAATCACAGTAAAGTGAGCACTTTTGAAAGCTCTGCTTGTGATCTGCTTGTGTGAACTGTGTGTGTTCTTCCACCATTTGTAAAATTAACATTACCGTGTGCCTAATGACTTTATTCATACATCAGATAAGTAACTGTGAAATATTTTACCGCTTTCATAATTCTTTTACTTAATGTGCATAAAAAAATGCAGAAAGCAAACTAAATAATTACAGTCTTCACAAATATGTTCCTAACACTTATAATTCAATGTTAAGACATAGAACTATTTCTCTCCGTCGTTGCCACATTTACTGGGTGCTAGCAAGTCATCGTGCCCTTTAAAATATATGCACGTAGGGCAGTGGTATTTTTTAAAGATTAATTTTAAAAGTGCTTAAAGAGCTTTGAACAGTCTATGTATACTACTCATCACAGGAGTTGGAAGCGTACCGTTGTCTTTCATAGGCTCCCCGATACTTTTCTAGGAATTATCAACACTTTCTCGCAATATACGTACACAAAATAATCTGGAAAAAAGGGGGAGCTATGGGGAATCTTCTATGACGGATATTCTGTCATCTTTCTTGGCAGGATGCTGTCGTGCAATCAGCTGGTAGGAAAGTACGTCACTTGATGCGCCAGTTAATTCGACTCTGCCATCCTTTCCCTTTCTTGGCCAATACTCTTGTTTACACCCCTGAAGTCAGACGCGAATAACGGAGCTCGTTTATTCTGAACAACTGTCATCAACCAAAAAACCTTGAGTCGCTTTAGGTGGAAAATCACACAGTTGTGAGAGAGTAGTAGACGTGTCACTTTTTACCTAATAGCGGCGGCAAATTGGCATTTCGTTGCGGCCGCTTCACAAATTTCCTTCGTTTTGAAGTGACCAGAGTTGCCACCTTTTGAAGTTTGGAATTTCTTGCTTGACTTTTCCCTTGTTTCCAATTACGCACCCTGACTTTTTGCGTTACGTATATTCCAGTTATGTCAAACTCGTTTATATTACAGCAATATTTTACGCCAGAAATACTTACCTAATCTTAAATTTGGTCTGCATATGTCGCAAAGAAAACCGCCTGAATATTTCGTCAAGAATCATGAAAACAATTTGGTGCTTTTCCAGTAGTGGTGCACTACTGATAGAACTGCCAAATATAGTTTGCATATCACTTAATTCCCTTACATTTAGGTACTGTGTTTCAAATTCCCTGACTCCCCAGACACTTTTGAAATTCTATGATATTTCCATGGTGGCGACCATGCCGGGCGCTCTAGTCACGTGGTGCGGTGTGGGGTTAGTTGTGGGATAAACTCTTGGGGGTGAAGCGGCGGGTGTCCTGTATCGAACGGTGCTGTCGCAAGGGGTGGAGTGCCGGGGGGGGGGGGGGGTTCTGCTTGGCAGGGCTCCACGACTCCAGGGAATGTGTGTCGCCAACTAGTTGTCGGGGTGAATGGCCATCTCGGGCGCTCGCTCGTCGACATGGCCGACGCCGTCCGGCGCGTAGAACGTCGTCCTGATACGATTCACCCTCTGTATCCTGAATGAGCTGGGCGTCGTGTCGGCATGATGAAGGAATGGATGTGCGTCGTTTTACATCCCGCCAATAGTCTTCTTGGAACCGCGCAATTTACAATGCCAGTACATCCCCTCAGAAGACAAGCGTGTGTTGACATTCCACCCCCACGTTAAGGCAGAAAGCGACGACTTTGTGCCTCCGGACTGGGACGGCCATCTGGTAAAATGTATGAAAGCGCAGTCGAAACACCCTGACATTCGCACGCCGTTACACTGGCGTCTTCTCGTTATTATATTACTGTTGTGGATCAGCTTCGCCCAACGTGTCTTCGAAAGGAATTTATAGAGCTTTGGGGAGTTGATGAATTTTTGTGAGGCAGTTAGGGCACCTAGAGGGCAGGTCTCCTCAGACTTGTTCAATTTCTGCTCGATCAAAATTTCCTAAATATTTTACACTGGTACTGTAATATATATTTGATTTTATTTATTCGGTGTTTGCTTACTCCTTTGTTGAATCAACAAAGTTATGTTAGAACGTCGTGGGGGCCGGACAGCTGACGACCCACGGGTTTGTGTAGGCAGAGACTGCATTTAGAGGGACTTTGAAAACGTATGCTGCAGAAAATTCAAGTGACGTGGCCAAGGACGTGTGCACATATGTGGAAGAAATGAAACAGTGTATCATCGACCATCTGCAGGAAGAAGTAATTGAAAGTGGACCAATGAAATTGAATTTGTTCTTGGAATATTATTGTGGCAAACTAGAGCCCCACGAAGACAAAGTAGACCAATGCGCCTTCATGGCCAAGATTTTGCCTATTTAAGAGTATGACGGGAAAGAAGCTGTGGCGGCCAGCTTAATCAAGACATGACGAGAAGATTAGTAGTACCAGGGGAAGGAATCTGGATGGACACTCACTGCAGTAAAGATAATGCAGTTCCGAATTAATAAACTGGATCCAGTGCGCGTAACCACCTACATCGATTTGCCAGCGATCATGAAAAACATGAACGCAGTGATAAACCCAAGATCCTTAAGGGCTGGGTTTATATTTAATTCAGCAGGAAGATTCCCCTATGTCTCACGCGATATGCGATTTCTGTGTTGTATTGTGTTGGTTTTGTAGCAAGTCTGTCGATACAATTTGTATTCGGTTGTGTCAAAAAAAAATGTCGCCATAAGTGTGGTAAGTTCGTTGCAGTATTTGCTCGTTTATACATGAGGGACAGTTAATAAACTTATTGTCTGCAGACTGATTTCAGTCAACGTAATTAGGACTTAAAAATTAAATAATAGTAAAGTTTTATCATTGTGAATTTTTCCCTTAAAATGGCAGTTGCTTTCACGGATTACGCAACCATTTCAGCTAATAATTATTTATTTCCAACGCGTTTTAAAATTAAAATTCCACACATTGCAGTAACACTTATTTATTTCACAGAATACGCTGTGGTGTGGTGATAGCATTCGGAAAAACTTGTTACAAGACTCCAGAAGGGAGTATCAGAGTTCGTGAGAGATGGAGGCCTTGATAAAAAATAAGATAACTAAATTTGTTTTTTAGTTTATTCAAACAGATTTTATTTACTACATTAAGATAGCTATTTCCACTAATACTTTTGCTACTCTCAGTGAAGCTCTATAGTTGGTCTATCTCAGTTGTAATTAAAGTCCTTATCGACGTGTCTGTATTTCCACATATTCAGTGTGTTTATTGCCATCTTACATTCACGCATCCAGTTCAGTCATCCCGCCCGCCAGCGTCTCTTTCCACCGTACTGATGCTCGCAGTCCGCAGACTTCAACCCCGCCACTCGTCGCTCTGCTGGATCGTCGCTTCGCTCTAGTGACACATCCGGCGCTTAAGGGGGATGGTGCATGAAAGCAGGAATACTTACTCCATTTTCGATATAAGTAGTGTTCCGAAGGGTTTGTCGAAATTTTTGGCTCGACAAGAAGTATATAACAATTTTTAACAATTTTTTACATTGTTACAAATTCACTGCGTTCTTTATTCTCGGAGCACTGATTGAAGAGAGATCTTATCTTCAATCAGTACTCCGAGAATAACGAACGAAGTGAATTTGTAACAATGTAAAAAGGTGTTAAAAATTGTCATGTACGTCTTGTCGAGCCTAAAATCTCGAAAACTCGTCTGCAAAACCAGTTGTGGCAAAAATTATGTAAATATATGGTGTTCGTGCATCATTCCCCTCAAGGTCGCACAACCCTCCAAAACTATAGAATGTCGACTCGAACGCCCTTCGCGGCTTTAAGTAGTCTCGCTTCCCTGGTGTAGTTAGTGTCATCGCACATAGTCTCGCCGAAAGGGGCTAGGACAATGGCCAGAACATTCTTTCAAAGATAACCCCAGAAATCCAGTCCGTTGTAGGTCAGGAGTGCACGGGACACAATAAGCTTATCTCGCACATGCGGCGGGTCACCTTTTTTAATTCGCCGCCCGCTTCTCGGAGTGCTACTTGCCTAATCCCCACACACTCCTCAACAGGATGGTGCAGGGTAAGCGATGCAGACCGGCAACCTGTAACACTATGCATGTCCGTGGCGTCGTGTCGCGTCGTTCTGCGGAAATACAAATAACTATCGAGACCGCTCACTCGTAAGGTATCCCAACATAGGTTACTTTGGTTTATTCGGAGAAGGGGAGGGGTGGAATGCAACCATTTTTGCTCTTTTTTTTACAAAATAACATGTGTGAAGTTGGTAACTTTCACCCGCAAAATTGCCCATTTACAGATCACCTTGTTTCGGGCGGGAAATGGGGCCGCGATGGCCGAGCGGTTAGCTCGCTCGCCTCCCACCAAGGCGAACTGATTTCGATTCCCGGCCGAGTCACCGGATTTTCGCGCGTGGGAATCGTGTCGGACGATGCCGTTGGTCGTCAGGTTTTCTCGGGGATCTCCCGTTTCCCTCGCCCTTTCATTCCGGCGCTGCTCCATACCGCAATCATCCTCATCGGCTCGTCAAGACCTCGCTGTTAAGAGCCGCCCAAATCTCTTCACTCACTCACTCGGGCAGGAAAACTTGCGTCGAAAATGGGGAAAAATAAATAAATAAAATTGAATTAATTAAATTACATTGGCATCGCCCATTATATAGTACACTTCAGATCGAACTTGTAAATAAGCGTCCCGTACGAATGCAAGTTGTATTTTTGAGGATGAAACTTCCATATTAGAAAAAGACGTCGAACCTCGTGGGCGACCTTGATATTGAAGGCCACCTTATCCCGTTCTCGTTTGTGGTTGTTCCTTTCCCACCACAGCAGTTGTGTTCAAGAATTTTTTTTTGTTTCGAAGTTTTGCCTCTGAAGTAAACAGCGATCAGGAAAACCAACCGCTTTAAAATCGACCATTTTGGTTTTTGTGTAACGTAAATCTACAAGTTCCTTGCGGAACAAGATGCCTAAAAAGAAATGAACATTTCTGAACTGCTGAGAGCTGTTTACGTTGAAGAATGGGCATTGAAGTAACTGACTAGTATGCTACCTGTGAAGTTAGTAACGTCGGAATAGAAAGTAGTTACTTTGAACGTCGAATTGTTTTAGGTAAACATTTGTGAATATGAAATGATTCGTTTCGCTGTTTTTTTTTTCGTCCATGTAAGTGTAAGAATAACCCTATTTTCAAAATATTTACTTTTATAATAATTTCATGATTTCGCTAGACAGGCGCATGAACAAAGTGACGAGGCCCACGGCGATATTAATATCACACGAGATGTATGAATACACAATATGCATACGAGTAGATCTTAAGCAGGGCTTTCAAAAGTGTAAATTTACTGTGAACAGCCTATACCAGTTTGTATAGGCTATGCACGGCATAGTGAGGACTATTAAGAAGCTAGTTAAATTTTCCCATGAACCATGAGGGGCTTCAGAAAGTGCTCGCTGTACCGTGAACAGCCTATAGAACAGTAGTGTGCGCGGCGTCTCGGCGGCGGTCACGTGGTGCGGCGACTCGCAAATAGTCCACGACAGGTAGGCTCGGCCTGGTGACGCCGCCGCCGCCAAGGATGCGGGGGCTATTTCCGACGTCCCAGACCGGCCCAAGGATGCTCGTGATTGGCGCTGGACCGCGGGCGTTGAGACGCCGCGCCGCTTCGCTCTCGGTGAAACCGAACGTAGATTGCCGCCAGCTCGGAGATAACTTGCCTCTTCTGTAATTACAGACGCCTGTAAAGGGCTGCTGCCTAGTGCGGAGGGAAGGAATAGGCTTTAATAGGTTGAATGATTTTAGGCGTCTGTTAGCTACCTTTCGTAATAGACATCGCTCTCATACAGAAAAAACACATTGTACCACTAGAAGAGACGAATTATGCTAGAAGACGTTTTTTTTTTTGTTTTTTTTTTTTTTTTATTTCGCTTGAGCGAAGAGAGTATTGACGTGCGTTGTAGCAGTTTCGTAGTAAAAAACGTGATTCAAAAACGGTTGAATGTTTTATTATTGTGTCTAAACACGAAAAGCATTTAAGAAGCGTTTCGTGCCAGAAGGGCGAGTTTCTAGTCGGCATTTCGACTCCGAGGTTTTTTTTTGAGCGTGTAAATGGTTTAAACGGGTGCATTCAGGATCATTTTTCCGGGCTAAATTTTTTTTAATACAGTATGTTTAAAGTTGCGTTTAAACACGCGTCATACTTTTTATCTTCATTGGCGACGTATTTGTGTGTCCGTAAGAAATCGAGGAATCCATCGATAACGGAAATGTAAATCATTTGACGAATGTAGGTCTTCGCATTGTTTGAATCCATTGACACGGGTGTGATGGCTATCCCTGCACATCGAACGAAAGTCAAACCGACGGTGCCATATGAAGTTGAGAAAATGTTGGCCGTTTGGGACTGCTTGCCTTCGCTGCGACGAGGGTGTGTTTGACGAGCGCCGCGGGGCCGTTGCCGTCCAACAAATCTATGACTGCCTCCCCCTCCTTCGTACGTCACCTTGACCACGTGGCGCCTGCCTGCCAGCCAGTCACGTACCACCAGGGTGCCCTTCCAGGACGTCTGGATATCGACGGAGTGAAGTTAGTTTCGTAATGTTCTCGATGGTTTTCAATAAAATATAAATACAGGTATCTTGCCCAGATTCGGGGAGACAGCACAGGGTTTTCACTTGGGCAGGAACTGCTGTTCCGGCAACATCTTAAAAAAAAGGGGAGGGGGCGGCTTGTTGCTATTTTTGTTAAGTTTGGCTTAAAGCAAAATAATTATATGTAACCTGCATGTAGCTGGAAAGAGATGTAATCTTGTAAAAATGTAGATTTTGGAGAAAGTTCTAAACCGAATAATTTTTGATACCTTTTTTTTATACTAAATGTAATCGGTGGGAAGACTATTTGTTATATAATGTTTATTGATTGTAAAATTTTGGGGGAAAACTATCTAAATGGTATATATTTTGATATAAAAACCAAGGCAAAGAATACTTTTCTAACCTTTTCACTGGAACCAACCCAAACTTTTTTTATATCATTGGGGGGGGGGGGGCGCTCAGCTGTTTTCCATCTTAAACACCTACATTCAGGAAGCAGTTGAGACCAGGACCTCGTCCTGTATGTGTTGGCGAACAGTCACACTAGTGTATCTTCGTATCAAAGTAGGGACATAATGAGACTAATGCCGTTTTATTTTAGTTCTGAATTCAAATAAGCCTAGTTGTATTGGTTTTTCGTTTTGTTTTGTTAAATTGGTTTCCCTTTGTTCATTTTTCAAAACAGGATTTAAAAAAAAAAAAAAAAAAAAGTGTTATAATTTAAGCCCGCAATGCAAGTATACGAAGCCTTGTTAAGTAGTTGTGATTATTTTATCGGAATAAATATTACCGTACTTTTAAAAATCAAACGAGGTGTGTAGGCTAAACAAACACTTGTGAAGCAGTTTTGAAGGTAATTTTTGATCACATTTCATTTGAAAAGCAAAGGTTATTTCTATGGGGAAAAAGAGGTAGTGGGTAAAGTTCGCAGGCTTTCGCGGCCATTGTCTAAACATATTGCCATTGAGCCGCGTCGCAGTGGAAGAGTAGGTATGCTGACGTTTCGGCATACATTGCGGTCGCCATCTTCAGGGTAGCAGAAACTGTTGAAGATAAAAAAAAAAGTTTTTCCTACCCTGAAGATGGCGACCGTAGTGAATGCCGAAACGTCAGGATACTCTCGGACTGCGACACGGTCCAGAAACCAATAATGCTCGAAGGTAATTCCTGTCCAGCTGCAGTAGTTCGCATTAAAAAAAAAAAATTTAGAATGCATGTGCCGATTCAAGAATTTCATTGTGGGTTGACAATTGGGTTCCACCACCATCGCGAACGTAGGTGAGGAAAGTTCAAGCCGTGTTTTGCCAATCACTTGGGTTGTTCTTCTAGCTAAATTAAGACCTCTACCCACGGGGAGTTTTTGGCACGTGTTAAAGCACAGATTCATAGGAGCATTTAGAGCACTTGTGTGCCCAACAAACGCCCCCTCGCGCTCTTTTTGTCAACGTGTGTGTGCATCTAAGGCACTTTAAATTGTGACTATACTTTTACTGGACTATACTTTTAACGAAGTCCAGTAAAGTCCCCTAACAAGCTTTAAAACGTACAGATAATGTGTTTAAAGAGATATGACAGAAAAATTCTTCCCATACCTTCTCCGGGTAAACAAAATGGGCTGGAAATTAGATATTTAACCATAGGTTTCAAAAGTGTGTAGTATGGTGTGTACGAGGGTTACCTATTCGCAATTAGAGCCATTTTCGCTGGGGATTAGTTTATTCACACAACAAGATTTAATTTGTTTTATGTTTTATCGGTGTTGGTGCACCAGTGCAGCAATCACTAGCAGAGCTAGACGGTCGTGAGCAGTGGTTTGGCAACATCGTGAGCCGGCTGCCGAGAGTTGGGGAACGAGAATGTGTGTCAGCGTGCGTCACGGAGGATAAACACAGTGACTCACTGCGTAGTATAGGATAGTCCTTCCCTGTATCGGCGTGGCATCCGCTACCAACTTTTTATCCTTTTTCTTTTGTAGTAGTAGTAACCTGTGTGCATGCATTGTATGAACGCACCAGTCTGCCGTTGGGCTGAGGCGTGTTTGAAATACGCATTTTTTAGGTGTCTACACGACTTACGTTAAATGTTGTTCATGGAAAAGTCAACTCTTTTGAGATCATCCTTTGAAAAAAAATCACTGTCCATAACTACATATATGCTACAGTACACACTAGCGGGTATAGAACTCTGTTGTTGGCAGCTAATTAATCAAAATAAGCTCTGACTTCACGTACTGCGAACATTATGTTAAAATTTGTCGCAAGTTAGCGATTGTTTTGTACACATTCGAATGCGAATTGTATGTAACACATGTGCACTATTCCACTGTTTAATTTGGGTGGCTCATGAATAAAGTGATCAGGTTTATGGCGAGGTTAATTTTACACATAGCAGAATAATAAATAATGAGAAGCAAGGTAGATTTTAATCAGGGCTTTAAATAACACTCGAATTACTTTCCTAAGGAATCCATCCGACACGAACCTGGCAAAGCCCATGCGCATGTAACGTTATTGTTATTTCATGTTGCAATAAGTGGAACTACTGCGCCAGCAAACGGGGTACTCTCTACTCTCGCTTGCTACGGCCGTGGGCGGTGGTCGCCGTAAACAGTGGCTCTGCCGCCTGTTTACAACGAAGTGTCGCTCGAGCCCCACGCTGCACCGTCGTGTTAGTGTTTCTGCATCTCGGAACTTAAGGCAGCGTTGCGTGCAGTTTATTGTGCCGTCGTCACACCTCGAGAACACACTGCTTCCCTGGAGAAGCGCGGAGTGCGGCGATCAACACTTGTACACTCGTTCACTGCTCTCGTAGAGGTTGTTGACGGTAGAGTAGGCACTTTTATAGCAAACCTTCGAAAAATATCACTGCTCGTAACTACAGTACTCGCTGGCATACGTTGGCATTTAGTGAGCACTTTTGAAAGCCCTCTCAATAGTCACTAAATATATTTTATGTTAGCCTGAGACTTTTAACTATCAGGTGCGGTGGAATATATACACTGTTTATTACTTACGTGGCAGTATTTATTTTAAATAGTGGTTAAAACATAAAAAAATGGCGGGAAAGAAAGTGTAACTAGGGCCTCAGAAGTGCTCATTTTACCGTGAACATTATATTATATATGTGTGTGTGCGTTGACTTTGTACAGTATGTTTAATATGTAAATATATGGGGGCTGTTTGCTATATGTCCACGGGAGTACAAATGTGCACATTATTAACACATTTACTTTCATAACAAATATTCCATAGTTTCCACTTGATTGACGCATGGATAAGTGAGACGGTCAACGACAGTGTTAATCTAACACATGGCGTAAGAATACAGAAATAAAAAGAGATCCTAAGCAGGGCTTTCAAATGTCTCAACCGTGAACAGTGTACATTTTAGCCTTATAACATTCTGCTCTAGTGTAATATGAATTGCTGCTGCCAGGATTAAACCTGGCTAGTGTTCACTTGTGATTGTAACATCGGTCATGATTCTTGTCACGCTGCCAGTTAGGCTGGTGGTAAATTACCACGTACATGAAAGTATGCCATAATAGCAGCTCATGGCTCGTGGACCCAGTCTTTTGTATTGCAGTTTTAATTACTACAGAAATTTATATACTAATTTTATTGCAAAATGTGTGAAACTGTTCTGAATATTTTATTGCGTTAATTTGTCTTGATCACAATCTACCATATTAGATAACGTATCTGCAAGCTCATATCTTGCAGAGACAGTGGAGAACATTTTGAGTGATCACATTATCATATTAATGAATCTAAATATAGTCTATTCGCGGTTTCTTCGCCCTTTTTGACTCAAACCTTATAGTACAAACGTTTTATACTTGTGTTCATAAGTTACTTTTTTTTCTGTTAAATGAAATGACGTTCATATTTGATCCATAAATTATAATGCTTCGTTTATAAATGATTCGAATTAAAAACGGGGAGAAAATAGGAGTGTTGGTAATGCCTAGTAAGAAGTAGTTCTTATACAAAATCCTGTTACACTTAGTGCGCACGAATGCGGTGCGTTGTCCTTTGGTGTAATTTTTCAGACTTAATTAAGCTTAGTTTGTACGAGGCGGAGGAATATTCTGGAAGTAAAACTTTATCAGGACTTCAGAAAAGTCTGAAGTAACAGTGAAGGAATTATAGTTCCGTATCGCCATCAAGTGTAGGGAGGAACGTTTGTTCTAAGAAAAATTGTTATTAATGGCATCTCGTACCATCGTGAAATACAATTTTTAATAATGTTTAATGTACCTTATGTCGGGACACACCGAGATTGGTCAGTGTCGGTTTCATCGACGTTAATCATCCGCGTTTTAGTAAATCTTAATGGAATCGGTTAATCGTCACAAGTTGTAAGGCCCGTAACAGCAAGGTAGGTCTCGAGAGCCGAGTATTTGCACAAGATGACGGACTGGGCAGCGCAAACGAATTATACAGAGATTTCTAAAAGACTGCACTCAAATGTTAACGTACGGTGGAAAACGGTAGCTGATGCCTCGCCACTGCTAGCGAGGACAGGTTTCTGGGAAACAAAACTTCTTTTACAGTGATGGTCCAGGCTTCTGCCTTGCTCAATACCGGGCTGGGCGGTCTTCTTTTCCCGTTAGTGCCCTATCGCTTAGAATCCCGTAAGAACACGAATACCCGTTCACTTTTAACTACAATCGTATATAGAAGTAGCTGTTCGTCTGGATCCCGATCCTGTAACATTACACGTATCCAAAACAATGAGAATGGTATATAAAAGAAATCAGCGCGAAGTTAAGTTAAACGCACTTATCGGGGTTCACAAGAGGTTGCGGAATCTCGCGATTTCCGAATCCAGGCAAAGCATAATTCAACGTTAAACCAGATTTCATATGGGTGTCTTTGTAGAATAGTCTCCTGAGTGAAATGAATTATCGACACTCTGCCGCTTTGTAAAAGGGATTTGTTGTGTGGTGTGGTTCGTCATTTTCTGTGGCCATCGCCAAGCGTGAGCGAAAAAGTATTTACTTTGAGAAGTTTTAATTTGTTGGTGTCAAGAAATAGCTCAAGTATTTTGTTAATTGCATAAGTCAGAAATTATTTCGTATCAGTGGCCGACAAGTGATTTAGTGAAGTAATTATCGAAAGTTCGACACGTGTTTAGGAATTATGAAGTGAACAGTAAGTGTTTGTTTTTTATAAATAGTGTTTCCGTAAATTATTGTTGTTAGAATATTTGAAATGTAGTTGAAATTTAAAGAAACCTTGTTTTTTACCCTAATTTACTATATTGAATTTTTAACGAATTTTACGTGGAACGTTAAATTTGCTGTACATATTTGCATTGTGCATTTCGTATATCGGTATTATCAGTGACGCAATTATTGTGTATTGTTCTTGCGGGAGGTTTTCAAATGTACGTGGCCTAAATAAACGCACTTTTAGTGTAGTTCATTATATAATAAATACGATGGTATTTGTGTTATTTCTCGCATCGGTACGAACAGCGACATGTTTATCGCATTTAGTTCTTTCGATGAAAAAAAGCTATAGTAAATTGAATGCTGTTTCCACACGAACAAAAGTTTTCACTGCAAACAATTAAGTTCCAATCGCCACTCTCTCATTAGAACTGCAAAACAGTCACGTCCGACGAAATACGTTAAACTATAGTTCTCCACCCCACCAATAAAATAAACAAAACCCTAACTAGTATATTATTTGTTCATAACCAAAATAACACCGTTGGGAATGGCAACCAGTTATAGTAGCATAAGTACTGGACAGAAGTTGGCACTCTTTCATTCAACGCGCTGCCATTGGATTCGTAGATAGTTTTCTTCGCCGTCAGAACAGCTGTGACGGGGGCATTCATCGTGACGAGAACTATACTATAGCGTGAAGATGCTTGCCAGGAGATCGTGACTATTTAGCGCCTGCCTTTTAACGATTACTCGTGTGTTTACTGATGGTGTGCATGGTGCGTGTCTGCTAATGACAGCTTTGGCCTTGGCTGGCGATGATAAGGTCGTCTTTTTGTTCCCCTCTGCCTTGTTTTCATTGCCCAGCCTCTAGAGTAATGTTTTTCATTTGAAATGTTTCGTATGCTACTGGATTTGCAGTAATCGTATTGTTAGAATTCCGGTACTAAGTGTCACTGACTGTATGTAACTTGGTTCTGCGAATGGGCCTAGCGTTTTAATTAAATTACTTAAATAGTGGACCGTAGTTGTATCTTAAATTAATAGGCGAAAAATGACATAGTACTGTTTTCAGTAAATAATAACCGGCCAAGGATTGTTTAAGAGAACGGTGTTCGCGCATCGTAAACGTAATCTCAGCTCTGGCCGTTACGTGATTTCGTCATAAATTTTCCACAAACACCAGGTAACAGGTTTCACATTCACTAACGCCAGTACACTGCAGATATACAGTTACTCACCTACATTCCCCATGATTAAGCGCGTATGTCATACATTGCTCTTGAAAAAAGAACAAAGTAAAATTTAAAAATAAAAAAAAAAACATGCCAGGATAACATTTTAAATATTTGTAACAAATAATTGTTTATAAACCTCGTACCAGTTTACCATGTTTTATTGAATTTGTAATTCTGTATTTTACTTTTATAAGATACATATTCAGTTACGTACCACCAAATGACGTGTTTTGTATCTGATTATATGAATCAACAGAATAATTTGTATTACCAATACTGGAACATATTATCAAAATACAAAAAGGTGCCCATAAAAATAAGTTCACATGCAGTCCTCTATTTTAATATTTTGTCACTACCATTTACCACCTGGTAAATATTCAGAAAAAAATTTGTCTCCAGGTTGTACATTTAACTACAGTAAAACTGTGTGTTAGACACTTAATGTCGTCACTGCGATTCCTTGTAATCTAATTTAGGGTGTGTGTGTGTGTGTGTGTGTGTGTTTATATATATATATATATATATAACATTGGTAACCAATAAAAGCATAATACATTTTACTGCGAATTTTTTAACTTCAACATAGTTGCCATTGTTTCTAATCTGTATTAACTTATCACGCCAAATGTAAAATATCCCCTCCTCTCCCGTCTGTATAATTGCCAAATTAAAATGAGTGGCATTTGGCTTAATAAATTAATAAATGAAATTAAACATTGGTGTGTTGCTGTTTAGAGGAGACGCCCGTGTGTTTTACGTGATTACGTCTGCATTAGCGAGTAATATTTTTCTTGGGGCTCTGAGAATGAAATGAAAGTAACAAAGTGAATGCTTAATATTTATGGCTTAATTCGGCATATATAGATGAGGATTATTCGTTTGGCACTAAAATCAGCGCGTAAGTACAGTCGGGAGATATACTGCCAGAAAATGTTCGCCCGCGCCCATAATTGCTGTCAGTCGTCGCGAGCCCCCAATTTGCGCCTTGCGCATGCGCGGTTCCAACTCAAGCTCATGCTCGCATCGTATCCAAATACCCGATTGAACGAGGCCACATTTATTTCAGTCGTTTTATTCACGCCTTTACGGTGCCGGAACGAACGAACCACCTTGCTTTCATCGCAATTTACAACCCATATGTCGGTCTGATTTTAAAGACGTATTCCCGTTGAAAAGACCAGAAAACTTAACTCACTTGTTTCCACGCGTCTGAATTATGTCGCCTTCGACAAAAGTTGACCCTATATGTATAAACCACCCTTCACCGTGTAACGGGTTGGAAGGAAGTGCTTTGTAACTTGATGGTGGCATCGTCAAGCACAACGTTGTTTACTTTCGAAGGAATACGAACTGTAATGGCGCGGCGATTCCTTTGATGTGCGCGTATCCATTCCGTGATTGGCTGCGCGGAGGCTCTGAGAACGGGTCTGGTGTCTTGATTGGCTACTGCGTACTGTCAGATTTTTCTTATTGGCTGGCAGGTTACCAGGCGCTGTTTGGCGAGCGGCATTCGCCATGTTGCTGGCTAGTTACGCCATGTTCCTGGCGTGTGCACAGCTGGAGTTCGCAGTATAAGCTGTTGTTTAACCTCTGTATTCGTAAGTAGGCTAAAGGCTGTTCACGATAAAGTAAGCACTTTTGAAATCAACCTTAGAAAATAGTCATTGCCCATACCGTATGTATTTTAACGGGCGCCCTGAGTGACATGCGCCCGGTAAAGTTGGCAACGGTGGAGGGAAAATAGTTCCTTATCTTAACGTCTATTAGAAAGGGTTAGGTAACCATTTGTGATAATTCAAACTACGTTTTACTCTATCGGTTCTTTTTAACGCCTCAGTGTGTAAAAATTAACAGATTTATAAAATCTTTACTTTTCTAATAACTTCGCAGTTTCACTTGACAGGCCGGTCAAGTGTCGACACATGAATAAAGTGATGAGACTCATGACAACGTTAATTTTACATAAGGCGTAAGAATACACAACATGCATGTAAGTAGATCTTAAGCAGGGCTTTCAAAAGTGTTCACTTTATCGTGAACAGCCTATATAGTCTGTGGTGACGGCGTCTGTAGTGGCTGCCTGGTCAGGAAGGATGCGCTAGAGGCGGAGGGGTGTAACGATGCGTCGTAAGTGGGAAGGGCGGTGGGGTTGGCCAGCGGCCAGCGCGAATACTTTGAGAAACACTCACCACTTGGCCGCGATGGCCCAGTGAGCTAAAGATAGGGCGCGCTGTCGCGGAGGTGATCGACATTGTGTCTTCCGCACGTCGCGGTCGGCGGTGGTTGCTGGCCACGCCACCTTCCAGTCTGCAGCCTCGCTCGCTGTTACGATTGGCTGGTTCGTGGGCTGAGCCAGGCCAGGGTCCTGTCCTTGCCGCTCATTTCACACCCCTCGTGTACGCCGAAGAGCTGCTGTTTGACGTACAATTCCAACTTGATTTTGGTTTGGTTTTAGCTCATAATGTTGCGCCTCTGTGCTTGTGACCATCATGCAGTGTTGACTGCCGGATAACAGTACTGCTCCACAAACTTATCAAAAGACTAGTGATTGAAGCGCTGTAGTCTCAAGTGTGGTATAGGCTTTTCACGGTTAAGTAAGCACTTACTAAGGCCGTGCTTTAAAGTTCTTTTCAGCGTATTTGTATCTTTCCGGCAATTGAAATCTAAACATAGTGTCATTGTATAGCTCCCTCTCCAAAGTTAACATATAAGCTCACAATAAAATATAATTTTTTGGTTTTTATATCTTCTGGGAGGTCTTAAAAAGTTATCTTGAATAGTCTATATGTTTTCAGTTGCTTGGCCGAAGGTGTAGTGGGAAGAATAGACATTTGAACAGGACAGTCTGTTTCACAACATGTTTACGCGTATTCCTGCCACTGTCAAAGCAAGAAATATTGTAACTTCTACTTCACACCACACCACTTCTTCGATTTACGATTTCACTGGTATGCCTGGTGTCGCGTGGTTTTGTTTGTTGGTGTTACTTTTATCACAGGCAACGGCTTGCTGGGAAAGTCTACCGTTTTCATGTAAACTGCTTTTACGTTGTTTCATCTGAACTGTGTATAATAAATAGTAAAGAATAGGGGAGGGAAATTCTTTCTGTTTCACATACAGTGATTCTCTTTAACACTCAGACATGTCATATTTGGATGGTTTTATTAATTGTACCATTTTCAAACAAAACATTAATACTTTTATAAAGAAATACATTCGTCTCATGATGCAATATTAATATTAAAAGGTCTTATCTTGAATGGTAAAATAAAAATAAAATGTTTTGTGAGTAGTACTACGTTATCGCACTCACGTTAACATTCTGCGGCCCAAATATCCAAATAAATAGCACCTTGGAAGAAAAGAACGGACAATACCTAGTACTTCGTAGCACATCCTTTCGATTTATGACCTCTCTCAAGCATTGTGGCACGTTTGAAATTAAATTTTCTTGTGTCGTCAGTCTCAATATGACCCCATTCCTCTAGAATTCGTTTTATTATAGTTTAGTCTTGGAATGCACGAGTGTACTGCGCACTCTTCATTTGAGTGCAGTTCATAGATTTTTGATTGGGCTGAGGTCTGGGCTTTGTGGAGGTGTTTCAATTACTACGCGACAGTTGTACTGCAGCCAACTTCGCAATTATAGATGTGTGCTTTCCGTCATTGTCTGGATAAATTTTCAAACTATCTTTGATGCCCAGTTTGTCCGCGCTTTCATGCAGCCTCTCTTTCAAAATGCGGAGATAGTCTTCTTTCCCCATAGTGCCATTAATTCTTCATTTAACCAACCCCAACTGAAGCCATGTATGCCCAGATCATAATGATGCCGCTATCATGTTTTATAGTGGATTGTAAAAGTGTGTTTTCTATCTGTGTATTTGGCTTCCGCCAAACATCTTGCCATCAGAGTAAATATTAAATTTGCTCTCGTCGGTAAAAATGACGACATTCCACCAAGATTTATTTTTATTAACAATGTGCAAACTGCAATGTCTTCTTTCTGTTTACTTCACTAATGAATGGCTTCTTTCTGGCAACTCTATGCCGTTCTATCTTTGTTTCCTAAGGACCCCGCAGACTGTCTCAAGATGGACCGTCTTAACACGCCTGAACAGTTCTGCTGCTAATTTAAGTGCACTAAGCCGGAGGCGTTTCTTTATCTTACTAATCAATATACGTTCTTCTCGCTCGGTGAGTTTCTTAGGCTGACAGTTTTGAGATACTGAATCCAACCTGTTTTCCGTGTTGAATCGTCTTGCTCCTTTTTAAAACGTTTACAAAGTTGGTACTCCTCAGTTATGACGAAGACACTGAGTAACATCTGGACACCGATATTTGTATAGATCATTCAACGAAAGCAGTTGGCATCTGTGCAGGGACGAATGTTGCTATTGGAACGTAGCCGCGTGACGTCGATTCTCCGACTAGTGGGTCGCCAAGAGTGCTGCACCGGTTTGGCGATTCTCTTTACACGTTGTTCCATTATTTTCCGTGGATCAGCGTCGAATTGAAGTAATAGATCAGTCCAGCCTGGTCGTGCAGCATAGTTATTATACCGGGACTGTTTATGTGGCCTTGGGACAAAGTTGGTGGATGTTAGGACATGACATGCTGCTATTGAGGTGTAATATTAACCTGCCATTTACAACGTTCACAGAATTTATGTGATAATCGCAAGAGTTTTAACTTGTTTGCGTACATCTTGGCGAGTTGGGCAATGGCCTTGCCTTGTAGAATAGTGTAAGCGTTATTCTTGAATTGATCTTCGAAAAAACACGTAAGGTAGGTAATGTAATGTGGGTAATATTCAACACGTAATAAAAACCGTACATTTAACTTGGTTTTTAACTTGTGTGGGTACGTGAAATAAGTTAAATTTTTTGAGAATATAAATAATACATATTTAATCACCAGCCTCGCCTTCGTAATGCCTTGTCAAAGTTATGTGCAGAGACTAACATAGGGCACTAAATAGGGTGGGTATACCAATCTCACCCCTTCCCCATTCCGACTGTACAATGTTTGTAACCTGCTTTTTAAACAATAACAACGTGAAATGAAGTGCTATAGTCAGTCTGATTTGTTGGTACACGAATGTTACCCGCTGAAATTTAATTGTTCAGAACACATTGAAATTTGTTTTATATTAGTTAGAGGCACCATTACAATAGTATTAATAACTGCCCTCTTCCAAATAACCATAAATTGACGCCCCTGAACACTAAACGGCCCAACGTCATACATGTGTGCACGAGGTAGGACTCGAACCGTCGTCAGGCCATTCGATAAGCAACGAGTGATACATACTAGCTTGTGTGGTCATGCAAGCCTGACTCACGGTCTGGAAGACAGATAATAGTTGGTTTGATACCCACCTGCTGCATAAGGATTCAGGTTTCTGGGCGTTGTTTTCCAGGTGTATTCTTTACTGGAGCATTTCCTCAATGTGTAGATCACCACTTTCCCATCCCATGTTGTCTGTCTTCGCCACTGCGTGAGGAAGGCAACTTTACATTTGCATTAAATTAATTTAGTGTAATGTCTCCCTTGATGCCGAGGCCGCTGAGACGTTACGTTTGAAGTGCGGTGTTCCGGGTTTGAATCCTTTATAAGACACGCATGCACGTGTGTATTCTGAATTGAAGTTTTGAATATAGTAGTATAAGCCTCCCATTTTCCCTTGTTTAACTTAGCAATATAAAAGTTGCGTTAATGAGCAACAGTACAAATAAATCTGATTCGCTTGCTCTTCAAAGGTACTTATTGCACTAAAATGTAACTTATAAATAGTAAAGTGATACTGTTTACTATAGCGTTTCGTGACTGCCAATTTGGATTACATCATACTTGTGGCGAGTAAATTATTTCCAAAATGTCCTATTTAACTTCGCTCTTCGCCGATGTTCAATTCATGATCTGTTACGATTAGTCACGAGAGAGCAACGAACTCGCGTGTCACTGAATACAAAACACTTTCAACCCACGTGTACTCGAAACGTATTCAGTTCCCAGACCGCTACTAAACAAACAATAAAAAAGCGCAGCGCGAGGGTTTGTGCATACAGAATTACGAGAACACTTTCATTGTGACTTGATAACTCGCACGCTTGTACGTGTAAGACAATTCTTCGCTACACTCACACACACTCACACAGAGCTTGATTTGGAGTTCATGATAAAGATTTGTAAATTTTTCCAAGTTTTTTTAGTCTGGTACGGGTTCACACGCTTCTGCGAATGTGCATTGTTTTGCTGAAAATACTGAGAACTTGCAGTCTGATGTGCCCCGAAAATAATTTTTGCACTTGACAAAAATACTCATTGTCGTTTGTTAGCACGTACTAGAGGCTTCACTTACTCTATACATTACCTGAACTGGACTGTGAAATGTATACCCCTTTATAGCTGCCAAACTATCTTGAGTGCTGTAAACCTTCGCTTAAATGTAGTTTACATTATATTTGGCGAATATTTTCTGGCTGATATGCCAAATTAATATAAACTTCCGTCTATAAAGACACACATTCATTTCATACTCAGGATCCAAATTCGAAACCACCTGATTAATTGTTAATGACCATTTGATTATCCTTTCTTCTTGCTAATAATTAACTTTGCATTTTTTTTTCTCGTAAAACCGTTTGAATTCTGTTGGAGTAACAGTAGCCCAAAACCAATTAAGTTGTGAAACTTTTTAATTAAAATTTATTTAAACGTTAAAAAGTGTGTCAGATTTACAGTGTGTGTCAGTATTGCGTGAAAGTAGATATTAGTAGCCTACTGCAATATACAGTATTTTTTATCCTGTACTTTGAGCGAGATCCCGGTAGTCTCCTACACAGTTGAAACTATTATTACATTTTTTTTATGGTACTTTGATAGCTTCGCTGAAAGTTATGCTACTGGATGTAGATATTTGCGTCGCGTTTTGGTGGTTTCCGGGTTTCTACTGCGGCCACGCTTTAGTCCTAAGGGAAGAACGATCGACAGTCTATATTTGCAGCTGACCAGGGCAAGAGCATTACCCCTACATGCAGGTGATTAATAAAATATCGAATAGGAGTATCGGTGGAATTTTTGTAAGCCATGGTTGGATTTTAATGTTCCTGTAGTGAGTAATAAAATGCACATTTACGAGGTTCACTGTAGCCCTGCAGTAACTTGTGAAATCGTCAAAGAAACTATCCACATTTTTTTTTTTAAGAATAGTTGATGTTAAATAAATGTACTTGGTTGTCATCTCAAGTCATGTTTTTGTATTACTGATAACGGGCTGCGGGTTATCTTTCAATTAATTTTTCTTGCCTTGAAATGATTACTTGTATTTTGACTGCTGACGATATTAAATTTTGGTTATTGCATGGATGTATTGGTATATAAGGTAGATCTATTTACTGGAAGGTATTTATTTTTATTTATATGAAAAACCTTAGTAAATCGTTAATTTGTTAAATATGAGCGAAATATGTACTTTTATAATAGATTTTTTATTTTTCTTAGCGGTGCCATAAAATCTGTATAGGCCACTTTGGTTCATGCAATCTGACTTTACCAAAAAAGTAGCCTGCTTTTTGGTTGCAGTTAATTTTACATTTTTTGTTTGCTGTAAATGGTTTTTTTTTCAACCTGCTTTGCGTAATACTATAGGCTGTTCACGGTAAAGTGAGCACTTTTTAAGGCCCTTCTAAATTTTTCCTTTCACCCAATTTCTATCTTCTTGCTGCTGTTTAATATAATCATTGCAGTGTGACCAATAAAGACAGTGTATACATTTCACCACTCTCAAAAGTTAACGCCTAATTCTGCAATAAGATATATTTATTAGCGGTTAATGCCTGTTTGTAGGGCCTTAAAAAGTGATCAGTTTGCCATGAATAGTCTATAGGAACGTTATTGGGGGACGACTTGACTAGCGAGTGAAATCGCTTCTAAAAAAAAAAGTGTTTCGCCCTCACGTTGGAGAGGAGCGGGAGCACACGATCTTTTGTTTGGCAGTCATCCTGGCGTTTACAACACAGAAGGCAGCCGTCTGTCATCACTTGGTTACCTCAAATTCCAACAGCTGTTTCAGATAATGCGGCAGTGTAGCACACCGCGGAAATGTCGTAGTTCAGAAGAGCAACTAGCCATTATATCACATTTTGTAATCCTATTTCATGGGGACAATAAAAAATGTAGGGCGCCGTACGCCAGTCTTATTACTTAGTGGTTTTTAAGTCGCCCTGAAGAGCGCAAGACCTTAGTAAGGGAATACTATTTATTTAGTAACCGGCCATGGTCTGCATTCCGTCCCAGTATTCACCCGGAGTGATTTAGGAAAACGGTGGAAAACCAGTCAGGATGGCCGGACTGGTAATAGTAGTCGTTTCGTTTTTCCTAATCCTGTTTCATGTGGCTGTTTTGGTTGTAGTGCATCTCGATTTGGTGATTAATTTGGTCACTAGGAATTTGCTTCTTCACTTCATCAACGAGTCTCCAGTTTTTATCAAATTCATGACGATGTGGCGGGAAAATGCAAAATGGGTACAAAGACATATCACAACTGCAATATGGTCCAACAGTGTAGAGCAAAATATCGCATATCGCGATAATAGTGATATGATATGCAACATTGGCGATATCAATATGACCTATATTTGCGATGGGATGCCTATGTTTGCGGTACCAATTTAACCGACGTATGTGATGCCAATTACAATATTTGCTATACCAATTTAACCGATATTTTTGCTATACCAAGTCAACCGACATTTGCGATACTAATTTAACATATATATCGTCATAGATATTGCATTTTTTATCGGATCTATATATTTAACAGATAGCGATATTGTCAACCAGTTACTGGTCCAATAGTGGGCGAAGTCCTAAGAAGGTTTGAGCCCTTCCCTTTGAGCTTGATTTTTCGCTGGATAAAGAGATTATCCTTGAAAAAAATTACGTTGTCAATAATGCAGTATTACTGTAGGAATTATGTAGCCTACAGTAACAGGAAAATTAAAAATGTAATTGGCCATCTTATCTACTAAGTATTGACATTGCTTTAAATCTCAATGCGTACTGGTATTTATGTGGATTAAATGTAATTCATAATGCCCCATCCATTACTTCAGAATGATTTTCTAGTTCCGTCATCGTGGTAAACATGTTTGTAAACGATATTGCAAAGTGTAAATGCAGTGTATAGCAGGGCGCTAGCATACGCCCGGGCTGGGCACGTGGCCGGCCCACGGTGCAGACGTCTTACTGTTGCTACGGCGGCGGGAGCAGGGCAACTGCTTACCATGTCATGAAAGTCGAATGTAGCGACCAGCGATACGAACCTCGCGCGCCGGTCGACCTACCTGTGCGACCACCATCACCACCACCTGTCATTCATTGAGTGAATGGCCGACCGATTACCTCATCTGCTGCGAGCTTTGCGGCGGAAACGGTTGTTGGCGAATGGCAAGCTTTGCCAGGGTGTGATTAATTGTATTTTGAGGGAACCAAATTTACAAAACTTGAGCCGAGCGTCTAAAACACTAATTAAATAGTTAAAGTTTTTATTGTACTCCGAACGAGGGGTGTATGGATACGGATACGCCTTACTAACGAAAGCTGCACAAAGCATCGCTAAACTGAGCGCCACACAGCCGCAATAAAGATATATGTAAAAAAAATTAAGTTCGAAATTAACCCATTCAGATTTCACACAAAATGGCTCAACTCTGCCGAATAGGCCCGCAGTGTCTGATTAACTGTCATGTCTGTTTCCCTTCGCAATACGGCGGAAGCCAGTGAGTGGTCTCAGGGTGGATAGTGTCGCGGACAATGGGGAAAACCTCGTAGTGAGAGAATTCTGCATTTTCTGGAAAAGCTTGGGAAATTTATTCTAGGTCAAGAAATTTACAAAGTTCTTAGAAGTGCATTTATCAATAAAATTAATTTTGGATTTTAGAATCTGTATCTACTACATGCCAGCTTATGAAATGTGCTATGCATTATTTTAGTTTATTCCATGTAGGAGTATTAAAAAATTTTTGGGGGCCAATTTTGTTGTTGTTTGTGAAATCATAATATACTTTCTGATACAGCAAACGTTTACAAAGCAGATAATGCGATTTGATTTTGCCAATAAAACATTGGCTCAAATAATAATGTTACACGCTGCAGCTGGAGCCGGGTGGCTGTCCGGGTTTTTTCCTTTGGGAGGGGGGGGGGGGGGCATCCCGACTCTCGCCTCTTCCTGGAACGACGCGCTCGCTGCCTGGTTGGCCCGCTTCTGGGAAGCCCGTGAATAAAAGCGAGACTTACTTGCTTCACAGCCCCCCCTACCCCCGCTGGAGAAACCGAAATGGGGCGCAGTAATATTCCGGGCATTAGGACACTCGGCGCAACTTGGGAATTAGCGAAATTTCTGGATGACTGCCTATGACCTATTAATACAAACGACAGCGGGACTGCGGGTATTCTTTGGCGAAGGCCATCTGGCCAGTGGAACAGTAACGGGAATGTTACGGAATTTGTTATAATGCTACTGCTAGCCATCCTGGGGCCATGTATAATAGAAAGTAGGATGGTTTCTCTACATCTCGGATGTTAATGCATAATGGAGGAATATGCAAACAGCCGCTATTTATAGAACAATTATTTCTTCTAGAAGTTGCAAATTCTGTAAAAAGATCGGAAACACTAAGTTATTCAAACACGTATCGTCAAAATGATCTATCACTGTATTGATTTTACCTAACAGAAGTCATTTTCATTAGGATGCCTTATTACAAATAGGTGTGGGTCATTAAGTTTGTGGGGCGTTACTGAAAACGACCAGTTGCTAACGCCAACAAAATTCGCCTCCGTCGTATGAAACCAGGGAAAAAGCCTGTGTTTTCATGGTATCCACGATGACGTTCTAATTAATCGTACATTAATTTAGAATTCTCAGCGATAGCTAAAAAAAAAAAAAAACTATGGCATCCACAAAGTTGGTGTTTACCCGGACAAATTTTTTTATTGTCACAGCTACAAAATCTTATGTTTACCACAAAAAAGCCCGGCAGGGTCAATACCGACAAAACACATCGGTCAGCAGAAAATATATTTTCAATAATATATGTTAATTTTGGTTTTTATTAATATTAGGTAAAGTTTTCATATACCTTAAAAAAATTGAAGGAATCAGAAATAATTGCCATGAGAAAACAATGCCCAAAATATCTGCTGCCGTATATCTCTTAAATCCTAGTCTAGAATTACTGGACGATCTCAAATAAAGCCTGCGATAAAATTGTGCAATGTGTCCCGATTGGAAAAGCGGGCTTTATACCATGCTTGAGCTGCGAAAACCGGTTACATACCCTTGCAGCTTTTATTGAGATAGGATTCTGAAGGTTTGTGAGGACATTTAGTGGTACTTGTCTATTTTACTACTGCCTATCACACTTAGAGATAACTTTTATATGAGTTCCAGTAGTATAAGTTTATCTAGCCGGTGCCAAGACGAGAGCGCTATCTTCAGCAAATGTGCTAAGTTTTCTCCAAGGTTAAATGTGTGGCGACTGTGATTTTATCAAAGTTTTTTTTTTGTTAAATGTTATTTTATATAACATAGTAGTTGTAACTGCAACAAGCTCTGATCTTTGTTAGCAGAAAATAATCTCGTTTCGTGCTACGGAATTTTTGGAAATATAATATTGAGTTTTTAATAATTAGTTTGAAGTGTAGGGTGCGTCCTTTTATTCGTAGTATTACCTATTCGTATAGCGGGCATTGTGGTGAAAATTCAGTTGTACGATGGAAAAAAATAAATAAAATCAAAAACAAGATTAGGAAAAAATATAATAAAAAATATGACGACATAGCAGTGCTGCTTTAGTAGATGTGAACATTAATGGCAGGAATGCGTCATGTTAACTTACAGTATAAAATCAGTTTTTGCTTTTGTAAAATATCTGAAGATTCTTGGGCTGCTTTTCGGTATTTGTGGTATCCTTAAAATCAGATAGTTATTTACTGGCCAGAGAAAAAGAGGTGTTGTGCACATAAGAATTTTTTCAACTCTCTCCCCCTTCCCCCGGTTACACGCACGCACGCACTTCTGATGGGTTAGAGGATTCATTGCAGATACTAAAATTGCATTCTACTGCAGACTCTTGCAACTTGCACGATGGTTTGCATAACAACTTCACAAGAAAATTTTTCGTACGTCAAATTAAGTATCTTTCGATATATATCGACTTTACTTCTCTTTATAATCAAACAAGCTATTTTTCGGACATAATTGGTAATTTTTGTACAAACTATTTGGTGGTGTTATTTTATTTGGCCAGTTACGAGTACTTATAATCACAATAAAAAAGTTTCTTGTCGTTTATCCCTTTTCCGCCATTGGAATTTCTGAGAAATAATATTAATACGAACACAGTTCACACTTTGCAGCAGAGTAATGAAATGGGTATTAAATATGGGACTAGCATTATGCAAGCAGTAGAAGTATTTGGTTGGAATTTGGGGAGGGGGGGGGGTAGAGGCACCCACCCTACTGTATTGTTGTCCGTGATGGTGTCATCTGCAGGAGGGTGCCATCCCCAGTTTTCCGCCGAGCGCTAGCAAACATTTCTGCCTGTGATGAATCATCGTAAAAATAAACTTAGACAATCCAATGGCCGGGACGCCTGGCTGCTAGTTCACAAAGGTACCCACCCCACCACACACTTTTTCATACCCCAGTTTGTTAGGAATGTGCTGGTAGGGTTGGTGAAATATTTCAGGCAGTAAAGTAGCATAATACCTTACTTTTAGATTGAAAATGATCCCGAGATCAGTTTTAGCTGCAGGCGCAGCTGTGTAAGTATAGACAGTTCATGGTAAACAGAGCACTTTAGAAATTCGTGCGTAACATCTACTTGTATGCATAGTGTGTAATTCCACCACAGTCAACATTGCCATGGACCTGACCACTTTATCCATGCATCAGTCAAATGCGAAACACTTATATTGTTAGAAAAGTAATTATATTGCAAATTTTGTAATGCTTACACTTATATACACGAAGAAACAAAAAGTAAAAATAAGGAAATTTACTATCCACAAATAATTCAACGTTAAGACATGGGATTATTTTCCTCCGTCATTACCAAAGTGACTGGGCACTTTCTAGTCAATGTGCCCGTTAAAATATAAACGGGTATAGGCTATTCACTTTAAAGTGAACACTTTTGAAAGCCCTCTTCGACGCCATATTGCGCACAACTAGCTCCTTTTTGTTCATTCGTCTGTTTAGTAAATATTGCGGATAAGATGGCGTTCACAAAGATTGTGCGAGAAAGACAGATTTAAAAGTTTGTCTATATGCACACCACACGAAATACACACATCTAAACAATAATAGTCAATAAATAAATTTTATTTTAGCCTTAAAAGTTGACTTCCTAGTGCGGTGGAATATATACACTGTGTTAATTACTTGCACGACAATATTTATTTTTAAAATGTGGTTAAAGGATGAAATATGACCGAAAGGAAAAACGAGAGCCTCAAAAGAGCTAATTTTACCGTGAACAGCCAATAGGAGCAATGGCATTTTTCGACGCTTGATTTCAAAAGTGGTTAGTTAACCATGAACGGCCTATAACAGTGGTTGGCCTGGTCGTGCGTGATCTTGACGCGAGGTAGGAACGCGACACGACGGCGCGCTATGCAGAGGTTTGTGAACCCGCGCCTATCATGTCAGAACGTCGTCGTCACGGCACGTGCCACTACTCTCTTAGTCTTCCGGGCGACTAACTGGACATGGCTGTGCGCCCAGTCCTTTGGGGAAATGAGTGGGCGGCTCTTATGAGGACTGTGCAATGAAACGTTTTCTGTGAAATCGTAGTTTGCGTTTAAACTCGGATCTTGGCAAATAAAAGTTATAGAAATACGACTTTTTACAGGAAAGGATAAAAAAACTATTGTCTATATCGCTATCGTTTTACTTTTATCATATTAAGTGTATTAACGGAGAAACAATTCGTGAAAGTGGTCAAATATCGCATTTATAAAGCTTGCCCATGCAGTTTCCTTAAGCGGTAAGAGAAAAGTACGATTATACGCACGTATTTTGATCTGTGTACTTTCATCGCGTATAATAAAACCACTATGTTACAGATTTAATTTGCACAGTACAGCGTTAGGACGGAAACACTGCACGCCTTGCGCATAGGAGTGATGAGGTGCTAGGAGTGCGTGTTTTGTGTCACCCGTATGGCTTCCTCAAGCTACATAGTCCCCTTAACAACGAGGTCTTGAGAGCCGATAAGGGTGAATGAAATGGTTGGAGGGGGGCCGATCAGCGGTTTCGTCCGACACTATTCGTACATGCGAAAATCCGGTAGTGACCCGGCCGGAAATTAAACCCGGTTCGCCGTGGTGGGAGGCGAGCAAGTAAACAGCTCAGCCACCGCGGTCCTCCTATAGGGAAGTGCTACTTGACTAGGGTTACCACACGTTCGGCAAAAAGAGCATGTGTCATCATTTATTTGCGCCCGTCCGGATTTTCCGTAGTGATAAAGAATGTTTGCTTTTCTGACTTGAAGATGGAGACGTTTAAACATTTACATTTTAGATGTCATTAAACTAAGCATTTTCATAAGTTATTTTTTATTTTAAATCGTAATAATATTCTGCTGGGAAATTAAACCCAAGATGTACGCATGCTTTAGACAAACTGAAGTATTGAAGCTAGTGTTTCATAAGTCGGTAATTTACATAAACTAAAAGATACTTAATGCTCCCGCATACCTGGTTGCAGTGTGTATGAAATAAACGTTTTTTCCGCGAAATTATTAAACGTGCGTCCAATGTGTTCATCAACGAAAGGAACACACACTTTAGACGAGGACTGTTGAGTACTGTTGCAGTGCAGGTCGCTGCCCAGTGTGTCCTTCACGTGGGAAGGCGCCGAGAGCTGGAGGTTAAGTTTGTAAAGTTAGACGAAACGAGCGGCCTATCATATAGGACGCCGCCGCGCACACTTATAAACTTATCGCAGATTGCGCCTCTCTGACCCTGAGAAGCTCATATTTCTCTATTTATCACGCAGCAATGTCGTCAACGTCATTACCTTTCCCAGAGCAACTTGGAATGCCGAGAACGTTCTAGATGGCACCTACCTCGAGTATAAATATCGCTTGGGACCCGTTGAGTGAATGAGTGATTAAGAGCCGAGAGTTTGGCGACCGTAAGCGACAGTTGGGCGATGCCGGAGCGGCGAGGGACGACTGCAGTGATCTGCGAGAGTGTGTCGGCGAGTTTGTGTGCAGTGAAGAGTGGGACTGATCTGCGGGTCTGTGGAATGGATGCGTGAGTGAAAAGACATTCGGGAAGATGGAAATAGACAGTTTTAACTAAACGTGTGGAAATAATTGGAGCAGTTTAAGGTACATTAGCAATAGTACAGAGTGCGATAAAGACTTCAGTTGAAATGGAGATAGTAAATAAGGCTCGGTCTCACCTATTATGCAGAAATTGATCGTTTTGCGTCATAATTTCGACTTCATAGTAAATACTGACAATGTACGATTATAGAAAATTTTCATTTTACGAGCTGTTTAATATATTTGTGCTGAAATTTAACTTTTATCTTGTAGTCGTAGAAAGTCGAGAACATGTGTATATTTTATAAATAAGTTTTCGCCTTTTTGCAAGCAGGAAATAACACACAGTGCAAATTAGAAAAAAAAAAAAATTAAACAACCAGTAAATTGTAACTTTTTTTTATAATCAAACCTTTTCAATAACACGTCTGAAACTGAAATTATGAAACGAAAACTAAGTATTTCTGCAAGGGGTGTAGCCGAGCTCAATAAGAATAATACGAGTTAATAGGACGTTCAGAATGGTAAATGACAGATGTTTGTTTGTAGCATTGAGAATAAATATAATAATTTAATTTAGTTATTTTGTTTTTATTAAGACCTCCATCCCTCACGAACACGCCCCTGAGACATTACTTTCCTATCGTCATCCACGTTAGAAACACCATTTAAAAACACTTTAAAACGTCTTTAAAAAGTCTTTAAAAAAAGGCCTTTTCCGAACGCTGTATCTAAAAAATATACGCACCAGGTACATACAAAACTACTCAAGGGTCATGAACTGAACCTTCCTACAGACTTTCCAGCAATAAAATAATAGGTTCACCGCTGAAAGGTCCCGTAGATACTGGCAGTGCGACAAGAACACTGTCCGTTAGATCAGAACCTTCCCGCTCCTCCGCTTCTCTGCTTCAAACGCGGTATTACTCTCCAGGTGGGCGGGAGTCTTAAGTAAGCTGAATATTCTCTGATTAGACTTAGTAGTTCCAAGGCAGTTACGTAATACTTCAGTTCTGTATTAATAATGACCACGAATTTTTATTTAATTTTTTACATTTAAATGTGACGTAGCTGAAGCGACTGAGGTAGTATTGTCTCAGCTGCATTGAGTTCACGTGCGTACTTGGTTGACATTGAGAATCCGTCGCTCCATAATTTAGGCTCGTTATAGTGTGGGAGTGAAAATATGCATGAATCTAGTTTCGTCATTGCAAATTTCATTTATAGCGTGAAAGGCTGAAAAATGTAACGAGACCAAGGTTTTGTGGCTGATCCTTACTGGTGTTGAGGGGTGTTACCAGGATCGGTAACTTCCTGTTAGTTGATAATGAAAATTGTGGAGATATTGAAACAATTTTCCCAATGTTACAAAAAATAGGGGTGGGGTTGAGATATTCCTATTTATGGTTAATTTGCTACTATTCAATAACCAGTCACAATAACACTATAGACGTTAAAGAACTTAAGTATTTGTGGCTCCAGTTCAGAGATGAATAACTTCAGGAAGTACTAGTATTGAAAAACTGGATCACATGACCAAAATAACTCCTTTAGGTTTCTTTGGATAGTTAGCTAACCTTTTCATTATGAGCACAGGTAAGAGTACTTAAAATTCACGTGGATGAGGTAGTTACTTAATTTCACGCTTGGATTGACTTAATGCCTGAATATAAATGTTTGCAGCCGCCTGAGCAAGGATTGATGGGTTACTGTTTGTCTCGTGAGTTATCTAACTGTAAAATCATGTTTTGTACCAGATTTTAGGTTCCATTGATGCTCGATCTCGGCTAGTACGCTTAAGGTTGTATTTATTCCAGAAGTCTTTGAAGTTGAATGTCTGGAGTGCGTAGTAGGTTAAGTGAGATGTAGATCGAGGTGTACCGAAGGGCCGGGTGGGGTAGGGGAAAATACCCCGAAGAAGCCTGCCGGCCAAAGGCAAGCGAGCTTGACCCCCGCAAAGAGAATCGAACCCTAATCGTCTCAGCGGCCTCTCGCCTGGCAGCAGCCGACCTTTGAAATGCACAAGTCGCGTCGAAACAGGCAAAAGTGTTGCTTCCAGCCTGTCGCCCGCCCGCAAGGTCAGCTAGCTGCTCTGTTGAAGGCCGGCGGCGACAGCCTGGTTGTGCCTGGGTTTATGTTGCTGCCTGTGCTTCTATTCAGGAATGTGGAGACGCAATCGTTCATCGTGCCGAGCGCTATGCGGCTCCTTCAAGGTCAATAGAACGCTATTAAAACCAATCAACCTCTGGTTAAGTATTGTTTATAACTTCGTATCGTATGCATATTGTAATACCAACACTGACAGGTATATTGGCGCAACTACCTGGGCTAGCCGCATTCGGCATATAATGGAGGTCTTAATTATTACGTTAGATGGCTACATTTTGGTTTATAATTTATTTGCAAATAATAAATACACAAGAAAACGCACAGTATCTACCTCCACAATATAATTGCTTACACGGACCTACAGTTTACACGAGTTGAACACATTGTAAACGGAACTCACTACAGTAAAACAACAAATAGCTGACACTAGAAACGTATAATCAGCACCCAGTGTGTATTACATTACAACATAATGTCTAGTCAGTCACCGCCTTTAAGGGGAACACTTAGTATAGGCTAATCATGGTAAAATGAGCACTTTTGAAAGCCCTGCTTAAGATCTACTTGTTTGCACTTTGTATATTCTTCCGCCGTATGTAAGATTAACATTATCATTGCCCTAATCACTCTATTCATGCGTCGCTCAAGTGAAAATGTGCAATTATTAGAATATTCAATATTTTACAAATAAGCTAATTTTTACACTTCAAAGCATTAACAGAAAACAGAAGAAATAATTTAAATCCTCAATAATGATTACATAACACTTTTTATTCGACGTTAAGGTACGGAACTACTTCCCGTCCATCGTTACCGACTTTTCTGGGTGCATGTCACTCGGGGCGCCCGTGAAAATACATGCAGGTAGTGGCAGTGGCATTTTTCTATGGTTTTCAAAAGCGCTCACTTTATCGTGAATAGCCTTTAAGCAATATTTAAACGACCTCAATGCCACATCCGGCCGTAAGGAAGCGTTGCGGCGGCGATGGAAAATAGCGTAAACAAACTTCGCGTGTGCTAACATGTTTCCTCAGAATTTTGAGCGGTGGTATTAAAATTTCAATACAGCAATATGTCGAGAAAAGAGAACGCATTTTGCCGCAGTTTTAAACATTGTTTTACAAAATAATATGTATCGTAAACAGCGGGCTACTTACATCGATCTTTGATATTTTGCCACTTTTCAACGACCACATTTGTTTATATTTGTATCTTTAAAAATGTACACTACAATTATATATATATATTATATATATATTTATATATATAATTATAGTACAACAGTTTGAGACCCATGTGACAACTACGGATACCCCTTAATGCTCGGCTTCACATCTTTTGTTAGAGTAATTGCTGACAACGTAAGATTATAGAAAATGTGTATTTCAAGATTTGTTTAATATTTTTGCGCTTAATTTTATTTTGTGTGTTATCTGCTAGTTGTAAAAAGCCAGGAATATATTTTTATTTTATCAATAAGTTTTTGCCTTTTTACAAGCAGGAACTAACACACAGCGAAAATTTGATACAAAAGTATTAAACAACTTTACATTTTCTTTTGAGATGGTCGTTTCAAACAAAATGTATTCTTCTCGAAATTTTTAAGAGAAGTTCCATACAGCGGAGATTTTCCATAACATGTATGGTCTGATTACAAGGAATTTTTTAAATTTATTATTTACAATAAAAAGTGCATACTGCCTATCTATATTGAAAATATACACTCGTAGGGATCTTCTCTTAAAAATAGAATTCGCGAAGAATACACTTTTGTTTGAAATGGTTATCTTTAAAATTAATGCATGGAGACGAAATTTTCTTAACATTGGATTTCGTATTAAAATTTCGCATTATCTGCGACTAACTTTTCCTCAGATCAAATATTTTTAGATCGCAGGGTTTTTGCGATATGAAATGTCAAAATCATAATTTTACTGTTTTAGAAAGGTACACATATTGAAAACCATCTTACGCACAGAAATATGATAATTGGCATTGAAAGGAGACGCCAAGAACTACTTCAAGACGCCTATAAAATTGTACAAGTAAATGATTTAGCAAATAAAAAAAATTGTTGAAAATAAGGAAATTCGTTCATATGTTTATTTTTGGCTGCATCTAAAATTTTAGAGAACGTTTGCTAAACAAACTTTCATGTTTTTTTTCTACAAATAGTTTTGTTTATTTTATTTGCACATTACAAAAACAATAAAATTTTGTCTTTCATGTTTCCTTTTGCAAAAACCATGCCGTCTAAAAATATTTTATCTGTGGAAAAGGTCGCAGATAATGGCTACAAGTTGAACAATATATGTTTGGAATTATTTTATTAACACATTTTTCCTTGGTCAATTCCCGTTAATCTGGAATGTATGTTTGTTTGTGTGAGGCTGGCGAGGCCAAAATGTCGCGGCCAAAATCTTGATACGTGGTTGGTTGAGGAGGGGGGGGTCGGGTTTTTTCCTCGGCGTGGTGCGAGACCTTGGCTCTTGTTTCACGCAGCCCGCCCACCTGTAGCTTGTGCCTGCGCGTGCCTCGCTGCCGCTGTCCGGCGCCGAGGTACAGTCGCGGCACCGCCGGAAATAGACCGGAACTCTCTCCCGCCTAGGCTGCTCCACATTCCTCCCGACGATGCGGTTCGCTCGCCAAACCTGCCTGCCCGCTGCAACGCCTTTCATTCGCCGCCGAGTGTCCGTCCTGCCTCCGGAAATGTAGTCTTGTAGTGCACTCGAGCAGGGGAGTAGCCAGGAATTTACTTGGGGGCGGGTTACAAATGTCTATTTTTTTGGGGGGGGGGGGGAATGCTATAATAAAAATATATATATATATGCTATAATAAAAATATATATAAATGCTATAATAAAAAAAATATGTACAACCAGAGACGAAACTACAAAATGCTATAAACCTCCGTGTTCAACGGGGATTGCGAATTTTTCTAATGTGAAAAAATTATCAGTTTACTTATATTTAGTTAAAAAATTGTTTACTATTAAATAAGCTAATATACATACGGAACCACGCAATGCCGTAAACATGCTTAACGTTCAGTGGGGATCGCACATTTCTTATATAAGCTATATATTTTAAAAAAGTTGCAATTTTTTTTTAATGTCATTTTCATTTCAAGAGGGGTGTGGTATGTCCCGATCCCCCCCCCCCCCCTCGCGGTTACGCCTCTGCAGTCGAGTGATCCTGCAGGACTAACCGACTGGAACTATTTGTGCTTTTCAAGCCGAGAAGCTCGGGAGCGATAAGGGCGACATTGCTGCGCCATCGCCACTCAGCTCAAGGCTTTGAACTGGCGTGCATTGTTTCCGTCGTGCTGCGTCTACCTACGGGACTTGAAGCAGTTATCCTATCGTTTTATTGGTGGAAAGTCCGTAGGAAGGTTCGATGCGACCCTCGAGTACTGTGGCGGTGGGGATCTGAGGTGATAAGTTACCACAGTACCTTTGTATGTACCTACGTGGTGCGTATACCGGATGTTGACACCAGAGTGGGGTAGATAAGTACAAATGGAGATTTCACAATGGAACCAATAGTCTAACGTCCATAGTTGACCTACTAATGGCAGTAGCAATGTGCAGGGGCGGATATGCAACGTTATGTACGTGGCATTGTAATAAGTCAGTATACAAGTCTGCGTGCCTGATAACACCGCTCAGTACCGCATGGTTGCAGTATCGGTGGTACTACGTATCTACAGTTCCTGCAGGACATGTTACCGGTATACTTGGAGGAAGTTCCTTCAGGCACTCGTGAGGCGATGTGGTTTCAGTAGGACGGGGTCCCGCGCCTCATTTCGTCACTGCGTTTTGCCGGCACTTCGACATGCACTTCCCGAACCCGTGGATAGGTAGGGAGGTCCCATAGCATGGCCACCACGCTCACCTGACATACACCACCTGACTTCTGGCTGTGGGGCCACATCTAATCCATGGTGTATGCCACACAACTTGCTGCACCGCCTGTGTGGCCACGGTGGCGGACTGTTTGAACATAAACAATAAACACACACACTCTGTCCCCATGCCCTCAGCCTAAATGTGTAAACAAGGTGTCATTTCATTGCACTGCCTGTAGTATAGTTGTTGTGATTGCCCACCTGCCCCTGCATATTGCCACTGCCATTAGCGGTTTAACCATGGACGTTAGACCATTGATTCCTTGATAAAATATGCTCCATCTGTACTTACCTACCCCGCTATGGTGTTTATTATTATTTGTTCGTGAACATCCAGTATTTAGAGATGCAGTGCTTAGGAAAAGCCGGTTATTAACTATGCTGGCAGGACTCGTGGTGCTTCTAACGTGTGTGACATCTTGAAACAGCTCAATAGACTTCGTCTGAAATTTAGGTTATCACCCTATTGGATGCACGTTTAGTAATTAAAGCGAATAACGTGTTTTTTAAACGCAATTCCTGTGACAGGTAAGCAGGCGGAATTTACTTATTTAAATGTTAGAAAAAATATATTATTTTTTAAATAATTAATTTAGTTTATGCCCTACTTCCATTTTTGATGCTTGAGAACGAGTATTAAAAATAAACCCTTCAAGCAATGCCTTTATAATAACTATTCCGATTGTATGTAATATATTAGTAATTGAAGTATAGAATTATTTTGTAATTGATGATATTTACATCTCTTTCAACCGTGAAAGTGCACATAAAATCAAATACTAACTATTCATTTATTACATACAGACGGATATATATTATATATTGTCCTATTTTACGAAGGTTTTTCTTGCACACAGCTTTCCAGAGTATCCGCAATATAAACACGCTTAAATTTTTTATTAAAGAAAGCTTTTATTGATAGATTTTTTTTAACATTAAAATAAGTTATCTTAGCAAATTATTTTGGATTGTTGCAATTGTATATAAGTGCATTTGTCTTTCATACGCAGCATGAATCGTACTTTTCTGACATTTTTGGTAGTGTTGTGTACTACTTGTTAATGAGTTCTGTGTGTTGTACAGTCGGGTGTCTACCTTAAGAGAGCATTGTGAGGAACAGAAGCACGAGTGTAATGACAACTTCATGTATAATCCATTCACGGTTAGTTCCCACTTTTGTGAAGCCCTGCCAAAGTCCTACTTCCAGGATATTCCTCCGCTTCGCACCGAATTTGTGCGCACTCAGTTGCAATAATATTTTCTATAATAACTATTTCGTACTTGATGCTACCTACACATGTTTTCTCACTGTTTTATTCGTATTTATTATGAATGAAATTTTATTATTTATAAATAAAATAAACGTAGAACTGCAATTAAAAAAACTTATGTTAACAGAGGTATAAAACGGTATTTAGGATATAACTAAACACACATTTAGGAAATAACTAAACACGTCATACATGGGATGATTTTTCAAAGGTTTCATTCAAAAGGTGCGAAGCAGCCGCGAATAGACTCTTAACTGGAATCTGATCAGTTACGATTAATGGCTAAATGTTAAATCACAGTCGTAACAAGCAAAACTTGTGAATGGTGCTGAGTGGAAACACTCCTCGCTTCCAACCCTCCTCCACACATTCCCTTACGCGCCCTTGAGTGTGCAATCATCGTTGACCATGTGCCATAGTTAACTGCATTATTTTAATTTGTATTTCACTAATTTCATTGAAATACTTCAAGTTTTTGTGTATCAAAAAGAACTTTAGGGTGAGCCGACAAAAAATTATTTTCGTGTTGGTAACTGTGCAATTTTTTCCCCCCTTCAAATTATATTTCTGTCCAAGATGGCTGTGATCGCTACATCATTTACGTTAATTCATGTTCATACGGCCAGGAAACAGAACGGCATTAGAGCAACAAGTCGGCGTTTGGTGAAAATTGATTATTTATAACCGGCTAGTAGAAAATTTAAGGTATTATTTGTGGTCGGTGTTAACACACGGCAGAATAGCAACGAGGAACAATTGCTTCAGAGTTAGGGATCAGAAAAATGAGTCTAGTCAGCATTCCACAGAAATGCCAGACAGTCGGGTGTCCATTTTCATGAAGAGGTGTGATAATGTACTGTGCCATGCAACTTGAATAAAAGCGTACAGTACACACAGTTATATTTATCACATCAAAATAATATAATCTATATCGAACATAGTTTCATCAGTATCAGGCTCAGCTGTTGGGTGTCAAGTCTGTCGCGAATTGTATAGCATAGTTAAGAAGTGTAGTGAAATGTTTTATGGGCCTTTCACAGAACTTTATGCGTTGTGTCTAACTGTGCCTGTTATGTAAAGATTTGTGCACTTTTTAAAATGTAAAAGGTGTTCTATTAACTGTTGCTGTTCATATAGGCATATATGTGTTATAAATTCATTTTTATTATGCTGAATTTCATTTGTAAATTTTTTTTAAAATTATAAATTAAGCGCTTTTCAATTTTGGATTCTTCAGAACGCGTGTTAAAAAACCCCCTTCGTCAAGCAAGGCATCTATAACGACTATTCTGATTGTATGTAATATATTAGTAATTAAGTATAGGAATATTTTTGTAATTGATTTATGCGCGTCCATTTCAACCGTGATGATTTTTTTTGGAAGTTCGTGGGCGATGCACTGCGAATAGTCTCTCTTCAGCCTCGTGACGTTGCCCTTGGGTACACGCAGTACACTCTCCAACCATTTTTGTTTGACGTAGTCGGCACCGCAGCTGCAACAACTGGCCCTAGAAGTGAGATTTACTCCTGCCTGACGCACTAATGTCTTCCGTATTAGCATGCTGCTAATTAACGGTAGCTGTCAAGTGACGTCATTTCGCTTGCCATTGTATACGACTGTTAATCACGCTGGTCAGAGTCGCGGAGATTTTGGTATCACGTCTATAAACATCTAGATGCTGTAATGACCAGAGTTCGGACTGTCGTGCATGAGCACACAAATCATGTATAGGCCTATATTTCTAGTTTATTCACAGGGTTCGGTATAGCCTGTTCGCGATTTGTTCATACGTTATGAATCAAACCTTTGAAAAATCACCCCATGTATGACTTGTTCGGTTATTTCTTAAACATACCACATATTGCAATCTTTTTATACTTCTGTTAACATAAGTCAATTATTTTTGGTTTAATTGAACTTTACTTATCTGTAATATATTTAATTTTCAATTACTAATATGGATGAAAACGGTGAGAAAATGTGTGTGTTGGTAATATCTAGCAAGAAATAGTGCATGCAAAATACCATTAAACGCTGTTCACGATAAAGTAAGTACTTTTGAAATGAACTTTTGAAAAAAGTCACTGCCTCTGCCTGCATATATTTTAACGTGCGCGCTGAGTGACGTTCGCCCAGTAAAGTTGGTAACGAAGGAGGGTAAAGTAGTTCCATAAGTTAACGTCGGATATAAAATGTTAGGTAACCACTTGTGATAACTTAAATTATTTATTTCCCTTTCTGTGATTCTTTTAATTAATCTAAGTGTAAAAATGACCATATTGTAAAATATTTACTTTTCTAATAATTTCACAGTTTCACCTGACCGACGCATGAATAAAGTGAAGTGGCCCACGGAAATGTTAATTTTACATAAGGTGGAAGAATACACAACATACAAACAAGTATATCTTAAGTAGGGCTTTCAGTAGTGCTCATTTTACCGTGGACAGCCTATACACTGAGCCTGTACGCGTGCGGTGCGTTGTCCTAGACTTGGTTTAGCTTGGATTGCATTAAGCGCAGGAATACTCTGCAAGTAAAACTTCAGCAAGGCTTCAGCAAAGTTGGAAGTAACCGTGAATGCACTGTAGATAGATGCCTTCCTCGACAGACCGTAGGAGGTGGATGGTTATTGTCGTTAGATCACGTGTGTCAGCGAGTAGTCTTGGAAGGCTACGTTTGGCCAGTTGCTTGCTGATCTCCACGTTGCATAGTTGATAGGGCGTATTTATAACCCTTGCCCTTGAAGACCTTTGTTGCTTAAAAGGCTCCGCTTGACACCTTGTGCAGATTTTGGGATTCATAGTAATTACTGACAATGTACGATTATAGACGATTTACATTTTACGAGTTGTCAATACTTTTGTGCGCAATTTTAATTGTGTGTTATCGGCTTGTAAAAAGTCAGCATCTCAGGAACATATTTTATTAATAAGTTCTCGACTGTTTGCAACAAGCAGATAACGCAAAATTAAAATTACGCACAAAACTATTAAACAACTCGTAAAATGTAATATTTTCTATAATCGTACATTGTCAGTAATTACTATGAATTCAAAATTATTGCGCGGAAACGAAGAATTTCTTCAAAAGGTATGAAGCGGAGCTTTGCCTTAAGGCTGCTGGGTTTAGCTCTGCATTTTACCGCATGTTGTACCTACTTGAGTAGACAGCACTTGGTTTCTTTCTTCGCATAATTTGGTTTCTGCTTAGGCCGATTCGAAATTTTGTACTCTACCACACTGTGAATTGAGATTGGTGCGAGGAGCCGAGTATCGGGGTTACTGCCACAATATTTTAGGAAAACGTAGGGGAAAGAATAAAAATTTTATGTTGTTTTGCCCCCTTGAGCAAAACAGTCGCACAGCAAGTATCGTTCTTGCGTTCAGTTTTGTTTTCGTCATGGTTTCCTTGATGGTTTTTTTTTTGCACTTAATGGAAAATACCGTATTCACGTGGTAGTTATCAAAATGTGCTGACGTTAAGTAAGCAAGTGCCTTCTTACTTAAGAAACTTGCATCAACTTATTGATGAGTTGCGATGAACAGATTACAACTACGTGGATTTTAAATGTTAATATCTATACTCGTTAACTTGGTGTTACCACATTTAAAAGCATTTCTAAAAATTATATTTTTCCTTACTGCGGAAGTTGCGAAAATGTACTTGCACATTTGTTCGTTAAATAAATGTTACGTGTTTTTATTTAGTATTGCACACTGAAAGAACGATTGAATAGCGGTATTTTGGTAATGTGGCGTAGGTAATAGGATTCAATTTGGTAATTGCTGTCTCAAACAAGCTGCGTTTTCTTCGTGTGATAAAACGGGAGAACAGTGGAAAACGGACATACCAGACTTCACGATTGTCAGACTAATTTATAATAGTATCTGGCGTATTATTTTATTTTATTCGTTATTTAATCGTACCACAATCCAACCATTTCACTGCGTCATGGGACAGACGTCGGACAGATGGCCATGGAAAACCAGACTGGACGGTACTAAAAAGTAAGGCCGGTGTTTTCAGTTCTGCGACTGGTTGGCGCAGCTGTGCCCATTCTAAACCCTAATAGCTGTTATCTACTTTATCCCCCTCGGTGGTGATAAGCGATATCTAGCCCGGCTGCGTGCGACGCGACCACGCGTACCCCGGGGCAATTACCAGCTAAAATTGCTCGCGGAAGGCCGCCACAGCGTATGAATGAATAATGTGTCCATCATCTGTATTGCACACGTGGAGGACTACGTGATTCCACTCTCCTGATTAGAAAGTTCGTTAGATTGTTTGGATGTTTTCGGACCATAGTATAGAATATCTGCCCATTTGTATGTAACCGCAGAATGAAACATATGACGCCCAGTTCTATACAATTATCTTGTGAAATATGTTTTTACCAAATGAAAACTTCAAGGGCCAGGAGGTGAGGAAAATTTAGATTTAAGAAATGCCTGTATTTGTTAAAAATAGACACTATGGCAGACATACAGAACTCAGAACGGAAGGTAATACGCAAACTGTGTGAACGGAATGAGTCATACACTTAAATTGAGAACGTGTGCGCAGAACAGTATCATATTGTATTGGCGTCACAGAAATTTTAAAGATGGCGGGATATCGTAATTACATTAGGTTCCGAACCGGCCATAAGTGGGTAAACATTTCAAGTTTGGCCTACATGCTACCCGATATAGATGACAAACAGCAGTCGCGGATACAGGCTGTAATGTTTGTAATATTGTTATAAAATTCTATAATACTACGGGGAAATTTCCATGAAAAAAAAATTTGTTTCATGCATTTGTTAAATGAAGTGGATGGAAGGTGCGAACGATTTCTGAAATAAAAAAAAATAGTTGAGAGCATTGTGTTGAACTCTTGTTAGTATTATTATTACATTTAGGGTCTCAGTCTGGACGTCTAACTCGTCAACTTTGCCCTCGCCTCTAATTCTCGCTTTACCTCGTTGGCCCAAATTTTACTTTTTCTTGGGGATTTAAATGTTGGTTGCAATCAGTTTGTAGAAACGCTGTCGTACCGCCATTTATATAGGCCGGCGAATAATTTATAGAGTTTCAATACAACAATTTTATAAGCCCTATTTTTAGCAGTTTCTTTTTTACGAATAGCATTTGAGAACTTTTTGCATCCTTTAACGTATTTTGTTTCTATTGCGTATTTTTTTGAGAGGGAACAGACTGAAGTGGATAACTTAGTTTAAATCACACAAATTTCTGTGTATAATCTTATAAAACACTACATAGATGTAGAGGCAGCGAGGAGGAACTCGATGCACATTCTGTTTCACCCTTCGTGGTCCCATGGTTCTATGCTTTTATCATGGAAATTAACATTCAGGTAGTCATGGCGATCGTTACACGGTTCTGGAATATAACATTCCGGCATAACCTAATTGGTATTTTTTTTACAGTAAGAGTTTCCAAATATTTATGTTTCAGTACATGTACTTGTTGGGAAGATTTTGAGGGCTTTCCGCTGGATTGTCTGTGACCGCGCAGTATCGCTGAGAAGAGACAGTTTTATGCTGTGCCTCTCTGTGGCCGTATGTTTCGCTGAACGCACTGAGTCATGGACGAGTGCATGTCGTTGGTGTTTCCAGCTGTGATTGCTCAATTTCACTCGTGTGCGTGGCTGGATCGAAATATCTTTGCGCCAATTAAATTCACCATCTCTTAGCGATTTGCAGCCCGTAGTAATCCAGTGATTACTGCATTGGTGTGTTGGCGCTGTACAGCCCTGCATACATAGCTTAACCCTTTATCAAAACACCCGTGTTCGTGGGAGTTTAAATTTTACCGATTAAGGGTTGGTGAAACTTAGACTGCGTATTTTCTTTGAACTATAAAATTCTTTGAATTAGATGTACATGAACCATTTTTGCACAGTTTTTAATTTTCAAAGACATGTTAAAAGTGTTTAAAATTTAAATTTCTCAATTTTTTTCCAAATATATTTTAATACCATTAACGTAAAGTTTCGCCATGAGATTACGAAGTTACCTTTATTGGTTGTACAATACTTTAAGACGTATTTTACAAAGGAAAAAAAATCTGTTCGAAAGAAAATTATCTTTCAATTAAACATTTTCCTGGTCCCTTGCACAATAGCTTTTTAAGAAATTAAGTTCAGTGAAATCCACGTATGTGCAAAAAATTAATAAGTGAACTTTTTGGGTGTGTTGGTTTGGGGGGGGGGGGGCGGAGCTAAAGTTGATTTCGGGGACCTGAAAAAGGTTTTGCCTATGCCGCGCGATTAAGTACTATATCGTAAACCGGTGTAGGTACTATAGTTAGATATTGTAAACCCGAAATTGGATCTATCCAGGCAAAGTTTGCTACTTAGCCACCATATGGCACTCACAATCAACATTTTGAATGATGCAGTTACACTAGCAGGTGTAAATTTACCACAATTGTGATACGTAACAATAGCCAGTAACGATTCAGCAAACATTGTGAACGGCTCATTCGTTTTAAACAATCCAGAACTCAGCAAGGGTAAAAAGTTCAACCACCGTTGCGTAATCGAGGACGGCGGTAGCATTTATCTGTTGGTTGGTATCGCGACCACATCCGCCAACCCTGCTGATACCTAGGTCCAGCTATCTCCGAACTGCCTATATAATTCATTGTACTCTGTACTTCATCCACCGTGCCTGATAGAGGTCAGATGTAATTTCGTGTTATTTATCGACATCCTTAACATTTTGAAGTAAACGAAAAATTTCTAAACTAAATTTTCTTGTAAGTATTAAGTGTAAAAATTTGTAGCTCACACATCGAGGAGATTCATTGATTCAGAGGAAGATCCTGCAGACAGTAGTTAACTACTGATGTGTAAGATGTCCTTATCCTTTTTATTTGGAATGTATTCTTCTCAGCTCCTGTCCAGTCGGTGAAAATTTGGTGGCTAGGAAAGTACAGTGACTAAAAAAAAATATTCATACATTACATGTTTAGTCCTAGCGTGTGTATTTGAGGCAACGTAAAGCCACAAGCCGTATGCAGACAGAGGAGCTGAATAGCATGCCTCGTGGTACTAGTTATAGCACACCACTGTCAGAATAGCGAGCACACAATGGGAAATATGTTACTGAGAGAGTCAAAAAAGTATTCATACAGCACAAGTGTAACCCTTTTTGATTTCGAAACGCCAGTGTTATCCACCTCCAGCAGCTATGCGTTAAAAATACCCAACCCCAGAAGACACGATGCATCCCTAAACCATAACACTTCCTCCTCCATGTTGTGTGTAGGTATAATTTGTTGAGACTGCAATTTCATGTTTGACCTTCACCACACCCACTGTTTGCCATCTGAGCCGAATATATTAAAGTTTGACTCATCGGAAGAAAAGCATCGTATCCCGAAATTCGTTAGGCCTATCATGGTAATCGTTGGCAAATAGCAGGCGTTTTTGTCGGTTTACTACATAAATATGTGGTTTCTTCCTAGCTGCCCCATCACGGAAATTGACATTATGTAATACATTTCGTACAGTTTGAGTAATTACAGACTGTGTAGATATTGATGCGATCTCTTCCGCCAAAGATGCTGCACTTCGGAATGATTCTTTACGTGCTAAAGTGGCAAGGTACTATCGTTTGCGGCACGTAAGCTCTTTTGGGCGTCCGAATCGTTGTGTATTTTCTGTTGTCCCTGTTTCTTTGTACATCTTCAGAGTGGAACTGACAGGTCCAAAACAAATGGAGAGGGTTTTCGCTATTTCACAATAACTCCCGCCTTGCTTATAGAGATAAACAACTTCTTGGCGTTGCTTCACAGACAGTTCACGTTTCTTGCGCCCCATTCTGGCCACTACCTCTCACTACCACAACAGTCTGTCAATTGATGCGCAGGGAACCCGTCTTTGTACGTACAAATGCTGGAGGTGGATAAACCAGGCGTTTCGAAACCAAAAAGGGTTACACCTGTGCTGTATGAATACTTTTTTGACTATCACAATAACGTCTTTCCCATTGTGTGCTCGTCCTTCTGACAGTGGTGTGCTGTTACCTAGTACCACGCCCCATGCAATTCTGCTCCTCTGTTTGCGTAGGGCTTGTGGCTTTACATTGTCTCAAATACACACGTTGCAGTAAATGTGCGTGTGTATGAATACTTTTTGAGTCACTATGTCTACAGTTAATTCCTTGTGCAGTTACAACTCCGGAGAGCCTTATCCAACACCCAGGATAGGTGCTCTCAAGGAAGTTGAAATCAGCCCGAAGGAAGGAAATACAGTCACTCACAACCTTGTGGAGCGATGAAGTTTCTTGCATGCATACATTCGTTTTTCTTATGACTGTTAGAGTTTGTTTTTCTTAAATTTGAACTTCCTGTTCCACATTGTGGTTAACTTGTATTCGAATAATTTTATGCCAGAAAGAAAGATACGAAACGTTATTGCATACTGACAGTCGTATTTTTTAAAGCAAGCTTGTACAGAGCGTTCGGAAATTAAACGCCCAAGCTGCAGAAGGCGATTCCTTATGAAAAATAAGGTCGAAAATATATGCAGGACACCATAACCTAAACAGAATATTAAAGGAGATATGAGCCTTTAAAAATTGGGTTTTGAAAGCGTATTTTCGCTGAATGCCTTGTTGTTTCTGCCTGCGGTAGGGATTGTGGCGATTTGCCCACAGTACGCCCCACACGGCTGAATGGTCACGCCCATTTGGCGCGCTGTGGAGCGTGTACTAGTGGAGGGCATGTTGCTGAAGTGCTGACGTATCACTTCAAGTCGAGCAGTGCGCACAGACCGAGGACGGCCAACATTACGCATGCGTCTCTGCAATATGTCACATAAGCATAAGTCACCTTTTGCTGCGGACTTTGTAGGCGTTGTACACGGCATGCAACAAAAATTCGTTTTTAAAACTCTGTTTCCATAGGTTCATATATCCTTTAATATTCTGTTTAGGTATATGGTGTCCTATATATTTTCCACATTCTTTTTCATAAGGGATCATCTCCCGCAGTTTGAGCGTTTGATTTCCGAACACTCTTTAGCCCTATAAACATGTTAAAATAGGCACCTACCTCAGTTGCGATATAATGTCCATATCTTCCGGACCCTGCTTGGCGTTTCACTGGCAGGTAGCTTGAGTGTATTGGTAACCACAGCAGCGCACAAAAAATGGTGAAGTAAATCAACTGGAACGCAACCACGGGATTAGCCACCATGAGGTCTCGGCCTTGGTTGGGTGTTTTTAGTGCCTGATATTGACCAAATATTATTCGTTGCTGCCGACTTTAGGAAGCCGTGGCGTGTAGTAACAACGCCTGCCTGCCGTCTTTCTTTATTATTATCTGGTTATAGAAGCAGGTGAAACTGGCTTATTCCGTGTTTAACCTGCGAAAATGTGGGTGTACTGAAATCCTTTTGCAGACTTATATAGATTTATCCCCCAAAAGTGGGTAGGGGTCTGAACTGAACTTGAAATGAATAAGTAGTAATCCCGATTTAAGTTAAAAAAAAACGTTAAGAAACCAATAATTTCAGCAATACATCAACACACTGTGTTAAAACTGCTTTGGACCCTCATTTATCTTACATATTTAATATATAAATAATAGTTAGCTGTTTATATTGTGGCACGTGAAAAAAGATTGCTGTGCCAGAAAAAGTGATTGGTGATGTAATCTTGCAGCGTGCTTTACTTTTATTTTTACTTTGCAGGTACAAGCTCTCCCAAACTTACATGTACGCATAACATCTGCGATTGTTTCAGAATACTATTACCTTAAACATTCAATCTGTAGTACCAATAAGGACAGTTTTTATATTATAAATTATATTAAATTAGTCTTTTGGCTACATACATACACCAAACGATATCGATGTGTAGCTTAAAGTTTTATTGCGTTGGACCAGTTAAATAGTATTAATTTTTTTTTCCTGTCATTCTAAATTTTAATTTTAATTTTGCATCTATTAATATTTTGATACGTATGAAGTTTTGCATGAATTAGCATAAGTACTTTCTGGCCTATATTAACTACTACATCTAAGAACAACACTGTGGTAGAATACAGATACCATGCATTTTAATGAATGGCAGATTATTTAATTTCCTAACAATCCACAGATACTTCATACACAAGTAATCAAGAAATCAGATTTAATTACTACTCTGGGCGTAAAAGTAAAATTAGTGCACCTGGTTCTCACCACACAACTATAAAATTCAACATTACCCATGCATTCTCCACATGAGAGCTATCTTGAGGTTATATACAAATTATACTATATCCTTATAGAAGGTCAAATTCTTCATTACATAATCATTCTTATGTGTTACACATTCTAATACTAATAACACGTCTTTAAAATTGAATTGAATATTCATAATATTCTGTCATAAAACTCCAGTTCTTGCAACTAGTACTTTTCTTTTTAAAGCACACTATGTGGAGAATTCTTTTCCTTATAAGAAATTTTTCATACAGAACAAATAATTACACCGAGCATTCCAAACAACAAATAATCTCTTAGCACAGACATAGCATAAAGAAAATAAATTACTAACACGCATAAATTTAAAATTAGGTTTGTATTTCACTCTGCATTGTTATGTAGAATAAAATAATGTGTTATACCTCTTTTCCTTTACATATCAATCAAAACTAACTTTAATAGCAATTTCTCATGTTACTTTACATACGGGAAAGATACAACTTTTATATGGTTAGGGGTCTGTAATATTATTTTACTCGTGACAACACTACGCATAATAAATTCAGATTTTATTTGAACTCGCACAAATAATGTTTAATAGCTCAAAGTAAAACAAATGTTTGTGTGTGTCATCTTGTACAGGAGAAGCGCGGGCTAGATATAAAGCTTGTGGGTATGCAGTGAAATGGACGTGGCAGGTTGGTATATTCAGGTACAAACCGGGTGTTGACGTCACAGAATCACGTGGGCCAATCAATCAGTCATTAACAGTTTCCTACACGTGAAGTTTGGTACATGTTCACTGCTCATTTACATACCCGCCGGAGTCGGGGCTTGTTTCGACATTATTCCGACTTTGTGCACGACTGGTATAGTCTATGCCCAGTGTCTTTACACATTTTCTAATCAAACCTTTGAAAATTCACCTCGTGTATGAAGTTCGATTGAGCTGCGTTTGTGTGTGGCGGAAGAGTATTCTGGAAGTAGTGTTTTAGCAGTGCAACGTATGGTCCCGTGCGCGTGTTATTATTTTTACGTATCAAGGTTAAATGATATGCTATTTTCTTTTTTCTCGCAAACACATTTGTTCAGCCAGGTAGACACATAAATTTGTGCAAACTTACGGTTATTTTTAATTTATAAGTGTGTGATATTTTTTTTTATTAGGATACTAGCCGAACTATTAAGTTTTACTGAACATTTGAATTTATATTGCGGCTAAGGCACAATATAAGATTTTGTTTTTATTTACTTAAATCTTGATGCCTAACTGGTATTCTATTCAGGCATATGTACAGGCCACTATTTACGCTGCTGTGCTATTTTCTGTGGTATTCAATAACACTATATTAAGGAGCTAGTCTTACTTTGTAATTGAATTAATTATGAATTATTTTTATCATTAAAATATTTCATTTTTACACTGCCTGTTTTGCATTTTTTAAAGATATCAGTAATGTGTGGTTCATCCCAATGCTGTCATGTAACGTCATCCAAGAGTATAGTTTGCATATGAGTGTATTGAGGCCAATGCACAAGTAAATGTTCCAGTTGGTCAAGGAGAACGTGCTGTGTAATTTAGCTGGTTATACTGAGCTATAAGTGAAGATAAAATCCAGTTGACCTGCTCGTTGCATTAGGTGTGTCGGTTTAAGCAGGCTTCTCTACAGTGTGTGTTTGTAGTATGCAAAGCAGCCTAGCTTACATGGAGTTGGTTATCACACTAAGTTGTATACATCACATGTTTGGATACATTACCAGTCCAAAGTCTAAGTACACACTAATCTACACCTCAGTGTCCACATATACTGACATTTACATCTGTACTCTTCCAAAGCGGAATCTCACACCCCAAATCCTTTACAGCAGGACTTCAGAAAAGTAGAGAGTAACCAGAATGGGCTATATTTAGCTGTGGAATGAGATAGTCATATGGAATATGAAGCTTATTTGTTGGATAACTTAGTAGGGAAGCCATTACCTACGTACGGTAAACTTTTGAGGGGGAAAGTGCTCCCCTTTTCCCCTCCCGTCTAATTGCTATTGCATTCATGTCCGAGACGTTTTCAGTTTGCCACCAACGAATTGCGTGCAGTTTGGCGTGCGTAGCTGCACTGCTATGTCGGGTGGCAGCGGTATAGGCTGTTCACGGTAAAATGAGCACTTTTGAGGCCCCAGTTACTAATTTCCTATCAGCCATCGTTTTCCTTCCATCTCTCTTTTTGTAAATAGAAATTGCTAGGTAAGTAATAAACACAGTGTATATATTTCACCGGAATCGAAAGTTAACGTGTAAGGCTGGCTATTATTCCAAATGAGACGGGTTGGAAAAGTACTCGCATGACCGTGAATAGCGTATACCCGGACCGGTTATCGCTGCTCGCGTCGGGGCCGGCTACGACGGGCAGGTGTTGGCCCGAGGTAATGTTGCCGTTTGCAGATTGGCTGTAAATCTCGCCGCGCAGTGCGTAATCATGGCAAGTGCATGCTTAGCTGGGGAACGACACCGTTGCGATTATTTTAGCCGTGTTTAGTTTTTATTGGGTCTGCCTCATACTTCACCTGCTGCAGCGTCACAACCGTGGTCTTGCAGAGTTTTACTTGTGCTGTAAGGCCGTCGAACACTGTGCAGAACTCCAGCAGAAAACGTTTCATTAAAACACCGTCCAACGTGTCCGAGTGATGTCTGCTTACGAATAGCATTTCAGGAACGTTACTTGTATGTGTGCGTTTCTCAATCCTTCCATTTCTCTGTATAGCATTTTTTTGTGATAGTGAAAATGGCTCAAACGATTGTTTTCACGGTCATTTTTAGGTTTGATCATTCCGGTACAAAACATTGAAAAAGGAATAGGTACATCATAAAATGGTAGGGTTTCCGCTAAAAGTCTCATAGAGGCGCGTTATCGACAGCAATACTGCACGCCAGTTCAGTGCTTTGCGCGTAGAGGCGATGAGAGAGTTGATGCGCATGTCTCGGTCGCCCGTAGCGCTGCCACGCTTTTGGGCCTCAGACGTGCAAAATTCCTTCGGTGGCCACCTTAAATAGGAGTGTAGGAACATATTTCTAAAATTTTTGTGACGGTTTTGGGGGGGGGGGGAGGTAAAGATGTGTAGAGAATCTAGTGCCCCCGATGCTGGATATAGCGTCCCTCCCCAAAATTTATTTTTTAAAAACAATCCTGTTAATGTTCACACACACTTATTACTTATACCTTCGCCTTAGCTCCACTTCTATAAACGTAACGCATAGATACGAAAAATGTTGTGTATAAATGCATTTTTCGTAGTTTTCCAAGATCTCAAAGTGATTGCCGTTGCTTCCAGGGAGCTGGTACTGTAGCCGCTATTGTGGCGGGTTGTGTTCAGTTGCAGTTATCCCTGCCGCTCGTTATCAACACGCTGCTTCCGGGAGGTTTGCCAGATAGTGCACCTACACTAAGCTAGCTCTCTTTCTCTATCTGCTGTATATCACTCCGCCGCACGAGAATAAATTACTCATTAAAACCTTTGAAAAATTACCCCATGCATGATACGTTTGGTAGTTCCCCACATACGTCATGTCACAAGCGTCATATACTATCGTCAACATAAAAATATCTTAATTTAGGTTAAACTGAATATTTTCTTGTAGTTTATCTATAAAGTATAATATTTCACTTTAATTAGTAAGAATTAAAACTAAACAGAAAAAAAAGTGTATTCGTGATGCCTGAGTGCGCACGAATGCGGTGTTTTTTTCCTTTAGTGTATTTTTCTATAGACTA